>OX421416.1:0-35000 GCA_949126915.1 Musotima nitidalis | reverse complement strand
GAGGGGCCAGTGTCGGGCGGGTTCTGCTCAGGAGGGCGGCCAGCGGGGCCCGAATCCTCGAGCTGCCTGGCCCAGACGGTGAAAAGCGGGCGGACGTCCTTCAGGAAGTCCTGAAGGCGACAATTGGCAAGGTGGCCATCGTCGAAAGACTGGGGAGGGATTCTGTGGTGAGGGTTGATGGGCTGGATGACTCCGTCTCCTCCCAGGAGTTGGTGGAGGAGCTGGCCCGAAGGGCGGGCTGTTCGGAGGGGTCCCTTAGTGTCGGGGAGTTCCGCTTCGGCTCAAGGGGACTTAGGAGTGTGTCGGTGAGGTGCCCAGCCCCGGTGGCGAAGTCGCTCATCGAGGCGGGGCGTTTTGCGGTGGGTTGGAGCATGGCGAGGGTCGTGGCTCCGGAGGTGCGCCCCCTGCGCTGTTTTAGGTGCATGGGGCTCGGGCACATCAGACGGATGTGCCCCTCGGAGGTGGACCGCAGCGGCCTGTGCTTCAGGTGCGGCGCTGCGGGTCATAGGTCGTCGGCCTGTCGGGTTTCGCCCCGCTGTGCCGCTTGTGAGGGTAGCGGGCGTGGTTCTGACCATGTAATGGGGGGGATGTCTTGTAATCCCCCTCCTTGCGGGGCTGCTGGGGACAGAGGTCGTCACCAGTAGACGCCATGGGCCTCGGGCCGAACGGATGAGGAGAGGCCTTGTTCGTTCGTCCCGACGCTCATGTGCGGAGGTTTTCGTGGTGCCGCGGGGATAGGTCGGGGGGCCTTCCCTGCATTGCACGGCATCACTGGAGGAAGTTCTCCTGAGGCGCAGGTGCCTGGCTTCCCGCCGGGCAATAGCGATACCCGGCATGGCGGTGAAATGCGAGAGCGACCTCGCCGTGTCGGGTGCTGAGTGCGGGAAAAGACTCCCTTTTTAGTGGGTATTCCGCCCCATCGGTGGTCATGGTGGGGGGCGGCGAGTCCCACATAACCCCTTCGCTCCCCCGAGCGGAGGGGTATGCGTAAATGCATTTTTGGGGAGTAAAAAAAAAAAAAAAAAAAAAAAAAAAAAAAGGTTAGGTTAGGTTAGGTTAGGTTAGGTTAGGTTAGGTTAGGTTCCCGTCCCGTGTCCCGTGTGGAGTTGCCAGACTCCCATCGGGCGCGTCCCCGGGTGGCGGATAGGGGCATGCCACACATTGTGGTACCGGCTTTTAATTAATTTAATGTAAGTCCGGCGCGGACCAAAACTGGTGGGTTTTGTGGGGCGCACCCCCGGTCGCACTTCGCGGCTGGAAAGCGGCCCTGGGGTGGGGAGCCGCGTTCTGCGTCGTGGCTTTTCGGGGTGGCGAGCCTTCCCGGCTCTGGTTTTCCTGTCTCCCCCCTCTGTTCTGTCAGGGGGCTTGGAGATGGGATCGCGCGGCGGGCAGGGTTTCATTCCCACCCGTCGGGCAAACTGTTACCCCCATTCTGGGGACCAGGGGTCTTGCCTTCACCGGCCGGACCGAGAGGAGACAACCTCAATAATAAATTCCCAATCCTAAGCTTTACGCCCGGCGAGAGGATGAATGGCTGGTGGGTGACCAGTCTTTAGAGCGTCACTCGGCCAGGGGATCAGCGGCCCCTCTGGTCGATAAATTTACGCTTACCCGGGTACAGGGGGCACTGCCCGGGTGGACTTTTTATTTCCCCCATACTCGTGGGACTCATATGGATTCTTTAAATAAAAATTTCGTTTCGTCGGAGGGTGTGGCGTCGCAAGACGCGGAGGAGAGTGCGCTTTCAGGCGCGGAGAGTGAGGGGGTGAGTCGCATCCCGGGCCAGATGTTGTCGAGGGCCGAGGTAGTTATCAGATACCGCGATCAAATGCGGGTTCTTGAGGCGTTGGAGAGAGAGGCAAATCGCTCTATCTCTGATTTGAGTGAGGGTGACTCTGAGGGTGTCTTGTCTGAGGTGGAGCTGGACAGTGACGACCACTTCGAGGTCGAAGAAGAGGTAGAAGCCGAAGTGTCGGCTAAAGGTCCAGCGTAGGGAAGGCGCGTACTTTTCTGCAGACGGCGAAGAGAGCGCGGGCTGAAGAGCAAGTTCGCCTCGCTGCGCAGAAAGAGGCTAAGGTTTTGGAGATGGCCAACGCAGCGCGTGCTCTGAGAAGCGAGCGTGGTCATATGGAAAAACCAATCGAACGGGTCCCAGTATCGGAACTGGTGAAGGGGGTCGAAGTCGACCTGACAGTGGTCGAAAACGTGGCGAAGAAGTCAGGAAACCTGAAGGGCACCTACGTCAAAGCCCTAAACGCCGCTGTCATATCGATAAGAGGAGCGGTCGGCGACATCTATGACCGCTCTTTCTTTTCGGTCGAGTCCAAGCAGCTGCAGGAGGACAATGACCGCCTGCGGACCAAGGTGGCCGAGCTAAGCGTCCAGATGATGAAGCTTGGAGACGAAGTAGATGTGCTGAAAGAGCAGCTGCGCAGCGAGAGGTCGTCACGGCAGAACCAGCGGGAGAGGTCCATGCCTCCCGTTGTTGAAGATTCCGTCACGCCGTCTTTTCCTTCACCGGGTAAAGCGAGCTCCCCGGTAGCTGCCCCAGCAGTTCCTCCTCCATTGGAGGACTTAGAGGCGTCCATCCTCCGTAAAGTTACGGCTCTCTTGGACGCGCGTTTGCCGCCAGCTACAGTAGCTTCTACTGTGCGGCCTGCTGCACCATCTGCAGCGAAAAAGAAGAAGGAGAAGCGGCGAGCCCAGAAGTCTGTGGCTCCGCCCGCTCAAGAGGAGGTGGTTCCAACTCCGTCTGAACCAGCTGACGACGGATTTACCTTGGTTACCAAGCGGAAGTCCAGGCCCGCTGTGAAACAGTCCGCTGAGAAACAGCCCGCGAAGAAGGTTGCGAAGCCCAAGGGCAAGAAAAAGCCTCGCAAGCAGAAGATGCAAGAGCCCAAATCGTCGGCAATTGCTCTGTCTCTGCCGCAGGAGGCATTGGAGAAAGGCCTTACGTACGCGAAGGTACTTAAAGAAGTGATAGGGAAAGTCTGTCCAGCGGATCATGGCATAGAGCCAGACAAGCTGAGGATTCGTAAGACGCAATCCGGTGGGCGCGTCCTGGAAGTTCGGGGCGATAAGGGCGAGAAGGCGGATAGCTTTGCCGCTGCCTTGAGAGGGGTTCTGGTCCCCGATGTCGTGGTTTCTAGGCCCATGAAGTGCTCTGAACTGCGCCTCATCGGCCTCGACGACAGCGTCGATAGGGATCAGGTCGTGTCTTCCGTAGCCCTGAGGGGGGAGTGCCCCGAAGGGAATGTGAGGGTAGGTGAGATTCGCCGCGGCCCGTCTGGGCTGGGTGCCGTCTGGGTGCGTTGCCCAGTGGCAGCGGCTAAAAAGTTGGTTGCTGGTAGGCGGCTGCTTTTAGGGTGGAGCGCTGTCAGCGTTAGACTGTTGGCGGCCAGGCCCCAGAAGTGCTTCAGGTGCTTCGAACCTGGACACCAGCAGTTTAACTGCAAAAGCGATATCGACCGCAGCCGTCTGTGCTATCGTTGTGGTCAATCGGGTCATAGGGCGGCGGCGTGCACATCTGAGCCGCACTGCCCTGTCTGCGGGGATGTAGGTAGACCTGCCAGTCATCTGGTGGGTGCGAAGGGCTGCAAGTGCAGCCCACCCCGTCCGGCGAAGAAGAAGGTTGCCGCAGCTAAGACTTCCTCAGCTGCGGCCCCCGCCGCTCCTCTCCCCACTGCTTCGGGGACTCAGAGTGAGCGGCGTGTGGAGATACCCCCACCGTCCAGCTAGGTGGGTGGCCGAGAGCGCGGGTGAGACTCGGGGTCTGTCCTCACCCGCTCTTCAAAGCTCTCGAGAAGGGGAGAGCCCTACCTTTTCAGGGCCTTCCTGCCGAGTTTCCCGCGTTATGCGGGGCGCGCCAGAGGGGTCGCGGTGTCATGCGATTGCAATTCCCGTGTCCCCCTCGAAATGCGCGTGAGGCAAACGGTCTGTTTTTTAGTGGGTATTCCGCCCCGTTGGTTGGTTGGTGGGGGGCGGCGAGTCCCACATATCCCCGTCACGACCCCATTGTGGCGGGGAATGCGTAAATGCATTTTTTGGGACCATAAAAAAAAAAAAAAAAAAAAAAAAAAAAAAAAAAAAAAAAAAAGGTTCCCGTCCCGTGTGGAGTTGCCAGACTCCCATCAGGCGCGTCCCCGGGTGGCGGATAGGGGAAGCCACTCCGGCGTGGGTGGTCCCGGCTTCGGCTGGCGTGGACCAAAACTGGCGGGTTCTGGGCGCACCCCTGGCTGCGTCTCGGCGCAGCCGGAAAGCGGCCGTGTGGAGGGAGTCGCGACTCGGTCTCGCGGCTCTCGGGGAGGAGATCTCCCGGGAGGTTCCGTCTCGCCCCTCTGTTCTGACAGTCGGGTGGGATGGGGTCGCGCGGTGGGTCCGGCGGTTGCAGTTTTGTGATCGCCGGGTGGGCCTCGCCGATTGGCTAAGGTCCCCCTTCGGGCAGCCTGTTACCCCCAGGGTTGGGGCCAGGGGTCTTGCCTTAGCGGCTGGGCCGAGAGGAACGCGAACCTCAATAATAAATCGGCGAAAAAGCCCGCAGCGGCGTCGCTTGTTCGGCGCTGCAGCGGCCCCTGCCGCAGCTGGCCTCGCGGAGAGGTTCGGTGGGCGCGGCGAGAGGACGCAGCCGCCTTCATGGCGGTGGGCGTGCGAGGAGGCAAACCTCGGTAAAAAATGCCCCTGCCGCAGCTGTGTGCCCCTAGGGTGGGGCCCAGTGGACGCGGCGCGTGGACGCCTCGGGGTGTGACCCCGCCCTGAGCGCGGAAAGAGGAAGCCAACCTCTCTAAAATAATGGCACGGGGACGCCGTGGCCGGGAGGGCCGGACGGCGGAAAGAGGAAGTCAACCTCTATAAAAAATGACGCCAAGTCCGCAGCGGCGTCGCTTTTAGTGATGCCGCAGCGGCCCCTGCCGCAGCTGGCCCGAGGTGTAGGGCTCAGTGGGCGCGGCGCGAGGTGGCCGCCGCCCTCTCACGAGGTGTGGTGGCTGGGAGCTGCGGGCGAATAACGGGGAAGTTTTCGCCCGCCTCGTACAGCTCCGGGACGGGGAGTGGCCCTTAACACAGGTCCCTCCGTTGCGAGTGAGCCTGCCTCACGGCGGGCTGCGCGGAGGGCGGACATGTGTGTAATCCGAAAGGTGGTCCCTTGTCCGCTCTGTCCGACCGCGCGAGTAGGTGTTCCTTTGTTTTTTAGTCGGTGCGAGTCCGACATAACCCAGTGAGCCTCCCCGTGGCCTCTGGGTATGCATAATGCATTTTTCAAAGGTTAAAAAAAAAAAAAAAAAAAAAAAAGGTTAGGTTCCCGTGTGGAGTTGCCAGACTCCCATCAGGCGCGTCCCCGGGTGGCGGATAGGGGAAGCCACTCCGGCGTGGGTGGTCCCGGCTTCGGCTGGCGTGGACCAAAACTGGCGGGTTCTGGGCGCACCCCTGGCTGCGTCTCGGCGCAGCCGGAAAGCGGCCGTGTGGAGGGAGTCGCGACTCGGTCTCGCGGCTCTCGGGGAGGAGATCTCCCGGGAGGTTCCGTCTCGCCCCTCTGTTCTGACAGTCGGGTGGGATGGGGTCGCGCGGTGGGTCCGGCGGTTGCAGTTTTGTGATCGCCGGGTGGGCCTCGCCGATTGGCTAAGGTCCCCCTTCGGGCAGCCTGTTACCCCCAGGGTTGGGGCCAGGGGTCTTGCCTTAGCGGCTGGGCCGAGAGGAACGCGAACCTCAATAATAAATCGGCGAAAAAGCCCGCAGCGGCGTCGCTTGTTCGGCGCTGCAGCGGCCCCTGCCGCAGCTGGCCTCGCGGAGAGGTTCGGTGGGCGCGGCGAGAGGACGCAGCCGCCTTCATGGCGGTGGGCGTGCGAGGAGGCAAACCTCGGTAAAAAATGCCCCTGCCGCAGCTGTGTGCCCCTAGGGTGGGGCCCAGTGGACGCGGCGCGTGGACGCCTCGGGGTGTGACCCCGCCCTGAGCGCGGAAAGAGGAAGCCAACCTCTCTAAAATAATGGCACGGGGACGCCGTGGCCGGGAGGGCCGGACGGCGGTAAGAGGAAGTCAACCTCTATAAAAAATGACGCCAAGTCCGCAGCGGCGTCGCATTTAGTGATGCCGCAGCGGCCCCTGCCGCAGCTGGCCCGAGGTGTAGGGCTCAGTGGGCGCGGCGCGAGGTGGCCGCCGCCCTCTCACGAGGTGTGGTGGCTGGGAGCTGCGGGCGAATAACGGGGAAGTTTTCGCCCGCCTTGTACGGCTCCGGGACGGGGAGTGGCCCTTAACCCAGGTCCCTCCGTTGCGAGTGAGCCTGCCTCACGGCGGGCTGCGCGGAGGGCGGACATGTGTGTAATCCGAAAGGTGGTCCCTTGTCCGCTCTGTCCGACCGCGCGAGTAGGTGTTCCTTTGTTTTTTAGTCGGTGCGAGTCCGACATAACCCAGTGAGCCTCCCCGTGGCCTCTGGGTATGCATAATGCATTTTTCAAAGGTTAAAAAAAAAAAAAAAAAAAAAAAAAAAAAGGTTAGGTTCCCGTGTGGAGTTGCCAGACTCCCATCAGGCGCGTCCCCGGGTGGCGGATAGGGGAAGCCACTCCGGCGTGGGTGGTCCCGGCTTCGGCTGGCGTGGACCAAAACTGGCGGGTTCTGGGCGCACCCCTGGCTGCGTCTCGGCGCAGCCGGAAAGCGGCCGTGTGGAGGGAGTCGCGACTCGGTCTCGCGGCTCTCGGGGAGGAGATCTCCCGGGAGGTTCCGTCTCGCCCCTCTGTTCTGACAGTCGGGTGGGATGGGGTCGCGCGGTGGGTCCGGCGGTTGCAGTTTTGTGATCGCCGGGTGGGCCTCGCCGATTGGCTAAGGTCCCCCTTCGGGCAGCCTGTTACCCCCAGGGTTGGGGCCAGGGGTCTTGCCTTAGCGGCTGGGCCGAGAGGAACGCGAACCTCAATAATAAATCGGCGAAAAAGCCCGCAGCGGCGTCGCTTGTTCGGCGCTGCAGCGGCCCCTGCCGCAGCTGGCCTCGCGGAGAGGTTCGGTGGGCGCGGCGAGAGGACGCAGCCGCCTTCATGGCGGTGGGCGTGCGAGGAGGCAAACCTCGGTAAAAAATGCCCCTGCCGCAGCTGTGTGCCCCTAGGGTGGGGCCCAGTGGACGCGGCGCGTGGACGCCTCGGGGTGTGACCCCGCCCTGAGCGCGGAAAGAGGAAGCCAACCTCTCTAAAATAATGGCACGGGGACGCCGTGGCCGGGAGGGCCGGACGGCGGAAAGAGGAAGTCAACCTCTATAAAAAATGACGCCAAGTCCGCAGCGGCGTCGCTTTTAGTGATGCCGCAGCGGCCCCTGCCGCAGCTGGCCCGAGGTGTAGGGCTCAGTGGGCGCGGCGCGAGGTGGCCGCCGCCCTCTCACGAGGTGTGGTGGCTGGGAGCTGCGGGCGAATAACGGGGAAGTTTTCGCCCGCCTCGTACAGCTCCGGGACGGGGAGTGGCCCTTAACACAGGTCCCTCCGTTGCGAGTGAGCCTGCCTCACGGCGGGCTGCGCGGAGGGCGGACATGTGTGTAATCCGAAAGGTGGTCCCTTGTCCGCTCTGTCCGACCGCGCGAGTAGGTGTTCCTTTGTTTTTTAGTCGGTGCGAGTCCGACATAACCCAGTGAGCCTCCCCGTGGCCTCTGGGTATGCATAATGCATTTTTCAAAGGTTAAAAAAAAAAAAAAAAAAAAAGGTTAGGTTAGGTTAGGTTAGGTTAGGTCAGGTCAGGTCAGGTCAGGTCAGGTCAGGTCAGGTCAGGTTAGGTCAGGTTAGGTCAGGTTAGGTTAGGTTAGGTTAGGTTAGGTTAGGTTAGGTTAGGTTAGGTTAGGTTAGGTTAGGTTAGGTTAGGTTAGGTTAGGTTAGGTTAGGTTAGGTTAGGTTGAGGTGTTTCGTGAGGTGTTAGTAGTGAGGGTTTTTTGTGATTTTTGGAGGTTTTATAGTGTTTTGTAAGGGCTTTCGATTGGTGCTAAGTTGGATTTGATCGGAGCTATACTTTTTCGAAAATTCAATTTTCGGAAATTTATGGTTTCCCATTGAAAACTTAGCAACAATCCGATCGTCGAGGTAAAAATTTCGACGGGCGAAATTTTTACCAATAACGACTTGGCTGTGTTTTTTCGGAGGGATTCTGGTGTGACTTGACGACTTTGGCAGTATACTGGATTTTGAGGTATTTACCATACGATTTGGCTTTGTTTTTGCGGGATTTTCTTTGGCTTTTCGGGATTTGTAAAATTCCTTGAAAGGCCGAAAAACTTTGTGGGGTTTGTGTTTGTTGGGGGATTTTTGTGTGGCTGCTCTGGGGTTCCCTGGGGTGGCTGCGTGGGGTCCTCCTTCGTTCGGAGGGCGTACTTAACCTCAATTTCGGCGGGTTTTTGGCCCATTTAAGGGTGTTTGGAGGTTTTTAAGATGGGAGGGAAGAAGAAAAAGTCTGCCGGGGCTCCGGTGGACATTTTTGAGGAATCGAATAGGGTCAAAGAGGGGAATGGTGTTCTGGAGGATGTCTGTAAGGGGCAACAGTCGGTGGGTGACTTCAAGCTCGCTATTTTGGAGACTGTGGGGATTCTCAAGTCCGAAAATGCGAAGTTGAGAGAGGATATGACGGACATGCAGTTCCATTATGAACTGTTGAGGCGGAGGTTTCGAAGTCTGGAGGGGTCTCTGATAACCATACAGCAACGGTTGGATGGTGACTCAAGTGGGGAAGAGAGCGAAAGTTCGCCTTCTCTTGCCGGTGGGGCTCCCGCGGAGGCGGGGGCGGAGTGTAGGGTTTCCCCGGCGGGCAAAGACAGAGGCAGAGGGCCAAAGTCGCCGCCTGCCGGCTGTATTGAGGGAGCTGTTTGTGTCGGGGAGGTGTCAGGGGTTGATTCGGGGGCGGCAAATGCCTTTAATGGGTCGATCCCGGTTCTGAGGGGTTCTTCGGCGGACAAAGACGGAGGCAGAGGGCCAAAGTCGCTGCCCGCCGGTTCTCTGGAGGGAAAAGTCTGTGTTGGGAGTGTTGAGGAGGTGCCAAGGACTGCCGCCAGCGTGGCTAAAGCCTCTTCTGGGGCAGTCCCGGCTTCCCCGGCGGACAAAGACGGAGGCAGAGGGCCAAAGTCGCTGCCCGCCGGTTCTGCAGAGGGGAAAGGTTGTGTGAGGGAGTCGCCGGTCCTCCCGCGGACGGCCGCAGTGATTTTCTCGCTGCGGACGGACGCGGCAGAGGCCGGCCATACGTATGAGGGGGTTGTCCTGAGGGCGCGACGAGCTGTAGAGGAAAGAGGGGCCAGTGTCGGGCGGGTTTCACTCAGGAGGGCGGCCAGCGGGGCACGAATCCTTGAGCTGCCTGGCCCGGACGGCGAAAAGAGGGCGGACGTCCTTCAGGAAGTCCTGAAGGCGGCAATAGGCAAGGTGGCCAATGTAGATAGGCTGGGGAGGGAAAGTTCGGTGCGGGTTGTCGGGCTAGACGACTCTGTCTCCTCCCAGGAGTTGGTGGAGGAGTTGGCCCGAAAAGGGGGTTGTCCGGAGGGGTCCATAAGAGTCGGGGAGTTCCGCCCTGGCTTTAGGGGCGTAAATGTTGTGGTGAGGTGTCCGGCTCCGGTGGCGAAGTCGCTTATCGGGGCTGGACGTTTTCCGGTGGGATGGAGCATGGTGAGGGCCGTGGCTCCGGAGGTGCGCCCCCTGCGCTGTTTTAAGTGCATGGGGCTCGGGCACATCAGACGGATGTGCCCCTCGGAGGTGGACCGCAGCGGCCTGTGCTTCAGGTGCGGCGCTGCGGGACATAGGTCGTCGGCCTGTCGGGCTTCTCCCCGCTGTGCCGCTTGTGAGGGCAGCAGTCGTGGTTCTGACCACGTTATGGGGGGGATCTCTTGTAATCCCCCCCCTCCTTGTGGGTCATCTGGTGACAGAGGTCGTCGCCAGTAGACGCCATGGGCCTCGGGCCGAACGGATGAGGAGAGGCCTTGTTCGTTCGTCCCGACGCTCATGTGCGGAGGTTTTTCGTGGTGCCGCGGGGATAGGTCGGGGGGCCTTCCCTGCATTGCACGGCATCACTGGAGGTAGTTTCTCCAGAGGCGCAGGTGCCTGGCTTCCCGCCGGGCAATAGCGATACCCGGCATGGCGGTGAAATGCGAGAGCGACCTCGCCGTGTCGGGTGCTGAGTGCGGGAAAAGACTCCCTTTTTAGTGGGTATTCCGCCCCATCGGAGGTCATGGTGGGGGGCGGCGAGTCCCACATAACCCCTCTGCTCCCCCGAGCGGAGGGGTATGCGTAAAGGCATTTTTGGGGAGTATAAAAAAAAAAAAAAAAAAGGTTAGGTTAGGTTAGGTTAGGTTAGGTTAGGTTAGGTTAGGTTAGGTTAGGTTAGGTTAGGTTAGGTTAGGTTAGGTTTTTGCAAATAATTCTCCGGGCAGGTCCCCGAAAGGGGGAATCCTGCACACCCGCTTCGGCGGGTGTCTGCCCCGTAGTATACGGAGGGGGCACAAACTACTTCGGGGGTCAGCAGGCTGCTGATTCCCGCCCCGACGACTTTGGCTTTCTGCATACGGTTTATGATTCTGCAGAACGATGTGGTGGTGTATTGCGCCTTAGGGGCGGTGGAGGGCCGGGCCCGCCGAGGGACGAGCATGGCAGGTTCGTCTCGACGCCGGCGCCGGAGGAGATTCTCTCCGACGGTTCGGCGGGGACCATGGATACTGTGGGCCCCGCGAAAGCGTCGGAGACGTCAGAGATGGAGTTTGGCGAAGGCAGTTCGTCTGGGGTTCAGCCCTACTGCCTTCGCCAAAAAAGGAAGAGGTCCCCCTGGGCGAGCTCGGTCAGCGATGCCGACATGGCCCTGGACGACGTCAGAGTGTCGACGAAGCGCGGCCGATCCCGTGGCCGCGTTTCTTCCTACGGCCTTACGGTCGGACTCAGTGAGGCCAGGAGGGCGCTGAGTGTTGACCGGGCACAGGATAGGCTGGAGGTTGAGCGCGAGAGAAGGGATCGGGAGTCGATGCCGGGCCCCTCGCGCGCGCCCAGATCAGATTGTGCCACAGACTTTCGGGCCATGACAGCGGGCTGGGACTCGGTGGACGACGTTTCGTCGCACACACTGGCGGACAGGCTATCAAAATGCCTGACCGCCATCGACGAGATGACGAAAAGGTCCTCTTCGTTGAAGGGGACTTTCCACGGCGGTTTCAGCCACGCTGTCGAGGTAGGGAAAAAGTGCCTTAGTGCCATGGTGGCTCGTCCCCCGACGGCAGAGGAAGAGATGCTGCGACAGGAGGTGGAGCGCCTGAGGAGTAGCAATGAAGCCGCAGAAAAGACTTCGAGGCTGGAGAACGCCCGCCTCCTGTCGCAGCAGGCTCAACTTATCAGAGAGGTCTCCTCCCTTCGCGAGGAGGTGCGGAGGCCTGTGGATCTGACACAGGTAGAAGAGCGGTTCGGGCGGGATTTGCAGGAGCTCCGGGCACGTCTGGACGCGCGCATCGAAGGCCTGGAGGTGTCTGGCCGCCTGCTGCCCGAGAAATCTGTGCGTCCCCCGCTTCGGGCCGACCGGGCGGCCCTTTCGCCGCAGCCGGGCCCATCTTCGGCCCCTGCTGTGGCTCCACTGCGGCGCCCTCCACCCCCTATCAAGAAGGGGAAGGGAAAGGGGAAGGGAAAGGGGAAGAAGCAGCCGGTGCCTGTTTCGGCGTCCGCACCGGCTGTTCCTTCCTCTCCATCGGAGGTCCGTCCAGCGGCTCCCGTTGCCACCCCGTCCCAGTCGGGTGGCCAGGAACGGGAGACCTGGACCACTGTGGTCTCGCGCCGCCCCAAAGGGAGAGTGGCGGCGCAGGCCAAAGGGTCGCGGAGCGCTGCTCCTGCCAGGCCGGCACCACAGCCGGGCCGATCGGCAGCCCCCGCAGCCAAGAAGAAGGCGCTGCGCCCGCCAACATCAGCGGCAGTGGTCATGACGCTGCTGCCGGGCGCAGTGGAGCGGGGCCGCACTTATGAGGCGGTGATCGCTGAGGCCAAGGCGAAAATACGCCTTGCCGACCTCGGCATTGCCTCAGTGCGGTTCCGCAAGGCAGCGACGGGGGCCCGGGTCCTCGAGATCGCGGGAGAGGCCCGGGAAGAGAAGGCCGATCGGTTGGCGGAGCGTCTCCAGGCGATCTATTTGCCGGAGGACGTCAGGGTCTCCAGGCCGGTGATGCGGGCAGACGTTCGCATCGCGGGTCTGGACGACTCTGTCTCCAAGGAGGAGGTTGTGGCGGCAGTGGCGGCAGTCGGCGGCTGCGCTCCCGACCTCGTGAGGCCGGGGGCGATCGGAAGGGCTACCTCTGCGGGGCTGGGGGCCATTGTGGTCTCCTGCCCCGTGGCGGTAGCGAAACGGGTGGCCAGCGGGCGATTGCTCGTTGGCTGGGTGTCGGCTGGGACGACTCTTTTGGAATTTCGTCCCAGCCGCTGCTTTAGGTGTTTCGCACTGGGCCATCTTGGGGCCCAGTGCAAGTCTTCGGTCGACCGCAGCGATAACTGCTTCCGCTGCGCTCGACCAGGGCACCGAGCCCGAGACTGCTCTGCCCCCCCCCACTGCCCCCTCTGTGAGGAGGCTGGGAGGGTGGCCGACCATCGCCCTGGGGGTAAGGCTTGCGCCCGGTCCCCCAAGGCCAAAAAGAAGGGCCCCGGCAAAGGCGTGCTGCCATCGGGCCCTACCGCCGCCACGGATCGGCCGGAGGAGGTTGACATGGAGACCCACTAATTTATGGCTCTCCAGCTCAACCTCCTACAGGCGAACCTTAACCACTCCGCCGCGGCCCAGGATCTTCTTCTTCAGGCCATGGCGGAGTGGCAGGTCGGTCTGGCAGTGGCCGCTGAGCCCTACCGCGTCCCGGTCCGTTCCGACTGGGTCTGCGACGCGGACGGCTCAGTGGCCATCATTCAGCGTATGGCGGCGGGCACCCCCCCTCTCGTCCTCGTCGGGAGAGGGGGAGGTTTCGTAGCCGCTCGGGTCGGCGGGGTGGTGGTCGTGGGAGTCTATTTCTCCCCCAATCGCCCCCTCGTCGAGTTCGAGCGGTTTTTGGTCAGGTTGGGCGCAGTAACCCAAGGCTCTTCTCTCCCCGTCATTGTGATGGGGGACCCCAACGCCAAATCCACGGCGTGGGGCTCCCGGACGACTGACGGGAGGGGGACGGCCTTGGAGGAATGGGTGACAGAGTGTGGGCTGTCCATCCTCAATCGCGGTTCGGTGGACACGTGCGTGCGCCGCAACGGGGGGTCTGTTATCGACATCTCGTTTGCGGCGCCCTCTCTCGCGCATCGTGTCCACGATTGGAGGGTGCTGGAGGATGTGGAGACATTGTCTGATCATCGCTATATCAGATTCAGTGTCTCCACATCGGTGCCAGCGCCCAGCGGAGGTGTTGGAGAGCCGCGATTGGACGGCCCACGATGGGCGATCAAGCGCCTCGACAGGTCTTTGCTGCGGGAGGCAGCCCTGGTCGAGGCGTGGCCACGGGAGCCACCGCTGGTGGACGTGGAGGGGGAGGCTGCGAGGGTGTGCGCGGCCATGGCGCGTATTTGTGACGTGGCCATGCCCCGTGTTCGCGCCCCCCCGCGCAGATCCCAGGTCTACTGGTGGTCGCCGGAGATCGCCCAGCTCCGCCGAACCTGTGCGGTGGAGCGGCGCCGCTACCAGAGGTGTCGCGGAAGGAGAATCCGCGACGACGCCGAGTTGGATCGGCTCTACGCCGCCTATAGAGAGGCGGTGAGGGCCCTTCGCGGGGCCATTAGCCGGTCCAAAGCCGCAGCGTGGGACGAGCTGCTGGAGGCCGTTGAGGCGGATCCATGGGGCAGGCCGTACAAAATAGTACGGCAAAAGCTCCGAGCGTGGACCCCTCCCGTCTCCAGCAGTCTCGAACCGGCGGTACTCGGTAGGGTGGTTGAGGCACTGTTCCCAGACAGGGGAACCGACTTCGTGCCTCCCACTATGGCGGCGCCAGATGTCACCCGTGACTCGGGCACTGAGGATGTGCCCGAGCTCACCGAGGAGGAAGTAGGAAGGGCCGTGCTACGCCTGAGGGGCAAGAGCACGGCCCCAGGTCCCGACGGCATTCCGACGAGGGCGTGGGACCTGGTTTTGAGCGGGGAGGAAGCGCCTTTTCTTTCCCGCGTGACCTCCCTCTTTGCTAGGTGTCTGCGGGATGGGGTTTTTCCGCGGCGCTGGAAGGAGGGCCGCTTGGTACTCCTTCCCAAAGAGGGACGTCCGGCCGATGACCCTTCTGGTTATCGGCCCATCGTGCTGCTCGACGAGGCGGGCAAGCTCCTGGAGCGTGTCATCGCCAACCGCCTCGTCGAGCACCTGGAGGAGGTCGGACCAGATTTGTCCGACCACCAGTTCGGGTTCCGCCGCGGCCGATCGACGATTGACGCGATCGGCCGCTTGCAGGACCTGTCTGAGAGGGCGGTTTCCCGGGGTGGGGTGTTGATTGCGGTGTCGCTCGATATCGCGAACGCCTTCAACACCCTGCCCTGGTCAACGATTATGGAGGCGCTCCGATATCACGGGGTGCCTCCATATCTGCGGCGGTTGTTGGGGAGCTACCTGTCGGAGAGGGCGGTAGTCTTCCCAACGATGGGCGGAGGAGGCTGTCGTCGGCGTATGGTGTGCGGTGTTCCACAGGGGTCTGTCCTGGGACCACTCCTGTGGAACATCGGATATGATTACGTTCTGCGCTGTGTGAACTTGCACGGCGTGGACGTGATCTGTTACGCCGACGACACCCTCGTAACATCCCGGGGTTCTGATCCCCGGGATGCGAGAGTGTTGGCCACTGTCGGCGTCGCGGCGGTGGTCGAGAGGATACGGCGGCTGGGGCTCGAGGTGGCACTGCATAAATCCGGGGCCATTATTTTCCATGGTCCCCGGAGGCGGCCGCCTCCAGGCCCCAGTATCGTGGTAGGAGGAACTCCCATCCCTGTCGAGAACACGCTGAAGTATCTCGGCGTCCTTCTCGACAGCAGATGGGACTTCGAAGCGCACCTTCGGCACCTAGGCCCGAGGTTGGTGAGCACGGCGGGAGCTCTATCTCGCCTGCTCCCCAATCTCGGAGGGAGTGGCGGCAGTTGCCGCCGCCTTTACACGGGAGTGGTGCGGTCCATAGCCCTGTATGGAGCCCCAATCTGGGCGAGCTCCATATCGGGTCGCCATCGACAGATCCTGCAGCAGTCGCAGAGGGTCATGGCGACCCGTGTCGTTAGGGGGTATCGCACCATCTCCCATGAGGTGGCATGCGCGCTCGCCGGGTCCCTGCCGTGGGACCTCGACGCCGAGGTTCTCTCGGCGGTCTACTGGCGTGGCGCGCAATCCCGGAGCCAGGGTCTCCGCCCCACACCGGACACTGTGGTGCGGTGGCGTCGAGACGCTCAGACACAGGCTCTGGGCGCATGGCGGCGGCAGCTACACAGGAGCGCCGAACTACGTGCCGAAGGATCGAGGCGCCGTATCCTCGAGGCGGTCGGGCCCATATTGGAGCGATGGGTCGGCCGTCGGTGGGGGTCGATGACTTTCCGGCTCACACAGGTACTTTCCGGGCACGGGTGCTTTGGGAAGTATCTGTGCGACGTCGCCGGGGGGGAGTCGACCCGGTGTTGCCACCACTGTGACTGCGCGATGGATGATGCGCAGCACACTTTGGTGGCGTGCCCTGCGTGGGCTGGGCCGCGGTCGACGTTAGCCGCGGCCCTGGGTGGAGTGGCTCTCTCGCTGCCGACCATCATGCAAAAGATGGTCGACAGCGAGACGGCGTGGGAGGCGATGGCCTCCTTCTGCGAAGTGGTGATGTCGCAGAAGGAGGCCGCGGAGCGGGAGAGGGAGCGGGATCCGCTCTCTCTCCGGCTACGCCGTTGGCGCAGCGGGCGGGCCAGGAGGGCCCGTCAGGCAGCGCCCGGGGGGTCTTAGGCGGCGGGGGCAGGGGGCCCCTTCCGTCTCGCCATAGACCCCCCCCGAAGTCGGCCAGTTACGCCATGGCCGCACAAGGAGGTAGGGGGGGCGCTACAAATTGCGCCTTCCTGAGGAGGTCTCCCCGGTTCTGATCCGGGGGACGTTGGCCGCGGGCGGGGTTCCAGAAGCTACAAACCCGGGCACTGGTGCCTCGCCCCTTTTCAACAGCGGTGGGCGTCGTCTGAAGTTTTTTAGTGGGTAGGACTGCGGTGGTCGTGTCGGCCGCAGTGAGCCCCACACCCCCTCCCGGTCTCCCCCTTTTGGCCGGGAGACAGTGCGTAAGCAGCATTTTTTTACAGACGATAATAAAATAAAAAAAAAGGTTAGGTTAGGTTCCCGTCCCGTGTGGAGTTGCCAGACTCCCATCAGGCGCGTCCCCGGGTGGCGGATAGGGGAAAGCCACACTTTGTGGTACCGGCTTGTATAAGGCCGGCGCGGACCAAAACTGGCGGGTTTTGTGGGGCGCACCCCCGGTCGCACTTCGCGGCTGGAAAGCGGCCCTGGGGTGGGGAGCCGCGTTCTGCGTCGTGGCTTTTTCGGGGTGGCGAGCCTTCCCGGCTCTGGGTTTTCCTGTCTCCCCCCTCTGTTCTGTCAGAGGGCTTGGAGATGGGATCGCGCGGCGGGCAGGGTTTCATTCCCACCCGTCGGGCAAACTGTTACCCCCATTCTGGGGACCAGGGGTCTTGCCTTCACCGGCCGGACCGAGAGGAGACAACCTCAATAATAAATCCCTAATCCTAAGCTTTACGCCCGGCGAGAGGATGAATGGCTGGTGGGTGACCAGTCTTGAGGGCGTCACTCGGCCAGGGGACCAGCGGCCCCTCTGGTCGATAAATCTACGCTTACCCGGGTACAGGGGGCACTGCCCGGGTGGACTTTTTATTTCCCCCATACTCGTGGGACTTTTATGGATATTACTAAAAAATTCGTTTCGTCGGAAGGTGTGGCGTCGCAAGACGCGGAGGAAGGTGCGCTTTCAGGCGCGGAGAGTGAGGGGGTGAGTCGCATCCCGGGCCAGATGTTGTCGAGGGCCGAGGTGGTGATTCGTTACCGCGATCAAATGCGGGTTTTGGAGGCGTTGGAGAGGGAGGCAAATCGCTCTATCTCCGATTTGAGTGAGGGAGATTCCGAGGGTATCTTGTCTGAGGTAGACAGTGACGACCACTCAGAGATCGAAGAAGAGGTAGAAGCCGATGTATCGGCTAAAGGTCCAGCGGATGCCGTGAAGAAGGGGCGCGGCAGGCCCCCTACGCATGGTCTTTGCATGGGCCTAGGGAAGGCGCGTACTTTTCTGCAGACGGCGAAGAGAGCGCGGGCTGAAGAGCAAGCTCGTCTCGCTGCGCAGAAGGAGGCTGAGGTCTTGGAATTGGCCAACGCAGCACGCGCTCAGAGATGCGAGCGCGGCTATGTTCCAAAACCAGTGGAACGGATCCCAGTGTCGGAGCTGATGAAGGGGGTTGAAGTCGACCTGACAGTCGTCGAAGGCGTGGCGAAGAAGTCGGGAAACCTCAAGGGGACCTACGTGAAGGCCCTCAACGAAGCGGTAATATCGATTAGGGGAGCGGTCGGCGACATGTATGACCGCTCTTTCTCTTCGGTCGAGTCCAAGCAGTTGCAGGAAGACAACGACCGCCTGCGGACCAAGGTGGCCGAGCTAAGCGTCCAGATGACGAAGCTTGGAGACGAAGTGGATGTGCTGAAAGAGAAGTCGGCCAGTTACGCCATGGCCGCACAAGGAGGTAGGGGGGGCGCTACAAATTGCGCCTTCCTGAGGAGGTCTCCCCGGTTCTGATCCGGGGGACGTTGGCCGCGGGCGGGGTTCCAGAAGCTACAAACCCGGGCACTGGTGCCTCGCCCCTTTTCAACAGCGGTGGGCGTCGTCTGAAGTTTTTTAGTGGGTAGGACTGCGGTGGTCGTGTCGGCCGCAGTGAGCCCCACACCCCCTCCCGGTCTCCCCCTTTTGGCCGGGAGACAGTGCGTAAGCAGCATTTTTTTACAGACGATAATAAAATAAAAAAAAAGGTTAGGTTAGGTTCCCGTCCCGTGTGGAGTTGCCAGACTCCCATCAGGCGCGTCCCCGGGTGGCGGATAGGGGAAAGCCACACTTTGTGGTACCGGCTTGTATAAGGCCGGCGCGGACCAAAACTGGCGGGTTTTGTGGGGCGCACCCCCGGTCGCACTTCGCGGCTGGAAAGCGGCCCTGGGGTGGGGAGCCGCGTTCTGCGTCGTGGCTTTTTCGGGGTGGCGAGCCTTCCCGGCTCTGGGTTTTCCTGTCTCCCCCCTCTGTTCTGTCAGAGGGCTTGGAGATGGGATCGCGCGGCGGGCAGGGTTTCATTCCCACCCGTCGGGCAAACTGTTACCCCCATTCTGGGGACCAGGGGTCTTGCCTTCACCGGCCGGACCGAGAGGAGACAACCTCAATAATAAATCCCTAATCCTAAGCTTTACGCCCGGCGAGAGGATGAATGGCTGGTGGGTGACCAGTCTTGAGGGCGTCACTCGGCCAGGGGACCAGCGGCCCCTCTGGTCGATAAATCTACGCTTACCCGGGTACAGGGGGCACTGCCCGGGTGGACTTTTTATTTCCCCCATACTCGTGGGACTTTTATGGATATTACTAAAAAATTCGTTTCGTCGGAAGGTGTGGCGTCGCAAGACGCGGAGGAAGGTGCGCTTTCAGGCGCGGAGAGTGAGGGGGTGAGTCGCATCCCGGGCCAGATGTTGTCGAGGGCCGAGGTGGTGATTCGTTACCGCGATCAAATGCGGGTTTTGGAGGCGTTGGAGAGGGAGGCAAATCGCTCTATCTCCGATTTGAGTGAGGGAGATTCCGAGGGTATCTTGTCTGAGGTAGACAGTGACGACCACTCAGAGATCGAAGAAGAGGTAGAAGCCGATGTATCGGCTAAAGGTCCAGCGGATGCCGTGAAGAAGGGGCGCGGCAGGCCCCCTACGCATGGTCTTTGCATGGGCCTAGGGAAGGCGCGTACTTTTCTGCAGACGGCGAAGAGAGCGCGGGCTGAAGAGCAAGCTCGTCTCGCTGCGCAGAAGGAGGCTGAGGTCTTGGAATTGGCCAACGCAGCACGCGCTCAGAGATGCGAGCGCGGCTATGTTCCAAAACCAGTGGAACGGATCCCAGTGTCGGAGCTGATGAAGGGGGTTGAAGTCGACCTGACAGTCGTCGAAGGCGTGGCGAAGAAGTCGGGAAACCTCAAGGGGACCTACGTGAAGGCCCTCAACGAAGCGGTAATATCGATTAGGGGAGCGGTCGGCGACATGTATGACCGCTCTTTCTCTTCGGTCGAGTCCAAGCAGTTGCAGGAAGACAACGACCGCCTGCGGACCAAGGTGGCCGAGCTAAGCGTCCAGATGACGAAGCTTGGAGACGAAGTGGATGTGCTGAAAGAGCAGCTGCGCAGCGAGAGAGCGTCACGGCAGAACCAGCGGGAGAGGTCCATGCCTCCCGTTGTGGAAGATTTCGTCGCGCCGTCTTTTTCTTCACCGGGTAGAGCGAGCTCCCCGGTAGCTGCCCCAGCAGTTTCTCCTCCATTGGAGGACTTAGAGGCGTCCATTATCCGCAAAGTTACGGCCCTTTTGGACGCGCGTCTGCCGCCAGTCACAGCAGCTCCTGTTGTGCGGCCTGCTGCTTCATCCGCAGCCAAAAAGAAGGAGAAGCGGCGAGCCCCAAAACCTGTGGCTCTTCCCGCTCAAGAAGTGGTTATTCCAGCGCCAGCAGAGGCAGCTGACGGCGGTTTTACCGTAGTCGCCAAGCGGAGGTCCAGGCCCGCTGCGAAACAGCCTGCTGAGAAACAGCCCGCGAAGAAGGTTGCGAAGCCCAAGCGCAAGAAAAAGCCTCGCAAGCAGAAGATGCAAGAGCCCAAATCTTCGGCGATTGCTCTTTCTCTGCCGCAGGAGGCTCTGGAGAAAGGCCTTTCCTACGCAAAGGTGCTGAGAGATGCAGTGGGAAAGGTATGTCCGGCGGATCACGGCATTAAGCCAGAAGATTTGCGTATCAGGAAGTCGCAATCTGGTGCGCGAGTCCTGGAGGTTCGGGGTGACAAGGGCGAGAAGGCGGATAGTTTTGCCGCTGCCCTGAGAGGAGTTCTGGTCTCCGATGTAGTGGTTTCCAGGCCCATAAAATGCGCTGAATTGCGCCTTATCGGCCTCGACGACAGCGTCGATAGGGATCAGGTCGTGTCGTCGGTAGCCCTGAGGGGGGAGTGCCCCGAAGGGAGTGTGAGGGTAGGGGAGATTCGTCGCGGCCCTTCTGGGTTGGGTGCCGTTTGGGTGCGTTGCCCAGTGGCCGCGGCTAAAAAGTTGGTCGCTGGTAGGCGGCTGCTTTTAGGGTGGAGCGCTGTTAGCGTTAGACTGTTGGCGGCCAGGCCTCAGAAGTGCTTCAGGTGCTTCGAACCTGGACACCAGCAGTTTAACTGCAAAAGCGATATCGACCGCAGCCGTCTGTGCTATCGTTGTGGTCAGTCGGGTCATAGGGCGGCGGCGTGCACATCTGAGCCGCATTGCCCTGTCTGTGAGGATGCGGGTAGACCTGCCAATCATTTGGTGGGTGCGAAGGGCTGCAAGTGCAGCCCACCCCGTCCGGCGAAGAAGAAGGTTGCCGCAGCTAAGACTTCCTCAACTGCGGCCCCCGCTGCTCCTCTCCCCACTTCTTCGGGGACTCAGAGTGAGCGGCGTGTGGCGACGCCCCCACCGTCCAGCTAGGTGGGTGGCCGAGAGCGCGGGTGAGACACGGGGTCTGTCCTCACCCGTTCTTCAAAGCTCTCGAGAAGGGGAGAGCCCTACCTTTTCAGGGCCTTCCTGCCGGGTTTCCCGCGTTATGCGGGGCGCGCCAGAGGGGTCGCGGTGTCATGCCACAGCAATTCCCGTGTCCCCCTCGAAATGCGCGTGAGGCAAATGGTCTGTTTTTTAGTGGGTATTCCGCCCCGTTGGTTGGTTGGTGGGGGGCGGCGAGTCCCACATATCCCCGTCACGACCCCATTGTGGCGGGGAATGCGTAAATGCATTTTTTGGGACCTTAAAAAAAAAAAAAAAAACAAAAAAAAGGTTAGGTTCCCGTGTGGAGTTGCCAGACTCCCATCAGGCGCGTCCCCGGGTGGCGGATAGGGGAAGCCACTCCGGCGTGGGTGGTCCCGGCTTCGGCTGGCGTGGACCAAAACTGGCGGGTTCTGGGCGCACCCCTGGCTGCGTCTCGGCGCAGCCGGAAAGCGGCCGTGTGGAGGGAGTCGCGACTCGGTCTCGCGGCTCTCGGGGAGGAGATCTCCCGGGAGGTTCCGTCTCGCCCCTCTGTTCTAACAGTCGGGTGGGATGGGGTCGCGCGGTGGGTCCGGCGGTTGCAGTTTTGTGATCGCCGGGTGGGCCTTGCCGATTGGCTACGGTCCCCCTTCGGGCAGCCTGTTACCCCCAGGGTTGGGGCCAGGGGTCTTGCCTTAGCGGCTGGGCCGAGAGGAACGCGAACCTCAATAATAAATCTGCGAAAAAGCCCGCAGCGGCGTCGCTTGTTCGGCGCTGCAGCGGCCCCTGCCGCAGCCGGCCTCGCGGAGAGGTTCGGTGGGCGCGGCGAGAGGACGCAGCCGCCTTCATGGCGGTGGGCGTGAGAGGATGCAAACCTCTATAAAAAATGCCCCTGCCGCAGCTGTGTGCCCCTAGGGTGGGGCCCAGTGGGCGCGGCGCGTGGACGCCTCGGGGTGTGACCCCGCCCTGAGCGCGGAAAGAGGAAGCCAACCTCTCTAAAATAATGGCACGGGGACGCCGTGGCCGGGAGGGCCGGACGGCGGTAAGAGGAAGTCAACCTCTATAAAAAATGACGCCAAGTCCGCAGCGGCGTCGCTTTTAGTGATGCCGCAGCGGCCCCTGCCGCAGCTGGCCCGAGGTGTAGGGCTCAGTGGGCGCGGCGCGAGGTGGCCGCCGCCCTCTCACGAGGTGTGGTGGCTGGGAGCTGCGGGCGAATAACGGGGAAGTTTTCGCCCGCCTTGTACGGCTCCGGGACGGGGAGTGGCCCTTAACCCAGGTCCCTCCGTTGCGAGTGAGCCTGCCTCACGGCGGGCTGCGCGGAGGGCGGACATGTGTGTAATCCGAAAGGTGGTCCCTTGTCCGCTCTGTCCGACCGCGCGAGTAGGTGTTCCTTTGTTTTTTAGTCGGTGCGAGTCCGACATAACCCAGTGAGCCTCCCCGTGGCCTCTGGGTATGCATAAGGCATTTTTCAAAGGTTAAAAAAAAAAAAAAAAAAAAAAAAAAAGGTTAGGTTAGGTTAGGTTAGGTTAGGTTAGGTTACTAAGAGGGTGTTTGTAGAGGTGTATTTTCGTGGTTTTTTGGTGTTTTGTAGTGTTTTCTGAGGGCTTTCGTTTGGTGTATCACACTTCGCAATCGGTCTTGTACTTTTTCGGCAAATAATATTTTATATTGTTTGTCGAATTTGTATGGGATTTTCGTGTTTTGTGAATACACTATAACATCGTCGACGTAGGGATTTCGACTCCCGAAATCTCTGTTTCGACTGACTTTTGCGTATTTTTTGGACTGATTCTGCTTTGACTTGACGACATTGGCATTCTGTGGTATTTTGGACTTCGTACGATCTTGGCTTCTGTGGTTTTTGGCGGTTTTTCGTTGGATTTTCGGGACTTTGAAAATTCGGCAAAAACCCCAAATTTTTTGTGTCTTGTGTTTTTGTTCGGTTTTGTTTGTGGTAACTAGTTGTGGTCATCTTGGGTTGTCTCTGGGTGGTCGCGGCATTGTTTTTCGTGGTTTTCTGGACGTCTGGAGAGGGGCTTTCGCCTCTTTCCCTTGTCTTTTGAGGTTTTTCTCGATTTGAGCTAGTCTTGTCGCATGGCGCCAGACGCGGAGAGCGAGGAATGCTCCTCGTGCTCAGATCAGGAGGAGGAGGAGGAGGAGGTTGAGGTTGCGAGGGATAGGTCCAAGCACTGCAAGAAAGCGGTGAGGCTCTTGAGGCATAATCATGCGGTTTTAGAGCAGATTTTCAAGCGTCATAGTTTGGACGTATGTGATGCTCTGGATTCGGTGAGGGACAAGGAGTATAGGAAGGAGGCCGTACAGTCTGTCATTGAGATGGAGACTGTGGTCGAGGCCTTGGTCATGCGGTACGATGCCGACATGCTGAGAATGAGGACGAGGCTCACAACTCTTTATGAAGAGTTGAAGGAGAAAAATAGGACAAAGACTGCGGATGCTCCGCAGGGTGATTGGGTGGAAAAGCTTAAGAGGGACCTTACGGAGTCTATCGTTGATAGGATTGGCACTCGGTTGTCTGCCTTGGAGGAGCGCCTTCCGCCTGCGTCTGTCGGCCGTCTGCCTCCGGCAGCGGCCAAAAAAGGGGTTGTGGAGGGAAGTGGTGCGGGAATTGTTGGTCAGAGTGAGGAGATTCGTTCGACAGTCGAGGGAACATCGAAAGGGAAGAAGGGGGATGACAGGAGGGTAGTTCAGGCGAAGAAATCGGCTGACAAAGCAGTGGTTAAAACGGCTGTGGCTTCTCGAGCTCCTTCTGGGCCCGCTCGAAAAGCCAAGCCTAGTCTTGTTCCGCCACGTTCGGCGGCAGTGATGGTTTCTCTTAAACCGGAGGCTGTAAAGGAGGGCCTGACATATGCGGGCATGATGAAGAGGGTCAGGGCTGCTATTCCCATTGCGGATATTGGCATTTTGGAGGGGGTAGAGATGCGGCAGTCCGCGACCGGAGCCAGGCTTTTAGAGCTCCCAGGTCCGGATGGTGGGGGTCGCGCGGACGCGCTGGCACAGAAGCTACGGGTTGAGCTGGCAGCTGTCGCTACGGTGTCGCGCCCCGAAAAGTTGGTAGAGGTACGAATCTCCGGCTTGGATGATTCGGTGTCGGAGAAGGAATTGGGAGAGGCCCTTTCCGAGAAGGCGGGTTGTTCTGTGGAGGCGATCAGGGTCGGAACTTTGCGCGCCGGCCCTGGTGGGCTAGGATCTGCAGTCGTGCGGTGCCCTGTCGTGGTGGCGAAAGTGTTGGCGGATTCCGGGCGAATTCTCTTGGGATGGAGCTCCGCCCGGATTGAGTTGTTGGGAGAGCGGCCTCTGCGCTGCTATAAGTGTATGGGGCTAGGACATACACGTCCTATGTGCCCGTCAGTCGTCGACCGTTCCGGTCTGTGCTTCCGCTGTGGTCTGGCGGGCCACAGGGCAGCTGAGTGTGTAGGCCAGGCTCGATGCGCTGTGTGCGCTGAGAGCGGCCGAAATGCGGGTCATGTCATGGGGGGTGATGCTTGCGTCCCCCCAGCGGTTAGGGCGGCAAAAGTCGTCGTTCCAGCGGCCATTCCAGTGGTCGCCCCAGCGGTCGAGAAAGCCAAGACGTCTCGCGGGTCTTCGCGGCGAAAGGCTTCTGAAGCGAAACCGATGGAGCAGTGAGGAATGCTCTGTCTTTTCGGGAGGAAACTGGCGGGTAGAGCAGGAGAGGCCTGTCGCTCGCTCGTCAGCATTGTCGGAGGTCGGGAAAGTTCCCTTTTAGTGGTGTCAGCGGGGGTGAGTCGGGGGACTGCCTCTGCATTGCACGATGCCACAGTCGGGGGCGCCTCAATGCGCCCGAGTCTATCGGCCCAGTTCATCGGCCGGCCGCGACGGGTCTTGGTGGGCCATACAAACGTAGATACCACCTTGGCCCAGCGTTTGTGCGGTAAGACAGTCCCTTTTTAGTGGGTATTCCGCCCCATCGGTGGTCATGGTGGGGGGCGGCGAGTCCCACATAACCCCTCTGCTCCCCCGAGCGAAGGGGTATGCGTAAATGCATTTTTGGGGACTTAAAAAAAAAAAAAAAAAAAAAAAAAAAAAAGGTTAGGTTAGGTTAGGTTAGGTTAGGTTAGGTTAGGTTAGGTTAGGTTAGGTTAGGTTAGGTTAGGTTAGGTTAGGTTCCCGTGTGGAGTTGCCAGACTCCCATCGGGCGCGTCCCCAGGTGGCGGATAGGGGCATGCCACACATTGTGGTACCGGCTTTTAAGTAATGTAAAATGTAAGTCCGGCGCGGACCAAAACTGGTGGGTTTTGTGGGGCGCACCCCCGGTCGCACTTCGCGGCTGGAAAGCGGCCCTGGGGTGGGGAGCCGCGTTCTGTGTCGCGGCTTTTTCGGGGTGGCGAGCCTTCCCGGCTCTGGTTCTCCTGTCTCTCCCCTCTGTTCTGTCAGGGGGCTTAGAGATGGGATCTCGCGCGGCGGGCTGGGTTTCATCCCCACCCGTCGGGCAAACTGTTACCCCCATTCTGGGGACCAGGGGTCTTGCCTTCACCGGCCGGACCGAGAGGAGACAACCTCAATAATAAATCCCCAATCCTAAGTTTTACGCCCGGCGAGAGGATGAATGGCTGGTGGGTGACCAGTCTTTAGGGCGTCACTCGGCCAGGGGATCAGCGGCCCCTCTGGTCGATAAATTCACGCTTACCCGGGTACAGGGGGCACTGCCCGGGTGGACTTTTTATTTCCCCCATACTCGTGGGAATCGTATGGAATTTCAAAATAAAATCGTTTCTGGTGGTGTGGCGTCGCAAGACGCGGAGATGTCGTCTTCGGACGAGGTAGGTGCAGGTCTGTCTTCGGGCTCAAACCTGGAATGTCGACGGATTGTCGAGAGATACCGCTCTCAAATGCGGGAGTTGGAGGAGATTGAGGAAGAGTTTCGCAGTGATCTCGAGGATGAGTCGTCGAATGGTTCTGCGTTGGATAGTGATGACACTTCGGCTGCTGATGAGGTGGTCCCTTCGGAGACCCCGGTTCAGCCGAGTGTCTTGGCGAAAAAAAGAGGGCGCGGTCGACCTGCTTCGCATGGTCGCTACGTTGGAGTAGGGAAAGCTAGGGCCGAACTTCAGGCCGCAAAAAGGCTTCGATCTAGGGCCTCTGCGGAAGCGCAGGCTGAGGCGGAAATCGCTGGGGCGGCAAAAAAGGCACGTGACATCCGCGCGGAGCGAGGCTATGCCCCGATGCCGCCCCGTGGGACGCCACTCTCTGTGATTCTGCAGAGGGTAAATACAGATGTGGATTTGGTCTTGGAGGTCGCGGCGAGGTCAAAGAACTTGAAGGGTACCTACGTGAAGGCCCTCAAGGAGTCGGCGCAGTCGATTAGGGACGCTGCGAATGTGATTTGCGATGGTTCCTATTTGTCTGCGGAGAGAAGTTTGCAGGAAGATAAGGACCGACTGCAAAAGGAATTGGTGGATATGCGCACTCAAATGGCGCAATTGAGAGAGGAGGTAGAGAGTTTGCGTCAGCAGTTGCGGGAGAGGTCCAGTCCTCCCGCTGCTGAAGTGTTGAGTTTCCCGTCCCCGGGACCTAGAGTGGCCAACATCACGCCACGGCCGTCCCCATCTCGAAATGCCTTCTCCCCTGCAGTCTCGTCACCGCAGGAGGAGTTAACGGCTTCTATTCTGCGCCAGGTAGGCGCAATGTTGGACGCGCGTTTGCCGGTTATGGCAGGCCCTTCAACTCAAGGCGAAGGAGAAATTGTTGCGCAGCCCGCCCAGCCTTCTACGACTAAGGGCAATGCTAAGAAGAAGAGGGACAAGCAGCGTGCCCAGAAGCCAGTGGCCCCTCCCGAATCGGTTGGGGCTCTGCCGGCAACATACGCGGATGCAGCTGCTTCAAGAGTGGAAAGCCAGCAGGGTCCCAGGCCCGCAGGCGGTCGGTCGCAGCCTCCAAAGAAACAGGCGAAGAAAAAGAAGGGGAATAAGCAGAAACGCGCGATGCGGGTTCCCAAAACAGCGGCGGTCATCCTTTCGGTACCAAAGCAGTCGTTGGAGAGGGGCATAACCTACAAGGGCCTCTTGGAGAAGGCAGTTCGTCTAATCGACATCGACGAACAGGGAATCAAGTCCGGCGAGCTGAAAATCCGGCAGACATTATCCGGCGACCGAATTTTTGAAGTCTCGGGCTCAGACAGCCATGTAAAGGCTGATCGTTTGTGCGGAGAAATGCGGCGTATCTTTGCCAGCGAGATCGGAGTGCGAAGGCCCATGAAGTGCGCAGAGTTGCGCCTCACAGGGCTGGACGACACAATTGAGAAGGAGCACATCACTGCCGCTGTAGCCCTGAAGGGAGAGTGCCCTGAAGGGACGGTGAAAGTCGGAGAGGTTCGTCGTGGCCCCTCAGGGATGGGCGCCGTCTGGGTGAGATGCCCGATAGCCGCGGCGAAGAAGCTCGCAGCCGAGAAGCGGCTATGTTTGGGGTGGAGCGCGGCTCGAGTTGAGCTGCTGGAAGCGAGGCCGCTCAAATGTTTCAGATGCTTTGAGCCAGGTCACCTGCAATTCAATTGCAAGAACACCATTGACCGCAGCGGCCTCTGCTACAGATGTGGGCAGGCAGGCCACAAGGCCGCAGAGTGCAAGCAAGAGCCGCACTGCCCGTTATGCGAAGAAGCAGGCAAGCCGGCGAACCACTCGCTGGGAGGAAAGGGGTGTAAACCGGCGAAAAAAGCGAAGAAGAAGAGGCAAACAGCGGCAGCAGCGACAGCAGCAGCAGCAGTCGCCTCCAACTCCGGCACACAGGAGCAGCCGGAGGAGCAGGCGCCGGTGACATAGTCGGCCGGGGCTGCGGGTAGGGTCACGGGGACCGTCCCTATCCGCATCAAGAAAGTCCCGAGATGAGGGAGGGCCATACCAAGATGGTTTTCCCGCCGAGTGCCCGCGTCAAGTGCGGGCTGCGCGCGAGGGGGCACGGACGATTGTCAACACGTTCCCGTGCTCTCCTCCCATCAAGAGCGCGAGGAGGCATCTGGTCTGTTTTTTAGTGGGTATTCCGCCCCGTTGGTTGGTTGGTGGGGGGGCGGCGAGTCCCACATATCCCCGTCACTCCCCGTGTGGCGGGGAATGCGTAAATGCATTTTTTGGGACCTTAAAAAAAAAAAAAAAAAAAAAAAAAAAAAAAGGTTAGGTTAGGTTAGGTTCGGGTTCTGGGCGCACCCCTGGCTGCGTCTCGGCGCAGCCGGAAAGCGGCCGTGTGGAGGGAGTCGCGACTCGGTCTCGCGGCTCTCGGGGAGGAGATCTCCCGGGAGGTTCCGTCTCGCCCCTCTGTTCTGACAGTCGGGTGGGATGGGGTCGCGCGGTGGGTCCGGCGGTTGCAGTTTTGTGATCGCCGGGTGGGCCTCGCCGATTGGCTAAGGTCCCCCTTCGGGCAGCCTGTTACCCCCAGGGTTGGGGCCAGGGGTCTTGTCTTAGCGGCTGGGCCGAGAGGAACGCGAACCTCAATAATAAATCGGCGAAAAAGCCCGCAGCGGCGTCGCTTGTTCGGCGCTGCAGCGGCCCCTGCCGCAGCTAGCCTCGCGGAGAGGTTCGGTGGGCGCGGCGAGAGGACGCAGCCGCCTTCATGGCGGTGGGCGTGCGAGGAGGCAAACCTCGGTAAAAAATGCCCCTGCCGCAGCTGTGTGCCCCTAGGGTGGGGCCCAGTGGGCGCGGCGCGTGGACGCCTCGGGGTGTGACCCCGCCCTGAGCGCGGAAAGAGGAAGCCAACCTCTCTAAAATAATGGCACGGGGACGCCGTGGCCGGGAGGGCCGGACGGCGGAAAGAGGAAGTCAACCTCTATAAAAAATGACGCCAAGTCCGCAGCGGCGTCGCTTTTAGTGATGCCGCAGCGGCCCCTGCCGCAGCTGGCCCGAGGTGTAGGGCTCAGTGGGCGCGGCGCGAGGTGGCCGCCGCCCTCTCACGAGGTGTGGTGGCTGGGAGCTGCGGGCGAATAACGGGGAAGTTTTCGCCCGCCTCGTACAGCTCCGGGACGGGGAGTGGCCCTTAACACAGGTCCCTCCGTTGCGAGTGAGCCTGCCTCACGGCGGGCTGCGCGGAGGGCGGACATGTGTGTAATCCGAAAGGTGGTCCCTTGTCCGCTCTGTCCGACCGCGCGAGTAGGTGTTCCTTTGTTTTTTAGTCGGTGCGAGTCCGACATAACCCAGTGAGCCTCCCCGTGGCCTCTGGGTATGCATAATGCATTTTTCAAAGGTTAAAAAAAAAAAAAAAAAAAAAAAAAAAAAAAGGTTAGGTTAGGTTAGGTTAGGTTAGGTTAGGTTAGGTTAGGTTAGGTTAGGTTAGGTTAGGTTAGGTTAAGGCGCCGTGGCTTAGTTGGTTAAAGCGCCTGTCTAGTAAACAGGAGATCGTGAGTTCGAATCTCGCCGGGGCCTGCTCCTTGTGAATGGAGTATGAATTTCCCGTGTGGAGTTGCCAGACTCCCATCAGGCGCGTCCCCGGGTGGCGGATAGGGGAAGCCACTCCGGCGTGGGTGGTCCCGGCTTCGGCTGGCGTGGACCAAAACTGGCGGGTTCTGGGCGCACCCCTGGCTGCGTCTCGGCGCAGCCGGAAAGCGGCCGTGTGGAGGGAGTCGCGACTCGGTCTCGCGGCTCTCGGGGAGGAGATCTCCCGGGAGGTTCCGTCTCGCCCCTCTGTTCTGACAGTCGGGTGGGATGGGGTCGCGCGGTGGGTCCGGCGGTTGCAGTTTTGTGATCGCCGGGTGGGCCTCGCCGATTGGCTAAGGTCCCCCTTCGGGCAGCCTGTTACCCCCAGGGTTGGGGCCAGGGGTCTTGCCTTAGCGGCTGGGCCGAGAGGAACGCGAACCTCAATAATAAATCGGCGAAAAAGCCCGCAGCGGCGTCGCTTGTTCGGCGCTGCAGCGGCCCCTGCCGCAGCTGGCCTCGCGGAGAGGTTCGGTGGGCGCGGCGAGAGGACGCAGCCGCCTTCATGGCGGTGGGCGTGCGAGGAGGCAAACCTCGGTAAAAAATGCCCCTGCCGCAGCTGTGTGCCCCTAGGGTGGGGCCCAGTGGGCGCGGCGCGTGGACGCCTCGGGGTGTGACCCCGCCCTGAGCGCGGAAAGAGGAAGCCAACCTCTCTAAAATAATGGCACGGGGACGCCGTGGCCGGGAGGGCCGGACGGCGGTAAGAGGAAGTCAACCTCTATAAAAAATGACGCCAAGTCCGCAGCGGCGTCGCTTTTAGTGATGCCGCAGCGGCCCCTGCCGCAGCTGGCCCGAGGTGTAGGGCTCAGTGGGCGCGGCGCGAGGTGGCCGCCGCCCTCTCACGAGGTGTGGTGGCTGGGAGCTGCGGGCGAATAACGGGGAAGTTTTCGCCCGCCTCGTACAGCTCCGGGACGGGGAGTGGCCCTTAACACAGGTCCCTCCGTTGCGAGTGAGCCTGCCTCACGGCGGGCTGCGCGGAGGGCGGACATGTGTGTAATCCGAAAGGTGGTCCCTTGTCCGCTCTGTCCGACCGCGCGAGTAGGTGTTCCTTTGTTTTTTAGTCGGTGCGAGTCCGACATAACCCAGTGAGCCTCCCCGTGGCCTCTGGGTATGCATAATGCATTTTTCAAAGGTTAAAAAAAAAAAAAAAAAAAAAAAAAAAAAAAAAAAAAAAAAAAAAAAAAAAGGTTAGGTTAGGTTAGGTTAGGTTAGGTTAGGTTAGGTTAGGTTAGGTTAGGTTAGGTTAGGTTAGGTTAGGTTAGGTTAGGTTAGGTTAGGTTAGGTTAGGTTAGGTTAGGTTAGGTTAGGTTAGGTTAGGTTAGGTTAGGTTAGGTTAGGTTAGGTTAGGTTAGGTTAGGTTAGGTTAGGTTAGGTTAGGTTAGGTTAGGTTAGGTTAGGTTAGGTTAGGTTAGGTTAGGTTAGGTTAGGTTAGGTTAGGTTAGGTTAGGTTAGGTTAGGTTAGGTTAGGTTAGGTTAGGTTAGGTTAGGTTAGGTTAGGTTAGGTTAGGTTAGGTTAGGTTAGGTTAGGTTAGGTTAGGTTAGGTTAGGTTAGGTTAGGTTAGGTTAGGTTAGGTTAGGTTAGGTTAGGTTAGGTTAGGTTAGGTTAGGTTAGGTTAGGTTAGGTTAGGTTAGGTTAGGTTAGGTTAGGTTAGGTTAGGTTAGGTTAGGTTAGGTTAGGTTAGGTTAGGTTAGGTTAGGTTAGGTTAGGTTAGGTTAGGTTAGGTTAGGTTAGGTTAGGTTAGGTTAGGTTAGGTTAGGTTAGGTTAGGTTAGGTTAGGTTAGGTTAGGTTAGGTTAGGTTAGGTTAGGTTAGGTTAGGTTAGGTTAGGTTAGGTTAGGTTAGGTTAGGTTAGGTTAGGTTAGGTTAGGTTAGGTTAGGTTAGGTTAGGTTAGGTTAGGTTAGGTTAGGTTAGGTTAGGTTAGGTTAGGTTAGGTTAGGTTAGGTTAGGTTAGGTTAGGTTAGGTTAGGTTAGGTTAGGTTAGGTTAGGTTAGGTTAGGTTAGGTTAGGTTAGGTTAGGTTAGGTTAGGTTAGGTTAGGTTAGGTTAGGTTAGGTTAGGTTAGGTTAGGTTAGGTTAGGTTAGGTTAGGTTAGGTTAGGTTAGGTTAGGTTAGGTTAGGTTAGGTTAGGTTAGGTTAGGTTAGGTTAGGTTAGGTTAGGTTAGGTTAGGTTAGGTTAGGTTAGGTTAGGTTAGGTTAGGTTAGGTTAGGTTAGGTTAGGTTAGGTTAGGTTAGGTTAGGTTAGGTTAGGTTAGGTTAGGTTAGGTTAGGTTAGGTTAGGTTAGGTTAGGTTAGGTTAGGTTAGGTTAGGTTAGGTTAGGTTAGGTTAGGTTAGGTTAGGTTAGGTTAGGTTAGGTTAGGTTAGGTTAGGTTAGGTTAGGTTAGGTTAGGTTAGGTTAGGTTAGGTTAGGTTAGGTTAGGTTAGGTTAGGTTAGGTTAGGTTAGGTTAGGTTAGGTTAGGTTAGGTTAGGTTAGGTTAGGTTAGGTTAGGTTAGGTTAGGTTAGGTTAGGTTAGGTTAGGTTAGGTTAGGTTAGGTTAGGTTAGGTTAGGTTAGGTTAGGTTAGGTTAGGTTAGGTTAGGTTAGGTTAGGTTAGGTTAGGTTAGGTTAGGTTAGGTTAGGTTAGGTTAGGTTAGGTTAGGTTAGGTTAGGTTAGGTTAGGTTAGGTTAGGTTAGGTTAGGTTAGGTTAGGTTAGGTTAGGTTAGGTTAGGTTAGGTTAGGTTAGGTTAGGTTAGGTTAGGTTAGGTTAGGTTAGGTTAGGTTAGGTTAGGTTAGGTTAGGTTAGGTTAGGTTAGGTTAGGTTAGGTTAGGTTAGGTTAGGTTAGGTTAGGTTAGGTTAGGTTAGGTTAGGTTAGGTTAGGTTAGGTTAGGTTAGGTTAGGTTAGGTTAGGTTAGGTTAGGTTAGGTTAGGTTAGGTTAGGTTAGGTTAGGTTAGGTTAGGTTAGGTTAGGTTAGGTTAGGTTAGGTTAGGTTAGGTTAGGTTAGGTTAGGTTAGGTTAGGTTAGGTTAGGTTAGGTTAGGTTAGGTTAGGTTAGGTTAGGTTAGGTTAGGTTAGGTTAGGTTAGGTTAGGTTAGGTTAGGTTAGGTTAGGTTAGGTTAGGTTAGGTTAGGTTAGGTTAGGTTAGGTTAGGTTAGGTTAGGTTAGGTTAGGTTAGGTTAGGTTAGGTTAGGTTAGGTTAGGTTAGGTTAGGTTAGGTTAGGTTAGGTTAGGTTAGGTTAGGTTAGGTTAGGTTAGGTTAGGTTAGGTTAGGTTAGGTTAGGTTAGGTTAGGTTAGGTTAGGTTAGGTTAGGTTAGGTTAGGTTAGGTTAGGTTAGGTTAGGTTAGGTTAGGTTAGGTTAGGTTAGGTGAGTAGTTTGGGTGACCTAATGGTGAGGGATTTTCTTGGTTTTTGGAGGTTTTGTTGCGCTCGTTGAGACCTACAATTTGAGGTATCACACTCTTTGGTTGGTCGCGTACATTTTGCACAATCGAGGTTTCACCGATTGTGCTATTTGTATGCCTTCCCATTGATTTCTAAGTTCGATTAGATCGTCGAGGTAGAGTTTTCACACTTTGTGAGATCTCTGTCTCCACTGACTTTGGCTGTGTTTTTAGGACTGAATCTTGTATACTACGACTACTTTGGCTTGTATACTGATTTTGAGGGAAATACGAATGTGACTTGGCTTGTTTTTTCGGTTTTTTCTTTGGTTTTTTGGGAATTTTCAAATCTGTCGGTAACCCCGAAATTCGTAATCGGGTTTTGTTTTTGCGTGTTTTTGTCGCGTTTTGCGCGATTTTCTTGAGGTTACAATGGGGGATGAGTCGGATGGCTCTGTTTATTCGATACCAAGCGAGGGAGGAAGCCGTAAGAGGCCGAATTCGCCTTTTTTGAGGGAGAACAGTACTGGTTCAGATACTGAAACCGAAGTGACTGTGGCGAACAAGGCTAAGACCAAGTCTAAGCCTAAAAAGGGGAAGAAGCACGCTCACGGGCTTGCCGACGCTAGGGCAGATTTTAAAAAGAGGGTGAATGATGCAGCGGAGGAGAAAATAGAGAGGAACTTGAGGAGCAAGTGTACTGGGAAGAAGAATTATGCTTCAGATGGAGATACTTCTTCAACTCTGGAGTTCAATGACTTGGAGTCAAAGAACAACAATGACCTGAGGGTTATTGTGGGGCAGTGTATCGACGCAGTTCGCACAATTGCAATAAAGTCGGGAAATTTAAAGGGCAATTTCGTTAGGGACTTAAAACTCGCGGCTTACACCTGTCAGGAGGCCGTTAACATTCTTGCGGTCCGCACTGAGTCGGATCAGGTTCGAAAGTATTCAACGGAGGTGAAGCTTCTTCGTAATGAGGTTGCGAAACTCAAAGTAGAAAATAAGGCTTTGCAGAGGGACTTTTCTGAGCGCAAGTCTCAGGAGAAATCTCAGAGGAAAGGCTCAGAGATTGTGTCTAATTCTGACATATTGGAAAGTTTGGAGCAGCGTATTATCGTTTCGGTTGGCAATCTAGTTAACGCTCGTTTGGCCGGCCTCGAGGATCGTCTTCTGCCTGCCCCAGTCCTGCGTCCGCCTTTAGCTGCTGACAAGAGGAAGGCCCCTGCGGCTCCTGTGAGCGAAGTGTCGTCTCAGTTGCCGTCTGGCACTCCCGCTAATACGGGTGAGGCTTGGAAGAAGGTGGGAAAGGGAGGTAAAAGCAAGAAGGCTTCCTCCTCATCTAGTTTGACTGCGAAGTCCTCATCGCAGAGTGGTCCGGCTCCTATTTCAAAGATAGTTGCAAAATCAGCTCCGGATGGAGGTACCGCGAAGGTGCTTCGATCTAAGCCAAAACTGGCGCTTCCGCGATCGTCGGCTGTGGTTATTACTTTGCAACCGGAAGCTGTTCAAAGAGGTCTGTCTTATAAAGACGTAATGTTGAAGGCAAGAGAGGCGGTGACCCCAAAAGAATTGGGCATTGGTGTTGGCCAATTAAAGATGCGCCAAACTGCTACTGGCGCCAGAATTTTGGAGCTGGCTGGGGATAAGACCAGCGAACAGGCGGATGCGTTGGCCAATAAACTCCGTACAACTCTGTCGGAAATGGCAGTTGTCGCCCGTCCAGTCAAGTGTGCAGAGTTGAGGGTGACGGGAATCGACGATTCGGTAACTTCGGAGGAACTGGCGTCCGAAGTTGCCCTTGAGGGGAAGTGCGCTCGCGAGAGTGTGAAGGTCAGCGAAATTCGTTCTGGTCCGGGAGGTATTGGGTCGGCGATTGTGAAATGTCCAGTGTCGGCGGCTAAGGCGCTTTCTGATGTAGGTCGTTTACTCATTGGTTGGAGTTCGGTACGCATACAAGTTTTGGATGCGCGCCCCATGCGTTGCTTTAAATGCATGGGGTTAGGGCACACACGTCAGACGTGTCCCTCGCCGATAGAACGCAGCGGCCTGTGTTTCAGGTGTGGAGTAGCGGGTCACAAGGCGTCGGAATGTAGAGCGACGCCTCGCTGCGCTATTTGTTCGGAGGGTGGCCGAAATTCAGCCCATGTCATGGGGGGAGCTTCATGCAACCCCCCTCCTATGAAGAGATTGGTAGCACCACGGGTAAATTCTGCCCCCATTGGTGAGTGTCGGCCGGCACGTGAGGACTCTGCTATGGAACTTTAATGGCTGGACATCATTATAAGATACTCCAGACGAATGCCAACCATTGCTCCGGTGCTCAGGATCTTCTCCTGCAGCACATGGCAGAATGGGAAATTGATTTAGTGGTGGTGGCAGAGCCTTATTACGTTTCCCCCCAACCCTGCTGGGCCGGGGATACCACGGGTTCTGTGGCCGTTCTTTTGAGGTCAGGATCGCTGCCTCTTTTTACCGTCAAAGAGAGGGGTGTAGGTTTTGTGGTCGTTTACTGGGGAGAGCTAGCCATAATTGGCTGCTACTTCTCTCC
>OX421415.1:21800000-22202500 GCA_949126915.1 Musotima nitidalis | reverse complement strand
ACCTAACCTAACCTAACCTAACCTAACCTAACCTAACCTAACCTAACCTAACCTAACCTAACCTAACCTAACCTAACCTAACCTAACCTAACCTAACCTAACCTAACCTAACCTAACCTAACCTAACCTAACCTAACCTAACCTAACCTAACCTAACCTAACCTAACCTAACCTAACCTAACCTAACCTAACCTAACCTAACCTAACCTAACCTAACCTAACCTAACCTAACCTAACCTAACCTAACCTAACCTAACCTAACCTAACCTAACCTAACCTAACCTAACCTAACCTAACCTAACCTAACCTAACCTAACCTAACCTAACCTAACCTAACCTAACCTAACCTAACCTAACCTAACCTAACCTAACCTAACCTAACCTAACCTAACCTAACCTAACCTAACCTAACCTAACCTAACCTAACCTAACCTAACCTAACCTAACCTAACCTAACCTAACCTAACCTAACCTAACCTAACCTAACCTAACCTAACCTAACCTAACCTAACCTAACCTAACCTAACCTAACCTAACCTAACCTAACCTAACCTAACCTAACCTAACCTAACCTAACCTAACCTAACCTAACCTAACCTAACCTAACCTAACCTAACCTAACCTAACCTAACCTAACCTAACCTAACCTAACCTAACCTAACCTAACCTAACCTAACCTAACCTAACCTAACCTAACCTAACCTAACCTAACCTAACCTAACCTAACCTAACCTAACCTAACCTAACCTAACCTAACCTAACCTAACCTAACCTAACCTAACCTAACCTAACCTAACCTAACCTAACCTAACCTAACCTAACCTAACCTAACCTAACCTAACCTAACCTAACCTAACCTAACCTAACCTAACCTAACCTAACCTAACCTAACCTAACCTAACCTAACCTAACCTAACCTAACCTAACCTAACCTAACCTAACCTAACCTAACCTAACCTAACCTAACCTAACCTAACCTAACCTAACCTAACCTAACCTAACCTAACCTAACCTAACCTAACCTAACCTAACCTAACCTAACCTAACCTAACCTAACCTAACCTAACCTAACCTAACCTAACCTAACCTAACCTAACCTAACCTAACCTAACCTAACCTAACCTAACCTAACCTAACCTAACCTAACCTAACCTAACCTAACCTAACCTAACCTAACCTAACCTAACCTAACCTAACCTAACCTAACCTAACCTAACCTAACCTAACCTAACCTAACCTAACCTAACCTAACCTAACCTAACCTAACCTAACCTAACCTAACCTAACCTAACCTAACCTAACCTAACCTAACCTAACCTAACCTAACCTAACCTAACCTAACCTAACCTAACCTAACCTAACCTAACCTAACCTAACCTAACCTAACCTAACCTAACCTAACCTAACCTAACCTAACCTAACCTAACCTAACCTAACCTAACCTAACCTAACCTAACCTAACCTAACCTAACCTAACCTAACCTAACCTAACCTAACCTAACCTAACCTAACCTAACCTAACCTAACCTAACCTAACCTAACCTAACCTAACCTAACCTAACCTAACCTAACCTAACCTAACCTAACCTAACCTAACCTAACCTAACCTAACCTAACCTAACCTAACCTAACCTAACCTAACCTAACCTAACCTAACCTAACCTAACCTAACCTAACCTAACCTAACCTAACCTAACCTAACCTAACCTAACCTAACCTAACCTAACCTAACCTAACCTAACCTAACCTAACCTAACCTAACCTAACCTAACCTAACCTAACCTAACCTAACCTAACCTAACCTAACCTAACCTAACCTAACCTAACCTAACCTAACCTAACCTAACCTAACCTAACCTAACCTAACCTAACCTAACCTAACCTAACCTAACCTAACCTAACCTAACCTAACCTAACCTAACCTAACCTAACCTAACCTAACCTAACCTAACCTAACCTAACCTAACCTAACCTAACCTAACCTAACCTAACCTAACCTAACCTAACCTAACCTAACCTAACCTAACCTAACCTAACCTAACCTAACCTAACCTAACCTAACCTAACCTAACCTAACCTAACCTAACCTAACCTAACCTAACCTAACCTAACCTAACCTAACCTAACCTAACCTAACCTAACCTAACCTAACCTAACCTAACCTAACCTAACCTAACCTAACCTAACCTAACCTAACCTAACCTAACCTAACCTAACCTAACCTAACCTAACCTAACCTAACCTAACCTAACCTAACCTAACCTAACCTAACCTAACCTAACCTAACCTAACCTAACCTAACCTAACCTAACCTAACCTAACCTAACCTAACCTAACCTAACCTAACCTAACCTAACCTAACCTAACCTAACCTAACCTAACCTAACCTAACCTAACCTAACCTAACCTAACCTAACCTAACCTAACCTAACCTAACCTAACCTAACCTAACCTAACCTAACCTAACCTAACCTAACCTAACCTAACCTAACCTAACCTAACCTAACCTAACCTAACCTAACCTAACCTAACCTAACCTAACCTAACCTAACCTAACCTAACCTAACCTAACCTAACCTAACCTAACCTAACCTAACCTAACCTAACCTAACCTAACCTAACCTAACCTAACCTAACCTAACCTAACCTAACCTAACCTAACCTAACCTAACCTAACCTAACCTAACCTAACCTAACCTAACCTAACCTAACCTAACCTAACCTAACCTAACCTAACCTAACCTAACCTAACCTAACCTAACCTAACCTAACCTAACCTAACCTAACCTAACCTAACCTAACCTAACCTAACCTAACCTAACCTAACCTAACCTAACCTAACCTAACCTAACCTAACCTAACCTAACCTAACCTAACCTAACCTAACCTAACCTAACCTAACCTAACCTAACCTAACCTAACCTAACCTAACCTAACCTAACCTAACCTAACCTAACCTAACCTAACCTAACCTAACCTAACCTAACCTAACCTAACCTAACCTAACCTAACCTAACCTAACCTAACCTAACCTAACCTAACCTAACCTAACCTAACCTAACCTAACCTAACCTAACCTAACCTAACCTAACCTAACCTAACCTAACCTAACCTAACCTAACCTAACCTAACCTAACCTAACCTAACCTAACCTAACCTAACCTAACCTAACCTAACCTAACCTAACCTAACCTAACCTAACCTAACCTAACCTAACCTAACCTAACCTAACCTAACCTAACCTAACCTAACCTAACCTAACCTAACCTAACCTAACCTAACCTAACCTAACCTAACCTAACCTAACCTAACCTAACCTAACCTAACCTAACCTAACCTAACCTAACCTAACCTAACCTAACCTAACCTAACCTAACCTAACCTAACCTAACCTAACCTAACCTAACCTAACCTAACCTAACCTAACCTAACCTAACCTAACCTAACCTAACCTAACCTAACCTAACCTAACCTAACCTAACCTAACCTAACCTAACCTAACCTAACCTAACCTAACCTAACCTAACCTAACCTAACCTAACCTAACCTAACCTAACCTAACCTAACCTAACCTAACCTAACCTAACCTAACCTAACCTAACCTAACCTAACCTAACCTAACCTAACCTAACCTAACCTAACCTAACCTAACCTAACCTAACCTAACCTAACCTAACCTAACCTAACCTAACCTAACCTAACCTAACCTAACCTAACCTAACCTAACCTAACCTAACCTAACCTAACCTAACCTAACCTAACCTAACCTAACCTAACCTAACCTAACCTAACCTAACCTAACCTAACCTAACCTAACCTAACCTAACCTAACCTAACCTAACCTAACCTAACCTAACCTAACCTAACCTAACCTAACCTAACCTAACCTAACCTAACCTAACCTAACCTAACCTAACCTAACCTAACCTAACCTAACCTAACCTAACCTAACCTAACCTAACCTAACCTAACCTAACCTAACCTAACCTAACCTAACCTAACCTAACCTAACCTAACCTAACCTAACCTAACCTAACCTAACCTAACCTAACCTAACCTAACCTAACCTAACCTAACCTAACCTAACCTAACCTAACCTAACCTAACCTAACCTAACCTAACCTAACCTAACCTAACCTAACCTAACCTAACCTAACCTAACCTAACCTAACCTAACCTAACCTAACCTAACCTAACCTAACCTAACCTAACCTAACCTAACCTAACCTAACCTAACCTAACCTAACCTAACCTAACCTAACCTAACCTAACCTAACCTAACCTAACCTAACCTAACCTAACCTAACCTAACCTAACCTAACCTAACCTAACCTAACCTAACCTAACCTAACCTAACCTAACCTAACCTAACCTAACCTAACCTAACCTAACCTAACCTAACCTAACCTAACCTAACCTAACCTAACCTAACCTAACCTAACCTAACCTAACCTAACCTAACCTAACCTAACCTAACCTAACCTAACCTAACCTAACCTAACCTAACCTAACCTAACCTAACCTAACCTAACCTAACCTAACCTAACCTAACCTAACCTAACCTAACCTAACCTAACCTAACCTAACCTAACCTAACCTAACCTAACCTAACCTAACCTAACCTAACCTAACCTAACCTAACCTAACCTAACCTAACCTAACCTAACCTAACCTAACCTAACCTAACCTAACCTAACCTAACCTAACCTAACCTAACCTAACCTAACCTAACCTAACCTAACCTAACCTAACCTAACCTAACCTAACCTAACCTAACCTAACCTAACCTAACCTAACCTAACCTAACCTAACCTAACCTAACCTAACCTAACCTAACCTAACCTAACCTAACCTAACCTAACCTAACCTAACCTAACCTAACCTAACCTAACCTAACCTAACCTAACCTAACCTAACCTAACCTAACCTAACCTAACCTAACCTAACCTAACCTAACCTAACCTAACCTAACCTAACCTAACCTAACCTAACCTTTTTTTTTTTTTTTTTTTTTTTTTTTTTTTTTTTTTTTTTTTTTTTTTTTTTTTTTTTTTTTTAAGGTCCCAAAAAATGCATTTACGCATTCCCCGCCACAATGGGGTCGTGACGGGGATATGTGGGACTCGCCGCCCCCCACCAACCAACCAACGGGGCGGAATACCCACTAAAAAACAGACCATTTGCCTCACGCGCATTTCGAGGGGGACACGGGAATTGCTGTGCATGACACCGCGACCCCTCTGGCGCGCCCCGCATAACGCGGGGAACCCGGCAGGAAGGCCCTGAAAAGGTAGGGCTCTCCCCTTCTCGAGAGCTTTGAAGAACGAGTGAGGACAGACCCCGTGTCTCACCCGCGCTCTCGGCCACCCACCTAGCTGGACGGTGGGGGCGTCGCCACACGCCGCTCACTCTGAGTCCCCGAAGAAGTGGGGAGAGGAGCAGCGGGGGCCGCAGCTGAGGAAGTCTTAGCTGCGGCAACCTTCTTCTTCGCCGGATGGGGTGGGCTGCACTTGCAGCCCTTCGCACCCACCAGATGACTGGCAGGTCTACCCGCATCCTTACAGACAGGGCAATGCGGCTCAGATGTGCACGCCGCCGCCCTATGACCCGACTGACCACAACGATAGCACAAACGGCTGCGGTCGATGTCGCTTTTGCAGTTAAACTGCTGGTGTCCAGGTTCGAAGCACCTGAAGCACTTCTGGGGCCTGGCCGCCAACAGTCTAACGCTAACAGCGCTCCACCCTAAGAGCAGCCGCCTACCAGCGACCAACTTTTTAGCCGCGGCCACTGGGCAGCGCACCCAAACGGCACCCAACCCAGAAGGGCCGCGACGTATCTCTCCTACTCTTACACTCCCTTCGGGGCACTCCCCCCTCAGGGCTACCGACGACACGACCTGATCCCTATCGACGCTGTCATCGAGGCCGATGAGGCGCAGCTCTGAGCACTTCATCGGCCTAGAAACTACGACATCGGGGACCAGAACCCCTCTCAAGGCAGCGGCAAGACTATCCGCCTTCTCGCCCTTATCGCCCCGAACTTCTAGGACGCGCCCACCTGATTGCGTCTTACGAATCCTCAGCTTGTCTGGCTCTATGCCATGGTCCGCCGGACAGACTTTCCCTATCACTTCTCTAAGTACATTCGCGTACGTAAGGCCTTTCTCCAATGCCTCCTGCGGCAGAGACAGAGCAATCGCCGATGATTTTGGCTCTTGCATCTTCTGCTTGCGAGGCTTTTTCTTGCGCTTGGGCTTCGCAACCTTCTTCGCGGGCTGTTTCTCAGCGGGCTGTTTCGTAGCGGGCCTGGACCTCCGCTTGGCGACTACGGTAAAACCGCCGTCAGCTGCCACTGCTGGCGCTGGAATAACCACTTCTTGAGCGGGAAGAGCCACAGGTTTTGGGGCTCGCCGCTTCTCCTTCTTTTTGGCTGCGGATGAAGCAGCAGGCCGCACAACAGGAGCTGCTGTGACTGGCGGCAGACGCGACTCCAGGAAAGCTGTAAGCTTCTGGAGAATCGACGCTTCCATTTCCTGTAAATCAGGAACTGCTGGAGCAGCGACCGGGGAGTTAAATGCTCTACCCGGTGACGGAACTGACGGCTCGACACACGGCGGAGGGACACAAAGTTCTTCCACAGCGGGAGGCATGGACCTCTCCCGCCGGCTCCGACGCTCAGCCTCCAACTCATCTCGTAGCGACTTCTCACTGCGCAGCCGCTCCTTCAGCATGTCCACTTCGTCACTAAGCGTTGTCATTCGGACACTTAGCTCGGCCACCTTGGCCCGCAGGCGGTCGTTGTCCTCCTGCAACTGCTTGGCCTCAACGGAAGAGAAAGAGCGGTCATAGAGATCGCCGACCGCTCCCCTAATCGATATCGCCGCCTCGTTGAGGGCCTTCACATACGTGCCCTTCAAGTTCCCCGACTTTTTCGCCACGTTTTCGACGACTGTCAGGTCGACTTCGACCCCCTTCACCAACTCTGACACCGGGACCCGTTCGACCGGTCTCGGGACGTAACCACGCTCGCTTCTCTGAGCACGCGCAGCGTTGGCCATCTCCAAAACTTCGGCCTCCTTCTGTGCAGCGAGGCGATCTTGCTCTTCAGCCTTCGCTCTCTTCGCTGTCTGAAGATCCTTACGCGCCTTGCCAAGGCCCATGCATAGCCCGTGCGTAGGAGGTCTGCCACGCCTCTTCTTCACGTCGTCCGCTGGACCCTTAGCCGACACTTCGGCTTCAACCTCTTCATCCTCAGAGTGGTCGTCGCTGTCTAGCTCCACCTCAGACAAGATGCCCTCCGAATCACCCTCACTCAGGTCAGAGATAGACCTATTTGCCTCCCTCTCCAAAGCCTCAAGAACCCGCATTTGGTCGCGGTATCGAATTACAACCTCGGCCCTCGACAACATCTGGCCCGGGATGCGACTCACCCCCTCACTCTCCGCGCCTGAAAGCGCACCTTCCTCCGCGTCTTGCGACGCCACACCTTCCGACGAAACGAATTTTTTAGTAGTATCCATAAAAGTCCCACGAGTATGGGGGAAATAAAAAGTCCACCCGGGCAGTGCCCCCTGTACCCGGGTAAGCGTAAATTTATCGACCAGAGGGGCCGCTGATCCCCTGGCCGAGTGACGCCCTAAAGACTGGTCACCCACCAGCCATTCATCTTCTCGCCGGGCGTAAAGCTTAAGATTAGGGATTTATTATTGAGGTTGTCTCCTCTCGGTCCGGCCGTTGAAGGCAAGACCCCTGGTCCCCAGAATGGGGGTAACAGTTTGCCCGACGGGTGGGAATGAAACCCAGCCCGCCGCGCGAGATCCTATCTCTAAGCCCCCTGGCAAAACAGAGGGGAGAGATAGGAAACCAGAGCCGGGAAGGCTCGCCACCCCGAAAAGCCGCGACACAGAACGCGGCTCCCCACCCCTGGGCCGCTTTCCAGCCGCGAAATGCGACCGGGGGTGCGCCCCACAAAACCCGCCAGTTTTGGTCCGCGCCGGACTTACATTACATTATTTAAAAGCCGGTACCACAATGTGTGGCATGCCCCTATCCGCCACCCGGGGACGCGCCCGATGGGAGTCTGGCAACTCCACACGGGAACCTAACCTAACCTAACCTAACCTAACCTAACCTAACCTAACCTAACCTAACCTAACCTAACCTAACCAAAACCTAGAAGAACTAGTTGAAAAATATTTAGACAAAAACCTTGAACACCTGATTTACAAAGCATGGAACCAGCAAGGAAATGGAAAGTATATTAAAATGGACGAAGAAACTTATAAGGAATTGGAAAGAATAATTAGGGAAAAGGTAAAAATAGAGGTAATGTGTTTCATTGAAGAAAGAAAAGCGCAATGCCAAATAAATGAAGAAGCAACTACGAATCAAAAAAGGACTAAAATAAGAAACGAAAGTATAGTAACCAAACAGGAGAGGGAAAAGAGTATTGAGTGGAAGATAGACAAGGAAGAGAGAGAGAAAAAGGAACATAAAGAAGAAGACATGGAGATCAAAGAAATGACAAAAGATTTCAAGGTGATGGAATTAAAGATAGACAAATATAAGTACAATAAGGAAAACGGATATAGAAATGCTAAGGAAAACGAATGTAAAATAGAGACGGAAACGAAATTGATTGATAAGGCAAGCGAAGTAATAATTGATAGACGGAAGGGATGCAAATTCAAAACGGGAAAGGATAATAAGAAGATAGAAATACAAAATAGCACGAAAAACAGTATAGAATTAAACACGAATACAGATGTAGAAGAAGATCATAAGATAAACCAAATGCAGAATCCAGATAAAGCGAACAAAATAAATGATAGCATAGAAAAAGAGAAAACGATTGGATGGAAGGGGTGCAAATACAAAGATGATAAAGAAGGAAGTATAGATAAAATACCCCGGATAGATAACAGACAAGATATAGAAATATTAGAGGAAATAGTTAAAAAGATAGTAGCTAGAGAAGTAAATGAGAAAGTACAAAGTAAAAATAGTGTAAATAATCACCCTTCAGGTGAAAATATCGATAAAAAAGAGGTCTTGTGTATCATGGATAAAGTATTTAACATTAACATCAGCAGCATCAGTAACATAATTACAGTGGATAAAAAAGTAGATGATGATACTGAGTATCTCGATACATTTTTAGACAAGTAATACAAATAAAGTTGACAAAAAATTGTAGTATTAAATTATGAGATTTAAAAGCAGTTTGGATTAAAGTAATATTGGATGTAAGAATAAAAGAAATAACTTATCATATTTATGTATATATATTAATAAACTAACAACATAACACAAAGTAGTTCATATTGATATAGATAGACAAAAAACCCAAGATACACAAGATCTCTGATCATGTCAGAGGACCACAGCAGGTGGGAACGTACAGTTCACGCCATAAAAAAAAAAAAAAAAAAAAAAAAAACCTAACCTAACCTAACCTAACCTAACCTAACCTTTTTTTTTTTTTTTTTTTTTTTTTTTTTTTTTTTTTTTTTTTTTTTTTTAACCTTTGAAAAATGCATTATGCATACCCAGAGGCCACGGGGAGGCTCACTGGGTTATGTCGGACTCGCACCGACTAAAAAACAAAGGAACACCTACTCGCGCGGTCGGACAGAGCGGACAAGGGACCACCTTTCGGATTACACACATGTCCGCCCTCCGCGCAGCCCGCCGTGAGGCAGGCTCACTCGCAACGGAGGGACCTGTGTTAAGGGCCACTCCCCGTCCCGGAGCTGTACGAGGCGGGCGAAAACTTCCCCGTTATTCGCCCGCAGCTCCCAGCCACCACACCTCGTGAGAGGGCGGCGGCCACCTCGCGCCGCGCCCACTGAGCCCTACACCTCGGGCCAGCTGCGGCAGGGGCCGCTGCGGCATCACTAAAAGCGACGCCGCTGCGGACTTGGCGTCATTTTTTATAGAGGTTGACTTCCTCTTTCCGCCGTCCGGCCCTCCCGGCCACGGCGTCCCCGTGCCATTATTTTAGAGAGGTTGGCTTCCTCTTTCCGCGCTCAGGGCGGGGTCACACCCCGAGGCGTCCACGCGCCGCGCCCACTGGGCCCCACCCTAGGGGCACACAGCTGCGGCAGGGGCATTTTTTACCGAGGTTTGCCTCCTCGCACGCCCACCGCCATGAAGGCGGCTGCGTCCTCTCGCCGCGCCCACCGAACCTCTCCGCGAGGCCAGCTGCGGCAGGGGCCGCTGCAGCGCCGAACAAGCGACGCCGCTGCGGGCTTTTTCGCCGATTTATTATTGAGGTTCGCGTTCCTCTCGGCCCAGCCGCTAAGGCAAGACCCCTGGCCCCAACCCTGGGGGTAACAGGCTGCCCGAAGGGGGACCTTAGCCAATCGGCGAGGCCCACCCGGCGATCACAAAACTGCAACCGCCGGACCCACCGCGCGACCCCATCCCACCCGACTGTCAGAACAGAGGGGCGAGACGGAACCTCCCGGGAGATCTCCTCCCCGAGAGCCGCGAGACCGAGTCGCGACTCCCTCCACACGGCCGCTTTCCGGCTGCGCCGAGACGCAGCCAGGGGTGCGCCCAGAACCCGCCAGTTTTGGTCCACGCCAGCCGAAGCCGGGACCACCCACGCCGGAGTGGCTTCCCCTATCCGCCACCCGGGGACGCGCCTGATGGGAGTCTGGCAACTCCACACGGGAACCTAACCTAACCTAACCTTTTTTTTTTTTTTTTTTTTTTTTTTTTTTTTTTTTTTTTAACCTTTGAAAAATGCATTATGCATACCCAGAGGCCACGGGGAGGCTCACTGGGTTATGTCGGACTCGCACCGACTAAAAAACAAAGGAACACCTACTCGCGCGGTCGGACAGAGCGGACAAGGGACCACCTTTCGGATTACACACATGTCCGCCCTCCGCGCAGCCCGCCGTGAGGCAGGCTCACTCGCAACGGAGGGACCTGTGTTAAGGGCCACTCCCCGTCCCGGAGCTGTACGAGGCGGGCGAAAACTTCCCCGTTATTCGCCCGCAGCTCCCAGCCACCACACCTCGTGAGAGGGCGGCGGCCACCTCGCGCCGCGCCCACTGAGCCCTACACCTCGGGCCAGCTGCGGCAGGGGCCGCTGCGGCATCACTAAAAGCGACGCCGCTGCGGACTTGGCGTCATTTTTTATAGAGGTTGACTTCCTCTTTCCGCCGTCCGGCCCTCCCGGCCACGGCGTCCCCGTGCCATTATTTTAGAGAGGTTGGCTTCCTCTTTCCGCGCTCAGGGCGGGGTCACACCCCGAGGCGTCCACGCGCCGCGCCCACTGGGCCCCACCCTAGGGGCACACAGCTGCGGCAGGGGCATTTTTTACCGAGGTTTGCCTCCTCGCACGCCCACCGCCATGAAGGCGGCTGCGTCCTCTCGCCGCGCCCACCGAACCTCTCCGCGAGGCCAGCTGCGGCAGGGGCCGCTGCAGCGCCGAACAAGCGACGCCGCTGCGGGCTTTTTCGCCGATTTATTATTGAGGTTCGCGTTCCTCTCGGCCCAGCCGCTAAGGCAAGACCCCTGGCCCCAACCCTGGGGGTAACAGGCTGCCCGAAGGGGGACCTTAGCCAATCGGCGAGGCCCACCCGGCGATCACAAAACTGCAACCGCCGGACCCACCGCGCGACCCCATCCCACCCGACTGTCAGAACAGAGGGGCGAGACGGAACCTCCCGGGAGATCTCCTCCCCGAGAGCCGCGAGACCGAGTCGCGACTCCCTCCACACGGCCGCTTTCCGGCTGCGCCGAGACGCAGCCAGGGGTGCGCCCAGAACCCGCCAGTTTTGGTCCACGCCAGCCGAAGCCGGGACCACCCACGCCGGAGTGGCTTCCCCTATCCGCCACCCGGGGACGCGCCTGATGGGAGTCTGGCAACTCCACACGGGAACCTAACCTAACCTAACCTAACCTAACCTAACCTAACCTTTTTTTTTTTTTTTTTTTTTTTTTTTTTTTTTTTTTTTTTTTAACCTTTGAAAAATGCCTTATGCATACCCAGAGGCCACGGGGAGGCTCACTGGGTTATGTCGGACTCGCACCGACTAAAAAACAAAGGAACACCTACTCGCGCGGTCGGACAGAGCGGACAAGGGACCACCTTTCGGATTACACACATGTCCGCCCTCCGCGCAGCCCGCCGTGAGGCAGGCTCACTCGCAACGGAGGGACCTGTGTTAAGGGCCACTCCCCGTCCCGGAGCCGTACAAGGCGGGCGAAAACTTCCCCGTTATTCGCCCGCAGCTCCCAGCCACCACACCTCGTGAGAGGGCGGCGGCCACCTCGCGCCGCGCCCACTGAGCCCTACACCTCGGGCCAGCTGCGGCAGGGGCCGCTGCGGCATCACTAAAAGCGACGCCGCTGCGGACTTGGCGTCATTTTTTATAGAGGTTGACTTCCTCTTACCGCCGTCCGGCCCTCCCGGCCACGGCGTCCCCGTGCCATTATTTTAGAGAGGTTGGCTTCCTCTTTCCGCGCTCAGGGCGGGGTCACACCCCGAGGCGTCCACGCGCCGCGCCCACTGGGCCCCACCCTAGGGGCACACAGCTGCGGCAGGGGCATTTTTTATAGAGGTTTGCATCCTCTCACGCCCACCGCCATGAAGGCGGCTGCGTCCTCTCGCCGCGCCCACCGAACCTCTCCGCGAGGCCGGCTGCGGCAGGGGCCGCTGCAGCGCCGAACAAGCGACGCCGCTGCGGGCTTTTTCGCAGATTTATTATTGAGGTTCGCGTTCCTCTCGGCCCAGCCGCTAAGGCAAGACCCCTGGCCCCAACCCTGGGGGTAACAGGCTGCCCGAAGGGGGACCGTAGCCAATCGGCAAGGCCCACCCGGCGATCACAAAACTGCAACCGCCGGACCCACCGCGCGACCCCATCCCACCCGACTGTTAGAACAGAGGGGCGAGACGGAACCTCCCGGGAGATCTCCTCCCCGAGAGCCGCGAGACCGAGTCGCGACTCCCTCCACGCGGCCGCTTTCCGGCTGCGCCGGGACGCAGCCAGGGGTGCGCCCAGAACCCGCCAGTTTTGGTCCACGCCAGCCGAAGCCGGGACCACCCACGCCGAAGTGGCTTCCCCTATCCGCCACCCGGGGACGCGCCTGATGGGAGTCTGGCAACTCCACACGGGAACCTAACCTTTTTTTTTTTTTTTTTTTTTTAACCTTTGAAAAATGCCTTATGCATACCCAGAGGCCACGGGGAGGCTCACTGGGTTATGTCGGACTCGCACCGACTAAAAAACAAAGGAACACCTACTCGCGCGGTCGGACAGAGCGGACAAGGGACCACCTTTCGGATTACACACATGTCCGCCCTCCGCGCAGCCCGCCGTGAGGCAGGCTCACTCGCAACGGAGGGACCTGGGTTAAGGGCCACTCCCCGTCCCGGAGCCGTACAAGGCGGGCGAAAACTTCCCCGTTATTCGCCCGCAGCTCCCAGCCACCACACCTCGTGAGAGGGCGGCGGCCACCTCGCGCCGCGCCCACTGAGCCCTACACCTCGGGCCAGCTGCGGCAGGGGCCGCTGCGGCATCACTAAATGCGACGCCGCTGCGGACTTGGCGTCATTTTTTATAGAGGTTGACTTCCTCTTACCGCCGTCCGGCCCTCCCGGCCACGGCGTCCCCGTGCCATTATTTTAGAGAGGTTGGCTTCCTCTTTCCGCGCTCAGGGCGGGGTCACACCCCGAGGCGTCCACGCGCCGCGCCCACTGGGCCCCACCCTAGGGGCACACAGCTGCGGCAGGGGCATTTTTTATAGAGGTTTGCATCCTCTCACGCCCACCGCCATGAAGGCGGCTGCGTCCTCTCGCCGCGCCCACCGAACCTCTCCGCGAGGCCGGCTGCGGCAGGGGCCGCTGCAGCGCCGAACAAGCGACGCCGCTGCGGGCTTTTTCGCAGATTTATTATTGAGGTTCGCGTTCCTCTCGGCCCAGCCGCTAAGGCAAGACCCCTGGCCCCAACCCTGGGGGTAACAGGCTGCCCGAAGGGGGACCGTAGCCAATCGGCAAGGCCCACCCGGCGATCACAAAACTGCAACCGCCGGACCCACCGCGCGACCCCATCCCACCCGACTGTTAGAACAGAGGGGCGAGACGGAACCTCCCGGGAGATCTCCTCCCCGAGAGCCGCGAGACCGAGTCGCGACTCCTTCCACACGGCCGCTTTCCGGCTGCGCCGAGACGCAGCCAGGGGTGCGCCCAGAACCCGCCAGTTTTGGTCCACGCCAGCCGAAGCCGGGACCACCCACGCCGGAGTGGCTTCCCCTATCCGCCACCCGGGGACGCGCCTGATGGGAGTCTGGCAACTCCACACGGGACGGGAACCTAACCTAACCTAACCTAACCTAACCTAACCTAACCTAACCTAACCTAACCTTTTTTTTTTTTTTTTTTTTTTTTTTTTTTTTTTTTTTTTTTTTTTTTTTTTAAGGTCCCAAAAAATGCATTTACGCATTCCCCGCCACAATGGGGTCGTGACGGGGATATGTGGGACTCGCCGCCCCCCACCAACCAGCCAGTGGGGCGGAATACCCACTAAAAAACAGACCATTTGCCTCACGCGCATTTCGAGGGGGACACGGGAATTGCTGTGGCATGACACCGCGTCCCCTCTGGCGCGCCCCGCATAACGCGGGAAACTCGGCAGGAAGACCCTGAAAAGGTAGGGCCCTCCCCTTCTCGAGAGCTTTGAAGAGCGGGTGAGGACAGACCCCTAGTCTCACCCGCGCTCTCGGCCACCCACCTAGCTGGACGGTGGGGGTATCTCCACACGCCGCTCACTCTGAGTCCCCGAAGAAGTGGGGAGAGGAGCAGCGGGGGCCGCAGCTGAGGAAGTCTTAGCTGCGGCAACCTTCTTCTTCGCCGGACGGGGTGGGCTGCACTTGCAGCCCTTCGCACCCACCAAATGATTGGCAGGTCTACCCGCATCCTCACAGACAGGGCAATGCGGCTCAGATGTGCACGCCGCCGCCCTATGACCCGACTGACCACAACGATAACAGAGACGGCTGCGGTCGATATCGCTATTGCAGTTAAACTGCTGGTGTCCAGGTTCGAAGCACCTGAAGCACTTCTGAGGCCTGGCCGCCAACAGTCTAACGCTAACAGCGCTCCACCCCAAAAGCAGCCGCCTACCAGCGACCAACTTTTTAGCCGCGGCCACTGGGCAACGCACCCAGACGGCACCCAGCCCAGAAGGGCCGCGGCGAATCTCTCCTACCCTCACACTCCCTTCGGGGCACTCCCCCCTCAGGGCTACCGAAGACACCACCTGATCTCTATCGACGCTGTCGTCGAGGCCGATGAGGCGCAGTTCAGAGCACTTCATCGGCCTAGAAACTACGACATCGGGGACCAGAACCCCTCTCAAGGCAGCGGCAAAACTATCCGCCTTCTCGCCCTTGTCACCCCGAACCTCCAGGACTCGCGCACCAGATTGCGACTTCCTGATACGCAGGTCTTCTGGCTTAATGCCGTGATCCGCCGGACATACCTTTCCTACTGCATCCTTCAGCACCTTTGCGTAGGAAAGGCCTTTCTCCAGAGCCTCCTGCGGCAGAGATAGTGCAATCGCCGAAGACTTGGGCTCTTGCATTTTCTGCTTACGCTGTGTTTTGCGCTTCGACTTCTTAGCCTTCTTCTTCGCCTCAGCGGGCCTGGACTTCCGCTTGGCAACCAACGTAAAACCGTCGTTAGCTGGTTCAGACGGAGTTGGAACCACCTCTTCTTGAGCGGGCGGAGCCACAGACTTCTGGGCTCGCCGCTTCTCCTTCTTTTTAGCTGCGGATGAAGCAGCAGGCCGCACAACAGGAGCTGCTGTGACTGGCGGCAGACGCGACTCCAGGAAAGCTGTAAGCTTCTGGAGAATCGACGCTTCCATTTCCTGTAGATCAGGAACTGCTGGAGCAGCGACCGGGGAGTTAAATGCTCTACCCGGTGACGGAACTGACGGCTCGACACACGGCGGAGGGACACAAAGTTCTTCCACAGCGGGAGGCATGGACCTCTCCCGCTGGTTCTGACGCTCAGCCTCCAACTCATCTCGTAGCGACCTCTCGCTGCGCAGCTGTTCCTTCAGCATGTCCACTTCGTCACTAAGCGTTGTCATTCGGACACTTAGCTCGGCCACCTTGGTCCGCAGGCGGTCATTGTCCTCCTGCAGTTGTTTGGACTCCACTGATGAAAAAGAGCGGTCGTAGATGTCGCCGACCGCTCCCCTAATCGAAGTGACGGCTTCTTTGAGGGCTTTGACATAAGTGCCCTTAAGATGTCCAGACTTCTTCGCCACATTTTCGACAACAGTCAAGTCGACTTCCACCCCCTTCACCAGTTCCGACACTGGGACCCGTTCAATCGGTCTCTCGATGTGGCCACGGTGGCTCCTCTGGGCACGCGCTGCGTTGGCCAGCTCCAAGACCTCGGCCTCCTTCTGCGCAGCGAGGCGAACTTGCTCTTCAGCCCGCGCTCTCTTCGCCGTCTGCAGAAAAGTACGCGCCTTCCCTAGGCCCATACAAAGACCATGCGTAGGAGGCCTACCGCGCCCCTTCTTCACGGCATCCGCAGGACCTTTAGCCGACACTTCGGCTTCTACCTCTTCTTCGACGTCGAAGTGATCGTCACTGTCCAGCTCCACCTCAGACAAGACACCCTCAGAGTCACCCTCACTCAAATCAGAGATAGAGCGATTTGCCTCTCTCTCCAACGCCTCAAGAACCCGCATTTGATCGCGGTATCTGATAACTACCTCGGCCCTCGACAACATCTGGCCCGGGATGCGACTCACCCCCTCACTCTCCGCGCCTGAAAGCGCACCTTCCTCCGCGTCTTGCGACGCCACACCCTCCGACGAAACGAAATTTTTATTTAAAGAATCCATATGAGTCCCACGAGTATGGGGGAAATAAAAAGTCCACCCGGGCAGTGCCCCCTGTACCCGGGTAAGCGTAAATTTATCGACCAGAGGGGCCGCTGATCCCCTGGCCGAGTGACGCCCTTAAGACTGGTCACCCACCAGCCATTCATCCTCTCGCCGGGCGTAAGCTTAGGATTAGGGATTTATTATTGAGGTTGTCTCCTCTCGGTCCGGCCGTTGAAGGCAAGACCCCTGGTCCCCAGAATGGGGGTAACAGTTTGCCCGACGGGTGGGGATGAAACCCAGCCCGCCGCGCGAGATCCTATCTCTAAGCCCCCTGGCAAAACAGAGGGGAGAGATAGGAAACCAGAGCCGGGAAGGCTCACCACCCCGAAAAAGCCGCGAAACAGAACGCGGCTCCCCACCCCAGGGCCGCTTTCCAGCCGCGAAGTGCGACCGGGGGTGCGCCCCACAAAACCCGCCAGTTTTGGTCCGCGCCGGACTTACCTTAAATTAATTAAAAGCCGGTACCACAATGTGTGGCATGCCCCTATCCGCCACCCGGGGACGCGCCCGATGGGAGTCTGGCAACTCCACACGGGAACCTAACCTAACCTAACCTAACCTAACCTTTTTTTTTTTTTTTTTTTTTTTTTTTTTTTTTTTTTTTTTTTTTTTTAACCTTTGAAAAATGCCTTATGCATACCCAGAGGCCACGGGGAGGCTCACTGGGTTATGTCGGACTCGCACCGACTAAAAAACAAAGGAACACCTACTCGCGCGGTCGGACAGAGCGGACAAGGGACCACCTTTCGGATTACACACATGTCCGCCCTCCGCGCAGCCCGCCGTGAGGCAGGCTCACTCGCAACGGAGGGACCTGGGTTAAGGGCCACTCCCCGTCCCGGAGCCATACAAGGCGGGCGAAAACTTCCCCGTTATTCGCCCGCAGCTCCCAGCCACCACACCTCGTGAGAGGGCGGCGGCCACCTCGCGCCGCGCCCACTGAGCCCTACACCTCGGGCCAGCTGCGGCAGGGGCCGCTGCGGCATCACTAAATGCGACGCCGCTGCGGACTTGGCGTCATTTTTTATAGAGGTTGACTTCCTCTTACCGCCGTCCGGCCCTCCCGGCCACGGCGTCCCCGTGCCATTATTTTAGAGAGGTTGGCTTCCTCTTTCCGCGCTCAGGGCGGGGTCACACCCCGAGGCGTCCACGCGCCGCGCCCACTGGGCCCCACCCTAGGGGCACACAGCTGCGGCAGGGGCATTTTTTATAGAGGTTTGCATCCTCTCACGCCCACCGCCATGAAGGCGGCTGCGTCCTCTCGCCGCGCCCACCGAACCTCTCCGCGAGGCCGGCTGCGGCAGGGGCCGCTGCAGCGCCGAACAAGCGACGCCGCTGCGGGCTTTTTCGCCGATTTATTATTGAGGTTCGCGTTCCTCTCGGCCCAGCCGCTAAGGCAAGACCCCTGGCCCCAACCCTGGGGGTAACAGGCTGCCCGAAGGGGGACCTTAGCCAATCGGCGAGGCCCACCCGGCGATCACAAAACTGCAACCGCCGGACCCACCGCGCGACCCCATCCCACCCGACTGTTAGAACAGAGGGGCGAGACGGAACCTCCCGGGAGATCTCCTCCCCGAGAGCCGCGAGACCGAGTCGCGACTCCTTCCACACGGCCGCTTTCCGGCTGCGCCGAGACGCAGCCAGGGGTGCGCCCAGAACCCGCCAGTTTTGGTCCACGCCAGCCGAAGCCGGGACCACCCACGCCGGAGTGGCTTCCCCTATCCGCCACCCGGGGACGCGCCTGATGGGAGTCTGGCAACTCCACACGGGAACCTAACCTAACCTTTTTTTTTTTTTTTTTTTTTTTTTTTTAGGTCCCAAAAAATGCCTTTACGCATTCCCCGCCACACGGGGAGTGACGGGGATATGTGGGACTCGCCGCCCCCACCAACCAACCAATTGGGCGGAATACCCACTAAAAAAGGACCGTAACGCCATCTCGCGCGCTAAACAAAGAGGGGGAAGCGGGAATTCCTGACGGATGCTCCGCGTCCCTCACGCGCGGCCCGTGCTACTCGGGCGTACTCGACGGGAGAGCCAAGACCCTCCCCCATCGCGAGAGCTGAGCTGAAAAGGCGGATGAGGACGTCCCCGCGTCACTCACCCGCGGCTCTCGGCCGGCTATGAAGATGCCGGTGGCGATTCTTCCGGCTGGCCCTCGACTTGGGTGCCGGGGCTGGAGGCGGCAGCTGCACTTGCAGCGACTCGACGCACTTGCGTCTGTGCCAACCTCTTGGACGACCTCGAGGGGGCTGGTTTGCACCCCTTGCTTCCCAGCGCATGACTAGCTGGCTTCCCCGCGGCAGAACAAAGAGGGCAGTGCGGGCTATTTCCGCACGCCGCCGCTTTATGCCCGGCCTGCCCGCAGCGGTAACAGAGACCGCTGCGGTCCACCTCCGACTTACAGTTGATCTGTACATGGCCGGGCTCGAAGCACCTAAAACACTTCGGCTTCCTCGCCTCTAGCAGCGTAACACGCGCCGCGCTCCATCCTAAGCAGAGCCGCTTCTCGGCAACCAGCTTCTTCGCCGCGGCAATCGGGCAGCGCACCCAAACAGCGCCCGAACCAGAGCGCCCGCGGCGGATCTCTCCAACCCTAATACTCCCTTCAGGGCATTCCCCCTTCAGGGCTATTGCGGCGGTAACCTGCGCCCCATCTATGGAGTCATCGAGTCCAGTGAGACGCAGTTCAGCGGTCTTGATGGGCCTCGAAACACCGACCTCGGAAGCAAAAATACTCCGCAGTTCATTCGCCAGGCGATCAGCCTTCACGGCATTGTCTGAGCCGGACACCTCCAGAATACGCGCACCGGACTGTGCCTTGCGTATGCGTAACTCCCCTTGACCAATTCCTATCTCGTCAACGGAGATGTTCCTCACCGCCTTCTGAAGGAGCCCCACATAAGTGAGGCCCCGGTCCTGAGATTCTTGCGACACCGACAAAATAACAGCCGCAGACTTTGGCTCGCGCATCTTGCGTGGTCTTCGCTTCCTCTTTTCCTTGGCCTGCTTCTTTGCGGCAGGCTTCGACTTCTTCTTTCCCCCTTCAGGGTTCCTATCTCCCCCTGCTGCCTCCGCATAAGTGGTGCGCTCGGCTGTTGTGGGCGTCACCTCTGCCGCAGTGGATGGAGCCGCCAACCGCCTGGGTTTCTTTCCCTTTCCCTTAGGCGCCTTTGAAGACGCATTACCTTTCGGAACCTCCTCGACAATCGACGCCTGTGCTGAAAGCGGGCGCGGTGCCACGGCAGGACGAAGACGCTCGTCCAATAATGCGCTAACTTGGCGCATTATTGAAGAGATCAAATCCTCCTGCGGGCTGCCGCGCGGCGACGGAGAAATTGGTATGTCGGCCACCACGCCAAGGCCCGGTGAACGGGGACTCGGCGGCGCCATTTCTTCGAGGGCGGGAGGCCTGGACCTCTCCCGCTGTATTACTTCCATGTCCGTACGTAACTGCGACATCTCAGCACGCAAATCTGCTATCATCTCTCGCAGGCGATCATTCTCTTCCTGCAGCCTTTTAGAGTCCGGGGATGAGAAGGAGAGGTCGTAAAAGTCCCCCATCGCATCTTTAATGGACTTCGCCGCTTCGTTGAGCGCTTTTACGTAAGTGCCCTTGAGGTTACCAGATTTTTTGGCCACCTTCTCCACCACTTCAACGTCCAATGTCACCCTCTTAAGAAGTTCGGAGGGCGACGTGGGTTGGGCTAGTGTAGGCACATAGCCTCGCTCAGATCTGAGGGCACGTGCTTCCCTAGCCAACTCTGCCATCTTCTCTTCTTCCTCTTTCTCAAGAGCCTCCTTTTCATTGGCTTTCTCTCTCCTAGCAGCCTGAAGCTCGGACCGAGCTTTGCCGAGGCCCATAGTAAGCCCATGAGTGGGCGGCCTGCCGCGACCTCTCCTTGCAGTGTCCGCTGTTTCCTGCGCCGAGGGTAAAACCACATCCTCGTCAACCTCTGAAGCCGATTCATCGTCACTGTCCAGACCCATGTCGCTATCTGACAGACTCATGTCGGCCGCTTCCTTCTCTAGCGCATTCAGTACGCGCATTTGTTCTTCGTACCGAATCACTACTTCGGCCCTGGTCAAAACTTGACCCAACTCTACACCAGCAACACCCGAAGGTGTATCCGACTCCGCGTCACCAGACGCCACAACATCTTTAAAAGAAACGATTTTATTTGATTTATCCATGCGAATCCCACGAGTATGGGGGAAGTAAAAAGTCCACCCGGGCAGTGCCCCCTGTACCCGGGTAAGCGTGAATTTATCGACCAGAGGGGCCGCTGATCCCCTGGCCGAGTGACGCCCTAAAGACTGGTCACCCACCAGCCATTCATCTTCTCGCCGGGCGTAAAGCTTAAGATTAGGGATTTATTATTGAGGTTGTCTCCTCTCGGTCCGGCCGTTGAAGGCAAGACCCCTGGTCCCCAGAATGGGGGTAACAGTTTGCCCGACGGGTGGGAATGAAACCCTGCCCGCCGCGCGATCCCATCTCCAGGCCCCCTGACAGAACAGAGGGGGGAGACAGGAAAACCAGAGCCGGGAAGGCTCGCCACCCCGAAAAAGCCGCGAAACAGAACGCGGCTCCCCACCCCTGGGCCGCTTTCCAGCCGCAAAGTGCGACCGGGGGTGCGCCCCACAAAACCCGCCAGTTTTGGTCCGCGCCGGACTTACATTACATTATTTAAAAGCCGGTACCACAATGTGTGGCATGCCCCTATCCGCCACCCGGGGACGCGCCCGATGGGAGTCTGGCAACTCCACACGGGAACCTAACCTTTTTTTTTTTTTTTTTTTTTTTTTTTTAACCTTTGAAAAATGCATTATGCATACCCAGAGGCCACGGGGAGGCTCACTGGGTTATGTCGGACTCGCACCGACTAAAAAACAAAGGAACACCTACTCGCGCGGTCGGACAGAGCGGACAAGGGACCACCTTTCGGATTACACACATGTCCGCCCTCCGCGCAGCCCGCCGTGAGGCAGGCTCACTCGCAACGGAGGGACCTGTGTTAAGGGCCACTCCCCGTCCCGGAGCTGTACGAGGCGGGCGAAAACTTCCCCGTTATTCGCCCGCAGCTCCCAGCCACCACACCTCGTGAGAGGGCGGCGGCCACCTCGCGCCGCGCCCACTGAGCCCTACACCTCGGGCCAGCTGCGGCAGGGGCCGCTGCGGCATCACTAAAAGCGACGCCGCTGCGGACTTGGCGTCATTTTTTATAGAGGTTGACTTCCTCTTTCCGCCGTCCGGCCCTCCCGGCCACGGCGTCCCCGTGCCATTATTTTAGAGAGGTTGGCTTCCTCTTTCCGCGCTCAGGGCGGGGTCACACCCCGAGGCGTCCACGCGCCGCGCCCACTGGGCCCCACCCTAGGGGCACACAGCTGCGGCAGGGGCATTTTTTACCGAGGTTTGCCTCCTCGCACGCCCACCGCCATGAAGGCGGCTGCGTCCTCTCGCCGCGCCCACCGAACCTCTCCGCGAGGCCAGCTGCGGCAGGGGCCGCTGCAGCGCCGAACAAGCGACGCCGCTGCGGGCTTTTTCGCCGATTTATTATTGAGGTTCGCGTACCTCTCGGCCCAGCCGCTAAGGCAAGACCCCTGGCCCCAACCCTGGGGGTAACAGGCTGCCCGAAGGGGGACCTTAGCCAATCGGCGAGGCCCACCCGGCGATCACAAAACTGCAACCGCCGGACCCACCGCGCGACCCCATCCCACCCGACTGTCAGAACAGAGGGGCGAGACGGAACCTCCCGGGAGATCTCCTCCCCGAGAGCCGCGAGACCGAGTCGCGACTCCCTCCACACGGCCGCTTTCCGGCTGCGCCGAGACGCAGCCAGGGGTGCGCCCAGATCCCGCCAGTTTTGGTCCACGCCAGCCGAAGCCGGGACCACCCACGCCGGAGTGGCTTCCCCTATCCGCCACCCGGGGACGCGCCTGATGGGAGTCTGGCAACTCCACACGGGACGGGAACCTAACCTAACCTAACCTTTTTTTTTTTTTTTTTTTTTTAGGTCCCAAAAAATGCATTTACGCATTCCCCGCCACACGGGGAGTGACGGGGATATGTGGGACTCGCCGCCCCCACCAACCAACCAATTGGGCGGAATACCCACTAAAAAAGGACCGTAACGCCATCTCGCGCGCTAAAGAAAGAGGGGGAAGCGGGAATTCCTGACGGATGCTCCGCGTCCCCCACGCGCGGCCCGTGCTACTCGGGCGTACTCGACGGGAGAGCCAAGACCCTCCCCCATCGCGAGAGCTGAGCTGAAAAGGCGGATGAGGACGTCCCCGCGTCACTCACCCGCGGCTCTCGGCCGGCTATGAAGATGAAGATGCCGGTGGCGATTCTTCCGGCTGGCCCTCGACTTGGGTGCCGGGGCTGGAGGCGGCAGCTGCACTTGCAGCGACTCGACGCACTTGCGTCTGTGCCAACCTCTTGGACGACCTCGAGGGGGCTGGTTTGCACCCCTTGCTTCCCAGCGCATGACTCGCTGGCTTCCCCGCGGCAGAACAAAGAGGGCAGTGCGGGCTATTTCCGCACGCCGCCGCTTTATGCCCGGCCTGCCCGCAGCGGTAACAGAGACCGCTGCGGTCCACCTCCGACTTACAGTTGATCTGTACATGGCCGGGCTCGAAGCACCTAAAACACTTCGGCTTCCTCGCCTCTAGCAGCGTTACACGCGCCGCGCTCCATCCTAAGCAGAGCCGCTTCTCGGCAACCAGCTTCTTCGCCGCGGCAATCGGGCAGCGCACCCAAACAGCGCCCGAACCAGAGCGCCCGCGGCGGATCTCTCCAACCCTAATACTCCCTTCAGGGCATTCCCCCTTCAGGGCTATTGCGGCGGTAACCTGCGCCCCATCTATGGAGTCATCGAGTCCAGTGAGACGCAGTTCAGCGGTCTTGATGGGCCTCGAAACACCGACCTCGGAAGCAAAAATACTCCGCAGTTCATTCGCCAGGCGATCAGCCTTCACGGCATTGTCTGAGCCGGACACCTCCAAAATACGCGCACCGGACTGTGCCTTGCGTATGCGTAACTCCCCTTGACCAATTCCTATCTCGTCAACGGAGATGTTCCTCACCGCCTTCTGAAGGAGCCCCACATAAGTGAGGCCCCGGTCCTGAGATTCTTGCGACACCGACAAAATAACAGCCGCAGACTTTGGCTCGCGCATCTTGCGTGGTCTTCGCTTCCTTTTTTCCTTGGCCTGCTTCTTTGCGGCAGGCTTCGACTTCTTCTTTCCCCCTTCAGGGTTCCTACCTCCCCCTGCTGCCTCCGCATAAGTGGTGCGCTCGGCTGTTGTGGGCGTCACCTCTGCCGCAGTGGATGGAGCCGCCAACCGCCTGGGTTTCTTTCCCTTTCCCTTAGGCGCCTTTGAAGACGCATTACCTTTCGGAACCTCCTCGACAATCGACGCCTGTGCTGAAAGCGGGCGCGGTGCCACGGCAGGACGAAGACGCTCGTCCAATAATGCGCTAACTTGGCGCATTATTGAAGAGATCAAATCCTCCTGCGGGCTGCCGCGCGGCGACGGAGAAATTGGTATGTCGGCCACCACGCCAAGGCCCGGTGAACGGGGACTCGGCGGCGCCATTTCTTCGAGGGCGGGAGGCCTGGACCTCTCCCGCTGTATTACTTCCATGTCCGTACGTAACTGCGACATCTCAGCACGCAAATCTGCTATCATCTCTCGCAGGCGATCATTCTCTTCCTGCAGCCTTTTAGAGTCCGGGGATGAGAAGGAGAGGTCGTAAAAGTCCCCCATCGCATCTTTAATGGACTTCGCCGCTTCGTTGAGCGCTTTTACGTAAGTGCCCTTGAGGTTACCAGATTTTTTGGCCACCTTCTCCACCACTTCAACGTCCAATGTCACCCTCTTAAGAAGTTCGGAGGGCGACGTGGGTTGGGCTAGTGTAGGCACATAGCCTCGCTCAGATCTGAGGGCACGTGCTTCCCTAGCCAACTCTGCCATCTTCTCTTCTTCCTCTTTCTCAAGAGCCTCCTTTTCATTGGCTTTCTCTCTCCTAGCAGCCTGAAGCTCGGACCGAGCTTTGCCGAGGCCCATAGTAAGCCCATGAGTGGGCGGCCTGCCGCGACCTCTCCTTGCAGTGTCCGCTGTTTCCTGCGCCGAGGGTAAAACCACATCCTCGTCAACCTCTGAAGCCGATTCATCGTCACTGTCCAGACCCATGTCGCTATCTGACAGACTCATGTCGGCCGCTTCCTTCTCTAGCGCATTCAGTACGCAACCTAACCTAACCTAACCTAACCTAACCTAACCTAACCTAACCTAACCTAACCTAACCTAACCTTTTTTTTTTTTTTTTTTTTTTTTTTTTTTTTTTTTTTTTTTTTAACCTTTGAAAAATGCATTATGCATACCCAGAGGCCACGGGGAGGCTCACTGGGTTATGTCGGACTCGCACCGACTAAAAAACAAAGGAACACCTACTCGCGCGGTCGGACAGAGCGGACAAGGGACCACCTTTCGGATTACACACATGTCCGCCCTCCGCGCAGCCCGCCGTGAGGCAGGCTCACTCGCAACGGAGGGACCTGTGTTAAGGGCCACTCCCCGTCCCGGAGCTGTACGAGGCGGGCGAAAACTTCCCCGTTATTCGCCCGCAGCTCCCAGCCACCACACCTCGTGAGAGGGCGGCGGCCACCTCGCGCCGCGCCCACTGAGCCCTACACCTCGGGCCAGCTGCGGCAGGGGCCGCTGCGGCATCACTAAAAGCGACGCCGCTGCGGACTTGGCGTCATTTTTTATAGAGGTTGACTTCCTCTTTCCGCCGTCCGGCCCTCCCGGCCACGGCGTCCCCGTGCCATTATTTTAGAGAGGTTGGCTTCCTCTTTCCGCGCTCAGGGCGGGGTCACACCCCGAGGCGTCCACGCGCCGCGCCCACTGGGCCCCACCCTAGGGGCACACAGCTGCGGCAGGGGCATTTTTTACCGAGGTTTGCCTCCTCGCACGCCCACCGCCATGAAGGCGGCTGCGTCCTCTCGCCGCGCCCACCGAACCTCTCCGCGAGGCCAGCTGCGGCAGGGGCCGCTGCAGCGCCGAACAAGCGACGCCGCTGCGGGCTTTTTCGCCGATTTATTATTGAGGTTCGCGTTCCTCTCGGCCCAGCCGCTAAGGCAAGACCCCTGGCCCCAACCCTGGGGGTAACAGGCTGCCCGAAGGGGGACCTTAGCCAATCGGCGAGGCCCACCCGGCGATCACAAAACTGCAACCGCCGGACCCACCGCGCGACCCCATCCCACCCGACTGTCAGAACAGAGGGGCGAGACGGAACCTCCCGGGAGATCTCCTCCCCGAGAGCCGCGAGACCGAGTCGCGACTCCCTCCACACGGCCGCTTTCCGGCTGCGCCGAGACGCAGCCAGGGGTGCGCCCAGAACCCGCCAGTTTTGGTCCACGCCAGCCGAAGCCGGGACCACCCACGCCGGAGTGGCTTCCCCTATCCGCCACCCGGGGACGCGCCTGATGGGAGTCTGGCAACTCCACACGGGAACCTAACCTAACCTAACCTAACCTAACCTAACCTAACCTAACCTAACCTAACCTAACCTAAGCTAACCTAACCTTTTTTTTTTTTTTTTTTTTTTTTTTTTTTTTTTTTTTTTTTTTTTTTTTTTTTTTTTTTTAAGGTCCCAAAAAATGCATTTACGCATTCCCCGCCACAATGGGGTCGTGACGGGGATATGTGGGACTCGCCGCCCCCCACCAACCAACCAGTGGGGCGGAATACCCACTAAAAAACAGACCATTTGCCTCACGCGCATTTCGAGGGGGACACGGGAATTGCTGTGGCATGACACCGCGTCCCCTCTGGCGCGCCCCGCATAACGCGGGAAACTCGGCAGGAAGGCCCTGAAAAGGTAGGGCTCTCCCCTTCTCGAGAGCTTTGAAGAGCGGGTGAGGACAGACCCCAAGTCTCACCCGCGCTCTCGGCCACCCACCTAGCTGGACGGTGGGGGCGTCGCCGCACGCCGCTCACTCTGAGTCCCCGAAGAAGTGGGGAGAGGAGCAGCGGGGGCCGCAGCTGAGGAAGTCTTAGCTGCGGCAACCTTCTTCTTCGCCGGACGGGGTGGGCTGCACTTGCAGCCCTTCGCACCCACCAAATGATTGGCAGGTCTACCCGCATCCTCACAGACAGGGCAGTGCGGCTCAGATGTGCACGCCGCCGCCCTATGACCCGACTGACCACAACGATAGCACAGACGGCTGCGGTCGATGTCGCTTTTGCAGTTAAACTGCTGGTGTCCAGGTTCGAAGCATCTGAAACACTTCTGAGGCCTGGCCGCCAACAGTCTAACGCTAACAGCGCTCCACCCTAAAAGCAGCCGCCTACCAGCAACCAACTTTTTAGCCGCTGCCACTGGGCAACGTACCCAGACGGCACCCAGCCCAGAAGGGCCGCGGCGAATCTCTCCTACTCTTACACTCCCTTCGGGGCACTCCCCCCTCAGGGCTACCGACGACACGACCTGATCCCTATCGACGCTGTCGTCGAGGCCGATGAGGCGCAGCTCAGAGCACTTCATCGGCCTAGAAACTACGACATCGGGGACCAGAACCCCTCTCAAGGCAGCGGCGAAACTATCCGCCTTCTCGCCCTTATCGCCCCAGACTTCTAGGACGCGCCCACCGGATTGCGTCTTGCGAATTCGCAGCTTCTCTGGCTCTATTCCGTGATCCGCCGGACAGACTTTCCCTACCACTTCCTTGAGTACTTTCGCGTACGTGAGGCCTTTCTCCAATGCCTCCTGCGGCAGAGACAGAGCAATCGCCGAAGATTTGGGCTCTTGCATCTTCTGCTTGCGAGGCTTTTTCTTGCGCTTGGGCTTCGCAACCTTCTTCGCGGGCTGTTTCTCAGCGGGCTGTTTCGTAGCGGGCCTGGACCTCCGCTTGGCGACTACGGTAAAACCGCCGTCAGCTGCCTCTGCTGGCGCTGGAATAACCACCTCTTGAGCGGGAAGAGCCACAGGTTTTGGGGCTCGCCGCTTCTCCTTCTTTTTAGCTGCGGATGAAGCAGCAGGCCGCACAACAGGAGCTGCTGTGACTGGCGGCAGACGCGACTCCAGGAAAGCTGTAAGCTTCTGGAGAATCGACTCTTCCATTTCCTGTAGATCAGGAACTGCTGGAGCAGCGACCGGGGAGTTAAATGCTCTACCCGGTGACGGAACTGACGGCTCGACGCACGACGGAGGGACACAAAGTTCTTCCACAGCGGGAGGCATGGACCTCTCCCGCTGGTTCTGACGCTCAGCCTCCAACTCATCTCGCAGCGACCTCTCACTGCGCAGCTGTTCCTTCAGCACATCCACTTCGTCACCAAGCTTTGTCATTCGGACACTTAGCTCGGCCACCTTGGCCCGCAGGCGGTCGTTGTCCTCCTGCAACTGCTTGGCCTCAGCGGAAGAGAAAGAGCGGTCATAGAGATCGCCGACCGCTCCCCTAATCGATATCGCCGCTTCGTTGAGGGCCTTCACATACGTGCCCTTCAAGTTCCCCGACTTTTTCGCCACGTTTTCGACGACTGTCAGGTCGACTTCAACCCCCTTCACCAACTCTGACACCGGGACCCGTTCGACCGGTCTCGGGACGTAACCACGATCGCTTCTCCGAGCACGCGCAGCGTTGGCTATCTCTAAAACTTCAGCCTCCTTCTGTGCAGCGAGGCGAGCTTGCTCTTCAGCCTTTGCTCTCTTCGCTGTCTGAAGATCCTTACGCGCCTTGCCAAGGCCCATGCATAGCCCGTGCGTAGGGGGTCTGCCACGCCCCTTCTTCACGTCGTTCGCTGGACCCTTAGCCGACACTTCGGCTTCAACCTCTCCATCCTCAGAGTGGTCATCGCTGTCTAGCTCCACCTCAGACAAGATGCCCTCCGAATCACCCTCACTCAGGTCAGAGATAGACCTATTTGCCTCCCTCTCCAACGCCTCAAGAACCCGCATTTGGTCGCGGTATTGAATTACAACCTCGGCCCTCGACAACATCTGGCCCGGGATGCGACTCACCCCCTCACTCTCCGCGCCTGAAAGCGCACCTTCCTCCGCGTCTTGCGACGCCACACCCTCCGACGAAACGAAATTTTTATTAAAAGAATCCATATGAGTCCCACGAGTATGGGGGAAATAAAAAGTCCACCCGGGCAGTGCCCCCTGTACCCGGGTAAGCGTAAATTTATCGACCAGAGGGGCCGCTGGTCCCCTGGCCGAGTGACGCCCTTGAGACTGGTCACCCACCAGCCATTCATCCTCTCGCCGGGCGTAAGCTTAGGATTAGGGATTTATTATTGAGGTTGTCTCCTCTCGGTCCGGCCGATGAAAGCAAGACCCCTGGTCCCCAGAATGGGGGTAACAGTTTGCCCGACGGGTGGGAATGAAACCCAGCCCGCCGCGCGATCCCATCTCCAAGCCCCCTGACAGAACAGAGGGGGGAGACAGGAAAACCAGAGCCGGGAAGGCTCGCCACCCCGAAAAAGCCGCGACACAGAACGCGGCTCCCCACCCCAGGGCCGCTTTCCAGCCGCGAAATGCGACCGGGGGTGCGCCCCACAAAACCCACCAGTTTTGGTCCGCGCCGGACTTACATTACATTATTTAAAAGCCGGTACCACAATGTGTGGCATGCCCCTATCCGCCACCCGGGGACGCGCCCGATGGGAGTCTGGCAACTCCACACGGGAACCTAACCTAACCTAACCTTTTTTTTTTTTTTTTTTTTTTTTTTTTTTTTTTTTTTTTTTTTTTTTTTTATTTTTTTTAACCTTTGAAAAATGCCTTATGCATACCCAGAGGCCACGGGGAGGCTCACTGGGTTATGTCGGACTCGCACCGACTAAAAAACAAAGGAACACCTACTCGCGCGGTCGGACAGAGCGGACAAGGGACCACCTTTCGTATTACACACATGTCCGCCCTCCGCGCAGCCCGCCGTGAGGCAGGCTCACTCGCAACGGAGGGACCTGGGTTAAGGGCCACTCCCCGTCCCGGAGCCGTACAAGGCGGGCGAAAACTTCCCCGTTATTCGCCCGCAGCTCCCAGCCACCACACCTCGTGAGAGGGCGGCGGCCACCTCGCGCCGCGCCCACTGAGCCCTACACCTCGGGCCAGCTGCGGCAGGGGCCGCTGCGGCATCACTAAATGCGACGCCGCTGCGGACTTGGCGTCATTTTTTATAGAGGTTGACTTCCTCTTACCGCCGTCCGGCCCTCCCGGCCACGGCGTCCCCGTGCCATTATTTTAGAGAGGTTGGCTTCCTCTTTCCGCGCTCAGGGCGGGGTCACACCCCGAGGCGTCCACGCGCCGCGCCCACTGGGCCCCACCCTAGGGGCACACAGCTGCGGCAGGGGCATTTTTTATAGAGGTTTGCATCCTCTCACGCCCACCGCCATGAAGGCGGCTGCGTCCTCTCGCCGCGCCCACCGAACCTCTCCGCGAGGCCGGCTGCGGCAGGGGCCGCTGCAGCGCCGAACAAGCGACGCCGCTGCGGGCTTTTTCGCAGATTTATTATTGAGGTTCGCGTTCCTCTCGGCCCAGCCGCTAAGGCAAGACCCCTGGCCCCAACCCTGGGGGTAACAGGCTGCCCGAAGGGGGACCGTAGCCAATCGGCAAGGCCCACCCGGCGATCACAAAACTGCAACCGCCGGACCCACCGCGCGACCCCATCCCACCCGACTGTTAGAACAGAGGGGCGAGACGGAACCTCCCGGGAGATCTCCTCCCCGAGAGCCGCGAGACCGAGTCGCGACTCCCTCCACGCGGCCGCTTTCCGGCTGCGCCGGGACGCAGCCAGGGGTGCGCCCAGAACCCGCCAGTTTTGGTCCACGCCAGCCGAAGCCGGGACCACCCACGCCGAAGTGGCTTCCCCTATCCGCCACCCGGGGACGCGCCTGATGGGAGTCTGGCAACTCCACACGGGAACCTAACCTAACCTAACCTAACCTTTTTTTTTTTTTTTTTTTTTTTTTTTTTTTTTTTTTTATTTTTTATTTTTTATTTTTTTTTTTTAAGTCCCCAAAAATGCATTTACGCATACCCCTCCGCTCGGGGGAGCAGAGGGGTTATGTGGGGCTCGCCGCCCCCCACCATGACCACCGATGGGGCGGAATACCCACTAAAAAGGGACTGTCTTACCGCACAAACGCTGGGCCAAGGTGGTATCTACGTTTGTATGGCCCACCAAGACCCGTCGCGGCCGGCCGATGAACTGGGCCGATAGACTCGGGCGCATTGAGGCGCCCCCGACTGTGGCATCGTGCAATGCAGAGGCAAGTCCCCCGACTCACCCCCGCTGACACCACTAAAGGGAACTTTCCCGACCTCCGACAATGCTGACGAGCGAGTGACAGGCCTCTCCTGCTGTACCCGCCAGCTTCCTCCCGAAAAGACGGAGCATTCCTCACTGCTCCATCGGTTTCGCATCAGAAGCCTTCGAACGCCGCGAAGACCCGCGAGACGTCTTGGCTTTTTCAACCACTGGGGCGACCACTGGAGTGGCCGCTGGAACGACGACTTTTGCCGCCCTAACCGCTGGGGGGACGCAAGCATCACCCCCCATGACATGACCCGCATTTCGGCCGCTCTCAGCGCATACAGCGCATCGAGCCTGGCCTACACACTCAGCTGCCCTGTGGCCCGCCAGACCACAGCGGAAGCACAGACCGGAACGGTCGACGACTGACGGGCACATAGGACGTGTATGTCCTAGCCCCATACACTTATAGCAGCGCAGAGGCCGCTCTCCCAACAACTCAATCCGGGCGGAGCTCCATCCCAAGAGAATTCGCCCGGAATCCGCCAACACTTTCGCCACCACGACAGGGCACCGCACGACTGCAGATCCTAGCCCACCAGGGCCGGCGCGCAAAGTTCCGACCCTGATCGCCTCCACAGAACAACCCGCCTTCTCGGAAAGGGCCTCTCCCAATTCCTTCTCCGACACCGAATCATCCAGACCGGAGATTCGTACCTCAACCAACTTTTCGGGGCGCGACACCGTAGCGACAGACGCCAGCTCAACCCGTAGCTTCTGTGCCAGAGCGTCCGCGCGACCCCCACCATCCGGACCTGGGAGCTCTAAGAGTCTGGCTCCGGTCGCGGACTGCCGCATCTCTACCCCCTCCAAAATGCCAATATCCGCAATGGGAATAGCAGCCCTGACCCTCTTCATCATGCCCGCATATGTCAGGCCCTCCTTTACAGCCTCCGGCTTAAGAGAAACCATCACTGCCGCCGAACGTGGCGGAACAAGACTAGGCTTGGCTTTTCGAGCGGGCCCAGAAGGAGCTCGAGAAGCCACAGCCGTTTTATCCACTGCTTTGTCAGCCGATTTCTTCGCCTGAACTACCCTCCTGTCATCCCCCTTCTTCCCTTTCGATGTTCCCTCGACTGTCGAACGAATCTCCTCACTCTGACGAACAATTCCCGCACCACTTCCCTCCACAACCACTTTTTTGGCCGCTGCCGGAGGCAGACGGCCGACAGACGCAGGCGGAAGGCGCTCCTCCAAGGCAGACAACCGAGTGCCAATCCTATCAACGATAGACTCCGTAAGGTCCCTCTTAAGTTTTTCCACCCAATCACCCTGCGGAGCATCCGCAGTCTTAGTCCTATTTTTCTCCTTCAACTCTTCATAAAGAGTTGTGAGCCTCGTCCTCATTCTCAGCATGTCGGCATCGTACCGCATGACCAAGGCCTCGACCACAGTCTCCATCTCAATGACAGACTGTACGGCTTCCTTCCTATACTCCTTGTCCCTCACCGAATCCAGAGCATCACATACGTCCAAACTATGACGCTTGAAAATCTGCTCTAAAACCGCATGATTATGCCTCAAGAGCCTCACCGCTTTCTTGCAGTGCTTGGACCTATGCCTCGCAACCTCAACCTCCTCCTCCTCCTCCTCCTGATCTGAGCACGAGGAGCATTCCTCGCTCTCCGCGTCTGGCGCCATGCGACAAGACTAGCTCAAATCGAGAAAAACCTCAAAAGACAAGGGAAAGAGGCGAAAGCCCCTCTCCAGACGTCCAGAAAACCACGAAAAACAAAGCCGCGACCACTCAGAGACAACCCAAGATGACCACAACTAGTTACCACAAACAAAACCGAACAAAAACACAAGACACAAAAAATTTGGGGTTTTTGCCGAATTTTCAAAGTCCCGAAAATCCAGCGAAAAACCGCCAAAAACCACAGAAGCCAAGATCGTGCGAAGTCCAAAATACCACAGAATGCCAATGTCGTCAAGTCAAAGCAGAATCAATCCAAAAAACACGCAAAAGTCAGTCGAAACAGAGATTTCGGGAGTCGAAATCCCTACGTCGACGATGTTATAGTGTATTCACAAAACACGAAAATCCCATACAAATTCGACAAACAATATAAAATATTATTTGCCGAAAAAGTACAAGACCAATTGCGAAGTGTGATACACCAAACGAAAGCCCTCAGAAAACACTACAAAACACCAAAAAACCACGAAAATACACCTCTACAAACACCCTCTTAGTACGATCAACCTCAACCTAACCTAACCTAACCTAACCTAACCTAACCTAACCTAACCTAACCTTTTTTTTTTTTTTTTTTTTTTTTAAGGTCCCAAAAAATGCATTTACGCATTCCCCGCCACAATGGGGTCGTGACGGGGATATGTGGGACTCGCCGCCCCCCACCAACCAACCAACGGGGCGGAATACCCACTAAAAAACAGACCATTTGCCTCACGCGCATTTCGAGGGGGACACGGGAATTGCTGTGGCATGACACCGCGTCCCCTCTGGCGCGCCCCGCATAACGCGGGAAACTCGGCAGGAAGGCCCTGAAAACGTTGGGCTCTCCCCTTCTCGAGAGCTTTGAAGAGCGGGTGAGGACAGACCCCTAGTCTCACCCGCGCTCTCAGCCACCCACCTAGCTGGACGGTGGGGGCGTCGCCACACGCCGCTCACTCTGAGTCCCCGAAGGAGTGGGGAGAGGAGCGGCGGGGGCCGCAGCTGAGAAAGTCTTAGCTGCGGCAACCTTCTTCTTCGCCGGACGGGGTGGGCTGCACTTGCAGCCCTTCGCACCCACCAAATGATTGGCAGGTCTACCTACATCCCCACAGACAGGGCAGTGCGGCTCAGATGTGCACGCCGCCGCCCTATGACCCGACTGACCACAACGATAGCACAGACGGCTGCGGTCGATATCGCTTTTGCAGTTAAACTGCTGGTGTCCAGGTTCGAAGCACCTGAAGCACTTCTGGGGCCTGGCCGCCAACAGTCTAACGCTAACAGCGCTCCACCCTAAAAGCAGCCGCCTACCAGCAACCAACTTTTTAGCCGCTGCCACTGGGCAACGCACCCAGACGGCACCCAGCCCAGAAGGGCCGCGGCGAATCTCTCCTACCCTCACACTCCCTTCGGGGCACTCCCCCCTCAGGGCTACCGAAGACACAACCTGATCCCTATCGACGCTGTCGTCGAGGCCGATGAGGCGCAGTTCAGAGCACTTCACGGGCCTAGAAACCGAGACATCGGAGACCAGAACTCCTCTCAGGGCAGCGGCAAAACTATCTGCCTTTTCGCCCTTGTCACCCCGTACCTCAAGAAGTCGCGCACCAGATTGCGTCTTCCTGATGCGCAGATCTTCTGGCTTAATGCCGTGATCCGCCGGACATACTTTTCCTACAGCATCCTTCAACACCTTTGCGTAGGAAAGGCCTTTCTCCAGAGCCTCCTGCGGCAGAGATAGTGCAATCGCCGAAGACTTGGGCACTTGCATCTTCTGCTTGCGAGGCTTTTTCTTCCGTTTAGGCTTCGCGACCTTCTTCGTAGCCTGACTGACGGACTGACTCTCAGCGGGCCTGGACCTCCGCTTGGTAACTACAGAGAAGCCCCCACCGGTCGCCTCTGCTGGAGTTGGAACAACCACTTCTTCTTGGGCGGGCTGAGCCACAGACTTCTGGGCACGCCGCTTCTCCTTCTTCTTTTTCGCTGCAGATGGTGCAGCAGGCCGCACAGTAGAAGTAACAGTAGAGGCTACTGTTGCTGGCGGCAAACGCGCGTCCAACAGGGCCGTAACTTTACGGATGATGGACGCCTCTAAGTCCTCCAATGGAGGAGAAACTGCTGGGGCAGCTACCGGGGAGCTCGCTCTACCCGGTGAAGAAAAAGACGGCGCGACGAAATCTTCCACAACGGGAGGCATGGACCTCTCCCGCTGGTTCTGCCGCGACGACCTCTCGCTGCGCAGCTGCTCCTTCAGCACGTCCACCTCATCCCCAAGCTGCGTCATTCGGACGCTGAGTTCGGCCACCTTGGTCCGCAGGCGGTCGTTGTCCTCCTGCAACTGCTTGGACTCGACCGAAGAGAAAGAGCGGTCATACATGTCGCCGACCGCTCCCCTAATCGATAGCACCGCTTCGTTGAGGGCCTTCACGTAGGTCCCCTTGAGGTTTCCCGACTTCTTCGCCACGCCTTCGACGACTGTCAGGTCGACTTCGACCCCCTTCATTAGCTCCGACACTGGGATCCGATCCGCCGGTTTGGGAACATAGCCGCGCTCGCATCTCTGAGTGCGAGCTGCGTTGGCCAACTCCAAGACCTCAGCCTCCTTCTGTGCAGCGAGGCGAGCTTGCTCATCCGCCTTCGCTCTCTTCGCCGTCTGGAGATCTTTCCGCGCCTTGCCTAAGCCCATGCATTGGCCGTGTATAGGAGGCCTGCCGCGCCCCTTCCTCACGTCGTTCGCTGGACCTTTGGCCGACACTTCGGCTTCTACCTCATCTTCGACTCCAGAATAGTCATCACTATCTACCGAGTCCCCCTCGCTCAAATCAGAGAGAGACCGGTTTGCCTCCCTCTCTAACGCCTCCAGAACCCGCATTTGATCGCGGTATCTAATAACCACCTCGGCCCTTGACAACATCTGGCCCGGGATGCGACTCACCCCCTCACTCTCCGCGCCTGAAAGCGCACCATCCTCCGCGTCTTGCGACGCCACACCCTCCGACGAAACGAAATTTTTATTAAAAGAATCCATATGAGTCCCACGAGTATGGGGGAAATAAAAAGTCCACCCGGGCAGTGCCCCCTGTACCCGGGTAAGCGTAAATTTATCGACCAGAGGGGCCGCTGATCCCCTGGCCGAGTGACGCCCTTGAGACTGGTCACCCACCAGCCATTCATCCTCTCGCCGGGCGTAAGCTTAGGATTAGGGATTTATTATTGAGGTTGTCTCCTCTCGGTCCGGCCGGTGAAGGCAAGACCCCTGGTCCCCAGAATGGGGGTAACAGTTTGCCCGACGGGTGGGGATGAAACCCAGCCCGCCGCGCGAGATCCCATCTCTAAGCCCCCTGACAGAACAGAGGGGAGAGACAGGAGAACCAGAGCCGGGAAGGCTCGCCACCCCGAAAAAGCCGCGACACAGAACGCGGCTCCCCACCCCAGGGCCGCTTTCCAGCCGCGAAGTGCGACCGGGGGTGCGCCCCACAAAACCCACCAGTTTTGGTCCGCGCCGGGCTTACATTACTTAAAAGCCGGTACCACAATGTGTGGCATGCCCCTATCCGCCACCCGGGGACGCGCCCGATGGGAGTCTGGCAACTCCACACGGGAACCTAACCTTTTTTTTTTTTTTTTTTTTTTTTTTTTTTTTTTTTTTTTTTTTTTTTTTTTTTTTTTTTTTTTTTTTTTAAGGTCCCAAAAAATGCATTTACGCATTCCCCGCCACAATGGGGTCGTGACGGGGATATGTGGGACTCGCCGCCCCCCACCAACCAACCAACGGGGCGGAATACCCACTAAAAAACAGACCATTTGCCTCACGCGCATTTCGAGGGGGACACGGGAATTGCTGTGGCATGACACCGCGACCCCTCTGGCGCGCCCCGCATAACGCGGGAAACTCGGCAGGAAGGCCCTGAAAAGGTAGGGCTCTCCCCTTCTCGAGAGCTTGGAAGAACGGGTGAGGACAGACCCCGTGTCTCACCCGCGCTCTCGGCCACCCACCTAGCTGGACGGTGGGGGTATCTCCACACGCCGCTCACTCTGAGTCCCCGAAGGAGTGGGGAGAGGAGCGGCGGGGGCCGCAGCTGAGGAAGTCTTAGCTGCGGCAACCTTCTTCTTCGCCGGACGGGGTGGGCTGCACTTGCAGCCCTTCGCACCCACCAGATGACTGGCAGGTCTACCTACATCCCCACAGACAGGGCAGTGCGGCTCAGATGTGCACGCCGCCGCCCTATGACCCGATTGACCACAACGATAGCACAGACGGCTGCGGTCGATATCGCTTTTGCAGTTAAACTGCTGGTGTCCAGGTTCGAAGCACCTGAAGCACTTCTGGGGCCTGGCCGCCAACAGTCTAACGCTAACAGCGCTCCACCCTAAAAGCAGCCGCCTACCAGCAACCAACTTTTTAGCCGCTGCCACTGGGCAACGCACCCAGACGGCACCCAGCCCAGACGGGCCGCGGCGAATCTCACCTACCCTCACACTCCCTTCGGGGCACTCCCCCCTCAGGGCTACGGAAGACACGACCTGATCCCTATCGACGCTGTCGTCGAGGCCGATGAGGCGCAGTTCAGAGCACTTCATCGGCCTAGAAACTACGACATCGGGGACCAGAACCCCTCTCAAGGCAGCGGCAAAACTATCCGCCTTCTCGCCCTTATCGCCCCGAACTTCTAGGACGCGCCCACCGGATTGCGTCTTACGAATCCTCAGATTGTCTGGCTCTATGCCATGATCCGCCGGACAGACTTTCCCTATCACTTCTCTAAGTACATTCGCGTACGTAAGGCCTTTCTCCAATGCCTCCTGCGGCAGAGACAGAGCAATCGCCGATGATTTGGGCTCTTGCATCTTCTGCTTGCGAGGCTTTTTCTTGCGCTTGGGCTTCGCAACCTTCTTCGCGGGCTGTTTCTCAGCGGGCTGTTTCGCAGCGGGCCTGGACCTCCGCTTGGCGACTACGGTAAAACCGCCGTCAGCTGCCTCTGCTGGCGCTGGAATAACCACCTCTTGAGCGGGAAGAGCCACAGGTTTTGGGGCTCGCCGCTTCTCCTTCTTCTTTTTCGCTGCAGATGGTGCAGCAGGCCGCACAGTAGAAGCTACTGTTGCTGGCGGCAAACGCGCGTCCAAAAGAGCCGTAACTTTACGGAGGATGGACGCCTCTAAGTCCTCCAATGGAGGAGGAACTGCTGGGGCAGCTACCGGGGAGCTCGCTCTACCCGGTGAAGGAAAAGACGGCGCGACGGAATCTTCAACAACGGGAGGCATGGACCTCTCCCGCTGGTTCTGCCGTGACGACCTCTCGCTGCGCAGCTGCTCTTTCAGCACATCTACTTCATCTCCAAGCTTCATCATCTGGACGCTTAGCTCGGCCACCTTGGTCCGCAGGCGGTCATTATCCTCCTGCAGCTGCTTGGACTCGACCGAAGAGAAAGAGCGGTCATAAATGTCGCCGACCGCTCCTCTTATCGATATGACAGCGGCGTTCAGGGCTTTGACGTAGGTGCCCTTCAGGTTTCCTGACTTCTTCGCCACGTTTTCGACCACTGTCAGGTCGACTTCCACCCCCTTCACCAGTTCCGAAACTGGGACCCGTTCGATCGGTCTCTCCACATGGCCACGCTCGCTTCTCAGAGCACGCGCTGCGTTGGCCATCTCCAAAACCTCAGCCTCTTTCTGCGCAGCGAGACGAGCTTGCTCATCCGCCTTCGCTCTCTTCGCCGTCTGGAGAAATGAACGCGCCTTCCCTAGCCCCATACAGAGACCATGCGTAGGGGGTCTACCGCGCCCCTTCTTCACGGCATCCGCTGGACCTTTAGCCGAAACATCGGCTTCCATCTCTTCTTCGACCTCTGAATGGTCGTCACTGTCTAGCTCCACCTCAGACAAGACACCCTCTGAATCTCCCTCACTCAAATCAGAGAGAGACCGGTTTGCCTCCCTCTCCAACGCCTCTAAGACCCGCATTTGGTCGCGGTATCTAATGACTACCTCGGCCCTCGACAACATCTGGCCCGGGATGCGACTCACCCCCTCACTCTCCGCGCCTGAAAGCGCACCTTCCTCCGCGTCTTGCGACGCCACACCCTCCGACGAAACGAAATTTTTGTTAAAAGAATCCATATGAGTCCCACGAGTATGGGGGATATAAAAAGTCCACCCGGGCAGTGCCCCCTGTACCCGGGTAAGCGTAAATTTATCGACCAGAGGGGCCGCTGATCCCCTGGCCGAGTGACGCCCTAAAGACTGGTCACCCACCAGCCATTCATCCTCTCGCCGGGCGTAAAGCTTAGGATTGGGAATTTATTATTGAGGTTGTCTCCTCTCGGTCCGGCCGGTGAAGGCAAGACCCCTGGTCCCCAGAATGGGGGTAACAGTTTGCCCGACGGGGGGGAATGAAACCCTGCCCGCCGCGCGATCCCATCTCCAAGCCCCCTGACAGAACAGAGGGGGGAGACAGGAAAACCAGAGCCGGGAAGGCTCGCCACCCCGAAAAAGCCACGACGCAGAACGCGGCTCCCCACCCCAGGGCCGCTTTCCAGCCGCGAAGTGCGACCGGGGGTGCGCCCCACAAAACCCGCCAGTTTTGGTCCGCGCCGGACTTACATTACATTATATAAAAGCCGGTACCACAATGTGTGGCATGCCCCTATCCGCCACCCGGGGACGCGCCCGATGGGAGTCTGGCAACTCCACACGGGACGGGAACCTAACCTAACCTAACCCAACCTAACCTAACCTAACCTAACCTAACCTAACCTAACCTAACCTTTTTTTTTTTTTTTTTTTTTTTTTTTTTTTTTTTTTTTTTTTTTTTTTTTTTTTTAAGGTCCCAAAAAATGCATTTACGCATTCCCCGCCACAATGGGGTCGTGACGGGGATATGTGGGACTCGCCGCCCCCCACCAACCAACCAATGGAGCGGAATACCCACTAAAAAACAGACCATTTGCCTCACGCGCATTTCGAGGGGGACACGGGAATTGCTATCGCATGACACCGCGACCCCTCTAGCGCGCCCCGCATAACGCGGGAAACCCGGCAGGAAGGCCCTGAAAAGGTAGGGCTCTCCCCTTCTCGAGAGCTTTGAAGAGCGGGTGAGGACAGACCCCAAGTCTCACCCGCGCTCTCGGCCACCCACCTAGCTGGACGGTGGGGGCGTCGCCACACGCCGCTCACTCTGAGTCCCCGAAGAAGTGGGGAGAGGAGCAGCGGGGGCCGCAGCTGAGGAAGTCTTAGCTGCGGCAACCTTCTTCTTCGCCGGACGGGGTGGGCTGCACTTGCAGCCCTTCGCACCCACCAAATGATTGGCAGGTCTACCCGCATCCTCACAGACAGGGCAATGCGGCTCAGATGTGCACGCCGCCGCCCTATGACCCGACTGACCACAACGATAGCACAGACGGCTGCGGTCGATGTCGCTTTTGCAGTTAAACTGCTGGTGTCCAGGTTCGAAGCACCTGAAGCACTTCTGGGGCCTGGCCGCCAACAGTCTAACGCTAACAGCGCTCCACCCTAAAAGCAGCCGCCTACCAGCAACCAACTTTTTAGCCGCTGCCACTGGGCAACGCACCCAGACGGCACCCAGCCCAGAAGGGCCGCGGCGAATCTCCCCTACCCTCACACTCCCTTCGGGGCACTCCCCCCTCAGGGCTACAGAAGACACGACCTGATCCCTATCGACGCTGTCGTCGAGGCCGATGAGGCGCAGCTCAGAGCACTTCATCGGCCTAGAAACTACGACATCGGGGACCAGAACCCCTCTCAAGGCAGCGGCGAAACTATCCGCCTTCTCGCCCTTATCGCCCCAGACTTCTAGGACGCGCCCACCGGATTGCGTCTTGCGGATTCGCAGCTTCTCTGGCTCTATTCCATGATCCGCCGGACAGACTTTCCCTACCACTTCCTTGAGTACTTTCGCGTACGTGAGGCCTTTCTCCAATGCCTCCTGCGGCAGAGACAGAGCAATCGCCGAAGATTTGGGCTCTTGCATCTTCTGCTTGCGAGGCTTTTTCTTGCGCTTGGGCTTCGCAACCTTCTTCGCGGGCTGTTTCTCAGCGGGCTGTTTCGTAGCGGGCCTGGACCTCCGCTTGGCGACTACGGTAAAACCGCCGTCAGCTGCCTCTGCTGGCGCTGGAATAACCACCTCTTGAGCGGGAAGAGCCACAGGTTTTGGGGCTCGCCGCTTCTCCTTCTTTTTAGCTGCGGATGAAGCAGCAGGCCGCACAACAGGAGCTGCTGTGACTGGCGGCAGACGCGACTCCAGGAAAGCTGTAAGCTTCTGGAGAATCGACTCTTCCATTTCCTGTAGATCAGGAAATGCTGGAGCAGCGACCGGGGAGTTAAATGCTCTACCCGGTGACGGAACTGACGGCTCGACACACGACGGAGGGACACAAAGTTCTTCCACAGCGGGAGGCATGGACCTCTCCCGCTGGTTCTGACGCTCAGCCTCCAACTCATCTCGCAGCGACCTCTCACTGCGCAGCTGTTCCTTCAGCACGTCCACTTCGTCGCCAAGCTTTGTCATTCGGACACTTAGCTCGGCCACCTTGACCCGCAGACGATCGTTGTCTTCCTGCAACTGCTTGGACTCAACAGAGGAGAAAGAGCGGTCATAGAGATCGCCGACCGCTCCCCTAATCGATATCGCCGCGTTGTTGAGGGCCTTCACATACGTGCCCTTCAAGTTCCCCGACTTTTTCGCCACGCTTTCGACGACTGTTAGGTCGACTTCGACTCCCTTCACCAGCTCTGACACTGGGATCCGTTCGATCGGTCTCGGAACGTAGCCACGCTCGCTTCTCTGAGCACGCGCAGCGTTGGCCATCTCCAAAACTTCGGCCTCCTTCTGTGCAGCGAGGCGAGCTTGCTCTTCAGCCTTCGCTCTCTTCGCTGTCTGAAGATCCTTACGCGCCTTGCCAAGGCCCATGCATAGCCCGTGCGTAGGGGGTCTGCCACGCCCCTTCTTAGAGTCGTCCGCTGGACCCTTAGCCGACACTACGGCTTCAACCTCTTCATCCTCAGAGTGGTCGTCGCTGTCTAGCTCCACCTCAGACAAGATGCCCTCCGAATCACCCTCACTCAGGTCAGAGATGGACCTATTTGCCTCCCTCTCCAACGCCTCTAAGACCCGCATTTGGTCGCGGTATCGAATAACAACCTCGGCCCTCGACAACATCTGGCCCGGGATGCGACTCACCCCCTCACTCTCCGCGCCTGAAAGCGCCCCTTCCTCCGCGTCTTGCGACGCCACACCCTCCGACGAAACGAATTTTTTATTAGTATCCATAAAAGTCCCACGAGTATGGGGGAAATAAAAAGTCCACCCGGGCAGTGCCCCCTGTACCCGGGTAAGCGTAAATTTATCGACCAGAGGGGCCGCTGATCCCCTGGCCGAGTGACGCCCTTGAGACTGGTCACCCACCAGCCATTCATCCTCTCGCCGGGCGTAAGCTTAGGATTAGGGATTTATTATTGAGGTTGTCTCCTCTCAGTCCGGCCGTTGAAGGCAAGACCCCTGGTCCCCAGAATGGGGGTAACAGTTTGCCCGACGGGTGGGAATGAAACCCAGCCCGCCGCGCGAGATCCTATCTCTAAGCCCCCTGGCAAAACAGAGGGGAGAGATAGGAAACCAGAGCCGGGAAGGCTCGCCACCCCGAAAAGCCGCGACACAGAACGCGGCTCCCCACCCCTGGGCCGCTTTCCAGCCGCGAAATGCGACCGGGGGTGCGCCCCACAAAACCCGCCAGTTTTGGTCCGCGCCGGACTTACATTACATTATTTAAAAGCCGGTACCACAATGTGTGGCATGCCCCTATCCGCCACCCGGGGACGCGCCCGATGGGAGTCTGGCAACTCCACACGGGAACCTAACCTTTTTTTTTTTTTTTTTTTTTTTTTTTTTTTTTTTTTTTTTTTTTTTTTTTTTTTTTAAGGTCCCAAAAAATGCATTTACGCATTCCCCGCCACAATGGGGTCGTGACGGGGATATGTGGGACTCGCCGCCCCCCACCAACCAACCAATGGAGCGGAATACCCACTAAAAAACAGACCATTTGCCTCACGCGCATTTCGAGGGGGACACGGGAATTGCTATCGCATGACACCGCGACCCCTCTGGCGCGCCCCGCATAACGCGGGAAACCCGGCAGGAAGGCCCTGAAAAGGTAGGGCTCTCCCCTTCTCGAGAGCTTTGAAGAGCGGGTGAGGACAGACCCCTAGTCTCACCCGCGCTCTCGGCCACCCACCTAGCTGGACGGTGGGGGCGTCGCCACACGCCGCTCACTCTGAGTCCCCGAAGAAGTGGGGAGAGGAGCAGCGGGGGCCGCAGCTGAGGAAGTCTTAGCTGCGGCAACCTTCTTCTTCGCCGGACGGGGTGGGCTGCACTTGCAGCCCTTCGCACCCACCAGATGACTGGCAGGTCTACCCGCATCCTCACAGACAGGGCAATGCGGCTCAGACGTGCACGCCGCTGCCCTATGACCCGACTGACCACAACGATAGCACAGACGGCTGCGGTCGATGTCGCTTTTGCAGTTAAACTGCTGGTGTCCAGGTTCGAAGCACCTGAAGCACTTCTGGGGCCTGGCCGCCAACAGTCTAACGCTAACAGCGCTCCACCCTAAGAGCAGCCGCCTACCAGCGACCAACTTTTTAGCCGCGGCCACTGGGCAGCGCACCCAAACGGCACCCAACCCAGAAGGGCCGCGACGTATCTCTCCTACTCGTACACTCCCTTCGGGGCACTCCCCCCTCAGGGCTACCGACGACACGACCTGATCCCTATCGACGCTGTCGTCGAGGCCGATGAGGCGCAGCTCAGAGCACTTCATCGGCCTAGAAACTACGACATCGGGGACCAGAACCCCTCTCAAGGCAGCGGCGAAACTATCCGCCTTCTCGCCCTTATCGCCCCAGACTTCTAGGACGCGCCCACCGGATTGCGTCTTGCGAATTCGCAGCTTCTCTGGCTCTATTCCGTGATCCGCTGGACAGACTTTCCCTACTGCATCCTTCAGCACCTTTGCGTAGGAAAGGCCTTTCTCTAGAGCCTCTTGCGGCAGAGACAGAGCAATCGCCGATGACTTAGGCTCTTTCATCTTCTGCTTGCGCTGTGCTTTGCGCTTCGGCTTCGTAGCCTTCTTCTTCACCTCAGCGGGCCTGGACTTCCGCTTGGTAACCAACGTAAAACCGTCGTTAGTTGGTTCAGACGGAGTTGGAACCACCTCCTCTTGAGCGGGCGGAGCCACAGACTTCTGGGCTCGCCGCTTCTCTTTCTTCTTTTTCGCTGCAGATGGTGCAGCAGGCCGAACAGTAGAAGCTACTGTTGCTGGCGGCAAACGCGCGTCCAAGAGGGCCGTAAGCTTACGGAGGATGGACGCCTCTAAGTCCTCCAGAGGGGAAGAAACCGCTGGAGTGGTAACCGGGGGATGAACCCTAGCCGGTGAAGAAAACACTGGCGCGACAATCAACGCAGGAGCTTCTTCCACAACGGGAGGACTGGACCTCTCCCGCTGGCTCTGACGCTCAACCTCCCTCTCCTCTATTAAACGCGACGACCTCTCGTTACGCAGCTGCTCCTTCAGCACGTCCACTTCATCCGCAAGCTGCGTCATTCGGACGCTGAGTTCGGCCACCTTGGTCCGCAGGCGGTCATTGTCCTCCTGCAGTTGTTTGGACTCCACTGATGAAAAAGAGCGGTCGTAGATGTCGCCGACCGCTCCCCTAATCGAAGTGACGGCTTCTTTGAGGGCTTTGACATAAGTGCCCTTGAGATGTCCAGACTTCTTCGCCACTGTTTCGACAACAGTCAAGTCGACTTCCACCCCCTTCACCAGTTCCGACACTGGGACCCGTTCAATCGGTCTTTCGATGTGGCCACGGTCGCTCCTCTGGGCACGCGCTGCGTTGGCCATCTCTAGAACCTCAGCCTCCTTCTGCGCAGCGAGACGAGCTTGTTCTTCAGCCCGCGCTCTTTTCGCCGTCTGGAGATCGGCACGCGCCTTTCCAAGACCCATGCACAGACCATGCGTAGGGGGCCTACCGCGCCCCTTCCTCACGACGTTCGCTGGACCTTTGGCCGACACTTCGGCTACCAACCCTTCCTCGTCCACTGAGTGGTCATCACTGTCCAGCTCCACCTCAGACAGGACACCCTCCGAGTCACCCTCACTCAAATCGGAGATAGAGCGATTTGCCTCCTTCTCCAACGCCTCAAGAACCCGCATTTGGTCGCGGTACCTAATTACTACTTCGGCCCTCGACAACATCTGGCCCGGGATGCGACTCACCCCCTCACTCTCCGCGCCTGAAAGCGCACCTTCCTCCGCGTCTTGCGACGCCACACCCTCCGACGAAACGAAATTTTTATTAAAAGAATCCATATGAGTCCCACGAGTATGGGGGAAATAAAAAGTCCACCCGGGCAGTGCCCCCTGTACCCGGGTAAGCGTAAATTTATCGACCAGAGGGGCCGCTGATCCCCTGGCCGAGTGACGCCCTTGAGACTGGTCACCCACCAGCCATTCATCCTCTCGCCGGGCGTAAGCTTAGGATTAGGGATTTATTATTGAGGTTGTCTCCTCTCGGTCCGGCCGTTGAAGGCAAGACCCCTGGTCCCCAGTATGGGGGTAACAGTTTGCCCGACGGGTGGGGATGAAACCCAGCCCGCCGCGCGAGATCCTATCTCTCAGCCCCCTGGCAAAACAGAAGGGAGAGATAGGAAACCAGAGCCGGGAAGGCTCGCCACCCCGAAAAAGCCGCGACACAGAACGCGGCTCCCCACCCCAGGGCCGCTTTCCAGCCGCGAAGTGCGACCGGGGGTGCGCCCCACAAAACCCACCAGTTTTGGTCCGCGCCGGACTTACATTAAATAAAAGCCGGTACCACAATGTGTGGCATGCCCCTATCCGCCACCCGGGGACGCGCCCGATGGGAGTCTGGCAACTCCACACGGGACGGGAACCTTTTTTTTTTTTTTTTTTTTTTTTTAACCTTTGAAAAATGCATTATGCATACCCAGAGGCCACGGGGAGGCTCACTGGGTTATGTCGGACTCGCACCGACTAAAAAACAAAGGAACACCTACTCGCGCGGTCGGACAGAGCGGACAAGGGACCACCTTTCGGATTACACACATGTCCGCCCTCCGCGCAGCCCGCCGTGAGGCAGGCTCACTCGCAACGGAGGGACCTGTGTTAAGGGCCACTCCCCGTCCCGGAGCTGTACGAGGCGGGCGAAAACTTCTCCGTTATTCGCCCGCAGCTCCCAGCCACCACACCTCGTGAGAGGGCGGCGGCCACCTCGCGCCGCGCCCACTGAGCCCTACACCTCGGGCCAGCTGCGGCAGGGGCCGCTGCGGCATCACTAAAAGCGACGCCGCTGCGGACTTGGCGTCATTTTTTATAGAGGTTGACTTCCTCTTTCCGCCGTCCGGCCCTCCCGGCCACGGCGTCCCCGTGCCATTATTTTAGAGAGGTTGGCTTCCTCTTTCCGCGCTCAGGGCGGGGTCACACCCCGAGGCGTCCACGCGCCGCGCCCACTGGGCCCCACCCTAGGGGCACACAGCTGCGGCAGGGGCATTTTTTACCGAGGTTTGCCTCCTCGCACGCCCACCGCCATGAAGGCGGCTGCGTCCTCTCGCCGCGCCCACCGAACCTCTCCGCGAGGCCAGCTGCGGCAGGGGCCGCTGCAGCGCCGAACAAGCGACGCCGCTGCGGGCTTTTTCGCCGATTTATTATTGAGGTTCGCGTTCCTCTCGGCCCAGCCGCTAAGGCAAGACCCCTGGCCCCAACCCTGGGGGTAACAGGCTGCCCGAAGGGGGACCTTAGCCAATCGGCGAGGCCCACCCGGCGATCACAAAACTGCAACCGCCGGACCCACCGCGCGACCCCATCCCACCCGACTGTCAGAACAGAGGGGCGAGACGGAACCTCCCGGGAGATCTCCTCCCCGAGAGCCGCGAGACCGAGTCGCGACTCCCTCCACACGGCCGCTTTCCGGCTGCGCCGAGACGCAGCCAGGGGTGCGCCCAGAACCCGCCAGTTTTGGTCCACGCCAGCCGAAGCCGGGACCACCCACGCCGGAGTGGCTTCCCCTATCCGCCACCCGGGGACGCGCCTGATGGGAGTCTGGCAACTCCACACGGGACGGGAACCTTTTTTTTTTTTTTTTTTTTTTTTTTTTTTTTTTTTTTTTTTTTTTTTTTTTTTTTTTTTTTAACCTTTGAAAAATGCCTTATGCATACCCAGAGGCCACGGGGAGGCTCACTGGGTTATGTCGGACTCGCACCGACTAAAAAACAAAGGAACACCTACTCGCGCGGTCGGACAGAGCGGACAAGGGACCACCTTTCGGATTACACACATGTCCGCCCTCCGCGCAGCCCGCCGTGAGGCAGGCTCACTCGCAACGGAGGGACCTGGGTTAAGGGCCACTCCCCGTCCCGGAGCCGTACAAGGCGGGCGAAAACTTCCCCGTTATTCGCCCGCAGCTCCCAGCCACCACACCTCGTGAGAGGGCGGCGGCCACCTCGCGCCGCGCCCACTGAGCCCTACACCTCGGGCCAGCTGCGGCAGGGGCCGCTGCGGCATCACTAAAAGCGACGCCGCTGCGGACTTGGCGTCATTTTTTATAGAGGTTGACTTCCTCTTACCGCCGTCCGGCCCTCCCGGCCACGGCGTCCCCGTGCCATTATTTTAGAGAGGTTGGCTTCCTCTTTCCGCGCTCAGGGCGGGGTCACACCCCGAGGCGTCCACGCGCCGCGCCCACTGGGCCCCACCCTAGGGGCACACAGCTGCGGCAGGGGCATTTTTTATAGAGGTTTGCATCCTCTCACGCCCACCGCCATGAAGGCGGCTGCGTCCTCTCGCCGCGCCCACCGAACCTCTCCGCGAGGCCGGCTGCGGCAGGGGCCGCTGCAGCGCCGAACAAGCGACGCCGCTGCGGGCTTTTTCGCAGATTTATTATTGAGGTTCGCGTTCCTCTCGGCCCAGCCGCTAAGGCAAGACCCCTGGCCCCAACCCTGGGGGTAACAGGCTGCCCGAAGGGGGACCGTAGCCAATCGGCAAGGCCCACCCGGCGATCACAAAACTGCAACCGCCGGACCCACCGCGCGACCCCATCCCACCCGACTGTTAGAACAGAGGGGCGAGACGGAACCTCCCGGGAGATCTCCTCCCCGAGAGCCGCGAGACCGAGTCGCGACTCCCTCCACACGGCCGCTTTCCGGCTGCGCCGAGACGCAGCCAGGGGTGCGCCCAGAACCCGCCAGTTTTGGTCCACGCCAGCCGAAGCCGGGACCACCCACGCCGGAGTGGCTTCCCCTATCCGCCACCCGGGGACGCGCCTGATGGGAGTCTGGCAACTCCACACGGGACGGGACGGGAACCTAACCTAACCTAACCTAACCTTTTTTTTTTTTTTTTTTTTTTTTTTTTTTTTTAAGGTCCCAAAAAATGCATTTACGCATTCCCCGCCACAATGGGGTCGTGACGGGGATATGTGGGACTCGCCGCCCCCCACCAACCAACCAATGGAGCGGAATACCCACTAAAAAACAGACCATTTGCCTCACGCGCATTTCGAGGGGGGCACGGGAATTGCTATCGCATGACACCGCGACCCCTCTGGCGCGCCCCGCATAACGCGGGAAACCCGGCAGGAAGGCCCTGAAAAGGTAGGGCTCTCCCCTTCTCGAGAGCTTTGAAGAGCGGGTGAGGACAGACCCCTAGTCTCACCCGCGCTCTCGGCCACCCACCTAGCTGGACGGTGGGGGCGTCGCCACACGCCGCTCACTCTGAGTCCCCGAAGAAGTGGGGAGAGGAGCAGCGGGGGCCGCAGCTGAGGAAGTCTTAGCTGCGGCAACCTTCTTCTTCGCCGGACGGGGTGGGCTGCACTTGCAGCCCTTCGCACCCACCAAATGATTGGCAGGTCTACCCGCATCCTCACAGACAGGGCAGTGCGGCTCAGATGTGCACGCCGCCGCCCTATGACCTGACTGACCACAACGATAGCACAGACGGCTGCGGTCGATGTCGCTTTTGCAGTTAAACTGCTGGTGTCCAGGTTCGAAGCACCTGAAGCACTTCTGAGGCCTGGCCGCCAACAGTCTAACGCTAACAGCGCTCCACCCTAAGAGCAGCCGCCTACCAGCGACCAACTTTTTAGCCGCGGCCACTGGGCAGCGCACCCAAACGGCACCCAACCCAGAAGGGCCGCGACGTATCTCTCCTACTCTTACACTCCCTTCGGGGCACTCCCCCCTCAGGGCTACCGACGACACGACCTGATCCCTATCGACGCTGTCGTCGAGGCCGATGAGGCGCAGCTCAGAGCACTTCATCGGCCTAGAAACTACGACATCGGGGACCAGAACCCCTCTCAAAGCAGCGGCGAAACTATCCGCCTTCTCGCCCTTATCGCCCCAGACTTCTAGGACGCGCCCACCGGATTGCGTCTTGCGGATTCGCAGCTTCTCTGGCTCTATTCCGTGATCCGCCGGACAGACTTTCCCTACTGCATCCTTCAGCACCTTTGCGTAGGAAAGGCCTTTCTCCAGAGCCTCCTGCGGCAGAGATAGTGCAATCGCCGAAGACTTAGGCACTTGCATCTTCTGCTTGCGCTGTGCTTTGCGCTTCGACGACGTAGCCTTCTTCTTCACCTCAGCGGGCCTGGACTTCCGCTTGGTAACCAACGTAAAACCGTCGTTAGCTGGTTCAGACGGAGTTGGAACTACCTCTTCTTGAGCGGGCGGAGCCACAGACTTCTGGGCTCGCCGCTTCTCTCTCTTCTTTTTTGCTGCAGAAGTAGCAGCTGGCCGCACTGCAGGGGCTAGCGCCACTGGCGGCAAACGCGCGTCCAAAAGAGCTGTAAGCTTTTGGAGGATCGACGCTTCTAAGTCCTCCAGAGGGGAAGAAACCGCTGGAGTAGTAACCGGGGAGTGAACTCTACCCGGTGAAGGAAACATCGGCGCGACAATCAACGAAGGAGCTTCCACAACATGAGGACTGGACCTCTCCCGCTGGCTCTGACGCTCAACCTCCCTCTCCTCTATTAACCGCGACGACCTCTCGTTACGCAGTTGCTCCTTCAGCACGTCCACTTCGTCCGCAAGCTGCGTCATTCGGACGCTGAGTTCGGCCACCTTGGTCCGCAGGCGGTCATTGTCCTCCTGCAGTTGTTTGGACTCCACTGATGAAAAAGATCGGTCGTAGATGTCGCCGACCGCTCCCCTAATCGAAGTGACGGCTTCTTTGAGGGCTTTGACATAAGTGCCCTTAAGATGTCCAGACTTCTTCGCCACATTTTCGACAACAGTCAAGTCGACTTCCACCCCCTTCACCAGTTCCGACACTGGGACCCGTTCAATCGGTCTCTCGATGTGGCCACGGTGGCTCCTCTGGGCGCGCGCTGCGTTGGCCATCTCCAAAATCTCAGCCTCTTTCTGCGCAGCGAGGCAAGCTTGCTCATCAGCCTTCGCTCTCTTCGCCGTCTGCAGATCCGTACGCGCCTTTCCTAGACCCATGCACAGACCATGCGTAGGGGGCCTGCCGCGCCCCTTCCTCGCGACGTTCGCTGGACCTTTGGCCGACACTTCGGCTTCCTCGTCCACAGAGTGGTCGTCACTGTCCAGCTCCACCTCAGACAAGACACCCTCCGAGTCACCCTCACTCAAATCGGAGATAGAGCGATTTGCCTCCCTCTCCAACGCCTCTAAAACCCGCATTTGATCGCGGTATTTAATGACAACCTCGGCCCTCGACAACATCTGGCCCGGGATGCGACTCATCCCCTCACTCTCCGCGCCTGAAAGCGCACCTTCCTCCGCGTCTTGCGACGCCACACCCTCCGACGAAACGAAATTTTTATTAAAAGAATCCATATGAGTCCCACGAGTATGGGGGAAATAAAAAGTCCACCCGGGCAGTGCCCCCTGTACCCGGGTAAGCGTAAATTTATCGACCAGAGGGGCCGCTGATCCCCTGGCCGAGTGACGCCCTTGAGACTGGTCACCCACCAGCCATTCATCCTCTCGCCGGGCGTAAGCTTAGGATTAGGGATTTATTATTGAGGTTGTCTCCTCTCGGTCCGGCCGTTGAAGGCAAGACCCCTGGTCCCCAGTATGGGGGTAACAGTTTGCCCGACGGGTGGGGATGAAACCCAGCCCGCCGCGCGAGATCCTATCTCTCAGCCCCCTGGCAAAACAGAAGGGAGAGATAGGAAACCAGAGCCGGGAAGGCTCGCCACCCCGAAAAAGCCGCGACACAGAACGCGGCTCCCCACCCCAGGGCCGCTTTCCAGCCGCGAAGTGCGACCGGGGGTGCGCCCCACAAAACCCACCAGTTTTGGTCCGCGCCGGACTTACATTAAATTAATTAAAAGCCGGTACCACAATGTGTGGCATGCCCCTATCCGCCACCCGGGGACGCGCCCGATGGGAGTCTGGCAACTCCACACGGGAACCTAACCTAACCTAACCTTTTTTTTTTTTTTTTTTTTTTTTTTTTTTTTTTTTTTTTTTTTTTTTTTTTTTTTTAACCTTTGAAAAATGCCTTATGCATACCCAGAGGCCACGGGGAGGCTCACTGGGTTATGTCGGACTCGCACCGACTAAAAAACAAAGGAACACCTACTCGCGCGGTCGGACAGAGCGGACAAGGGACCACCTTTCGGATTACACACATGTCCGCCCTCCGCGCAGCCCGCCGTGAGGCAGGCTCACTCGCAACGGAGGGACCTGGGTTAAGGGCCACTCCCCGTCCCGGAGCCGTACAAGGCGGGCGAAAACTTCCCCGTTATTCGCCCGCAGCTCCCAGCCACCACACCTCGTGAGAGGGCGGCGGCCACCTCGCGCCGCGCCCACTGAGCCCTACACCTCGGGCCAGCTGCGGCAGGGGCCGCTGCGGCATCACTAAATGCGACGCCGCTGCGGACTTGGCGTCATTTTTTATAGAGGTTGACTTCCTCTTACCGCCGTCCGGCCCTCCCGGCCACGGCGTCCCCGTGCCATTATTTTAGAGAGGTTGGCTTCCTCTTTCCGCGCTCAGGGCGGGGTCACACCCCGAGGCGTCCACGCGCCGCGCCCACTGGGCCCCACCCTAGGGGCACACAGCTGCGGCAGGGGCATTTTTTATAGAGGTTTGCATCCTCTCACGCCCACCGCCATGAAGGCGGCTGCGTCCTCTCGCCGCGCCCACCGAACCTCTCCGCGAGGCCGGCTGCGGCAGGGGCCGCTGCAGCGCCGAACAAGCGACGCCGCTGCGGGCTTTTTCGCAGATTTATTATTGAGGTTCGCGTTCCTCTCGGCCCAGCCGCTAAGGCAAGACCCCTGGCCCCAACCCTGGGGGTAACAGGCTGCCCGAAGGGGGACCGTAGCCAATCGGCAAGGCCCACCCGGCGATCACAAAACTGCAACCGCCGGACCCACCGCGCGACCCCATCCCACCCGACTGTTAGAACAGAGGGGCGAGACGGAACCTCCCGGGAGATCTCCTCCCCGAGAGCCGCGAGACCGAGTCGCGACTCCCTCCACACGGCCGCTTTCCGGCTGCGCCGAGACGCAGCCAGGGGTGCGCCCAGAACCCGCCAGTTTTGGTCCACGCCAGCCGAAGCCGGGACCACCCACGCCGGAGTGGCTTCCCCTATCCGCCACCCGGGGACGCGCCTGATGGGAGTCTGGCAACTCCACACGGGAACCTAACCTAACCTAACCTAACCTTTTTTTTTTTTTTTTTTTTTTTTAACCTTTGAAAAATGCATTATGCATACCCAGAGGCCACGGGGAGGCTCACTGGGTTATGTCGGACTCGCACCGACTAAAAAACAAAGGAACACCTACTCGCGCGGTCGGACAGAGCGGACAAGGGACCACCTTTCGGATTACACACATGTCCGCCCTCCGCGCAGCCCGCCGTGAGGCAGGCTCACTCGCAACGGAGGGACCTGTGTTAAGGGCCACTCCCCGTCCCGGAGCTGTACGAGGCGGGCGAAAACTTCCCCGTTATTCGCCCGCAGCTCCCAGCCACCACACCTCGTGAGAGGGCGGCGGCCACCTCGCGCCGCGCCCACTGAGCCCTACACCTCGGGCCAGTTGCGGCAGGGGCCGCTGCGGCATCACTAAAAGCGACGCCGCTGCGGACTTGGCGTCATTTTTTATAGAGGTTGACTTCCTCTTTCCGCCGTCCGGCCCTCCCGGCCACGGCGTCCCCGTGCCATTATTTTAGAGAGGTTGGCTTCCTCTTTCCGCGCTCAGGGCGGGGTCACACCCCGAGGCGTCCACGCGCCGCGCCCACTGGGCCCCACCCTAGGGGCACACAGCTGCGGCAGGGGCATTTTTTACCGAGGTTTGCCTCCTCGCACGCCCACCGCCATGAAGGCGGCTGCGTCCTCTCGCCGCGCCCACCGAACCTCTCCGCGAGGCCAGCTGCGGCAGGGGCCGCTGCAGCGCCGAACAAGCGACGCCGCTGCGGGCTTTTTCGCCGATTTATTATTGAGGTTCGCGTTCCTCTCGGCCCAGCCGCTAAGGCAAGACCCCTGGCCCCAACCCTGGGGGTAACAGGCTGCCCGAAGGGGGACCTTAGCCAATCGGCGAGGCCCACCCGGCGATCACAAAACTGCAACCGCCGGACCCACCGCGCGACCCCATCCCACCCGACTGTCAGAACAGAGGGGCGAGACGGAACCTCCCGGGAGATCTCCTCCCCGAGAGCCGCGAGACCGAGTCGCGACTCCCTCCACACGGCCGCTTTCCGGCTGCGCCGAGACGCAGCCAGGGGTGCGCCCAGAACCCGCCAGTTTTGGTCCACGCCAGCCGAAGCCGGGACCACCCACGCCGGAGTGGCTTCCCCTATCCGCCACCCGGGGACGCGCCTGATGGGAGTCTGGCAACTCCACACGGGAACCTAACCTAACCTTTTTTTTTTTTTTTTTTTTTTTTAACCTTTGAAAAATGCCTTATGCATACCCAGAGGCCACGGGGAGGCTCACTGGGTTATGTCGGACTCGCACCGACTAAAAAACAAAGGAACACCTACTCGCGCGGTCGGACAGAGCGGACAAGGGACCACCTTTCGGATTACACACATGTCCGCCCTCCGCGCAGCCCGCCGTGAGGCAGGCTCACTCGCAACGGAGGGACCTGTGTTAAGGGCCACTCCCCGTCCCGGAGCCGTACAAGGCGGGCGAAAACTTCCCCGTTATTCGCCCGCAGCTCCCAGCCACCACACCTCGTGAGAGGGCGGCGGCCACCTCGCGCCGCGCCCACTGAGCCCTACACCTCGGGCCAGCTGCGGCAGGGGCCGCTGCGGCATCACTAAATGCGACGCCGCTGCGGACTTGGCGTCATTTTTTATAGAGGTTGACTTCCTCTTACCGCCGTCCGGCCCTCCCGGCCACGGCGTCCCCGTGCCATTATTTTAGAGAGGTTGGCTTCCTCTTTCCGCGCTCAGGGCGGGGTCACACCCCGAGGCGTCCACGCGCCGCGCCCACTGGGCCCCACCCTAGGGGCACACAGCTGCGGCAGGGGCATTTTTTATAGAGGTTTGCATCCTCTCACGCCCACCGCCATGAAGGCGGCTGCGTCCTCTCGCCGCGCCCACCGAACCTCTCCGCGAGGCCGGCTGCGGCAGGGGCCGCTGCAGCGCCGAACAAGCGACGCCGCTGCGGGCTTTTTCGCAGATTTATTATTGAGGTTCGCGTTCCTCTCGGCCCAGCCGCTAAGGCAAGACCCCTGGCCCCAACCCTGGGGGTAACAGGCTGCCCGAAGGGGGACCGTAGCCAATCGGCAAGGCCCACCCGGCGATCACAAAACTGCAACCGCCGGACCCACCGCGCGACCCCATCCCACCCGACTGTTAGAACAGAGGGGCGAGACGGAACCTCCCGGGAGATCTCCTCCCCGAGAGCCGCGAGACCGAGTCGCGACTCCCTCCACACGGCCGCTTTCCGGCTGCGCCGAGACGCAGCCAGGGGTGCGCCCAGAACCCGCCAGTTTTGGTCCACGCCAGCCGAAGCCGGGACCACCCACGCCGGAGTGGCTTCCCCTATCCGCCACCCGGGGACGCGCCTGATGGGAGTCTGGCAACTCCACACGGGAACCTAACCTAACCTAACCTAACCTAACCTAACCTAACCTAACCTAACCTAACCTTTTTTTTTTTTTTTTTTTTTTTTTTTTTTTTTTTTTTTTTTTTTTTAACCTTTGAAAAATGCCTTATGCATACCCAGAGGCCACGGGGAGGCTCACTGGGTTATGTCGGACTCGCACCGACTAAAAAAAAAAAAAAAAAAAAAAAAAAAAAAAAAAAAAAAAAAAAAAAAAAAAAACAAAGGAACACCTACTCGCGCGGTCGGACAGAGCGGACAAGGGACCACCTTTCGGATTACACACATGTCCGCCCTCCGCGCAGCCCGCCGTGAGGCAGGCTCACTCGCAACGGAGGGACCTGTGTTAAGGGCCACTCCCCGTCCCGGAGCCGTACAAGGCGGGCGAAAACTTAACCTAACCTAACCTAACCTAACCTAACCTTTTTTTTTTTTTTTTTTTTTTTTTTTTTTTTTTTTTTTTTTTTTTTTTTTTTTTTTTTTTTTTTTTTTTTTTTTTTTTTTTTTTTTTTTTTTTTTAAGGTCCCAAAAAATGCATTTACGCATTCCCCGCCACAATGGGGTCGTGACGGGGATATGTGGGACTCGCCGCCCCCCACCAACCAACCAGTGGGGCGGAATACCCACTAAAAAAAAAAAAAAAAAAAAAACAGACCATTTGCCTCACGCGCATTTCGAGGGGGACACGGGAATTGCTGTGGCATGACACCGCGTCCCCTCTGGCGCGCCCCGCATAACGCGGGAAACTCGGCAGGAAGGCCCTGAAAAGGTAGGGCTCTCCCCTTCTCGAGAGCTTTGAAGAGCGGGTGAGGACAGACCCCGTGTCTCACCCGCGCTCTCGGCCACCCACCTAGCTGGACGGTGGGGGTGTCTCCACACGCCGCTCACTCTGAGTCCCCGAAGAAGTGGGGAGAGGAGCAGCGGGGGCCGCAGCTGAGGAAGTCTTAGCTGCGGCGACCTTCTTCTTCGCCGGACGGGGTGGGCTGCACTTGCAGCCCTTCGCACCCACCAAATGATTGGCAGGTCTACCCGCATCCTCACAGACAGGGCAATGCGGCTCAGATGTGCACGCCGCCGCCCTATGACCCGACTGACCACAACGATAGCACAGACGGCTGCGGTCGATGTCGCTTTTGCAGTTAAACTGCTGGTGTCCAGGTTCGAAGCATCTGAAACACTTCTGAGGCCTGGCCGCCAACAGTCTAACGCTAACAGCGCTCCACCCTAAAAGCAGCCGCCTACCAGCAACCAACTTTTTAGCCGCTGCCACTGGGCAACGTACCCAGACGGCACCCAGCCCAGAAGGGCCGCGGCGAATCTCTCCTACTCTTACACTCCCTTCGGGGCACTCCCCCCTCAGGGCTACCGACGACACGACCTGATCCCTATCGACGCTGTCGTCGAGGCCGATGAGGCGCAGCTCAGAGCACTTCATCGGCCTAGAAACTACGACATCGGGGACCAGAACCCCTCTCAAGGCAGCGGCGAAACTATCCGCCTTCTCGCCCTTATCGCCCCAGACTTCTAGGACGCGCCCACCGGATTGCGTCTTGCGAATTCGCAGCTTCTCTGGCTCTATTCCGTGATCCGCCGGACAGACTTTCCCTACCACTTCCTTGAGTACTTTCGCGTACGTGAGGCCTTTCTCCAATGCCTCCTGCGGCAGAGACAGAGCAATCGCCGAAGATTTGGGCTCTTGCATCTTCTGCTTGCGAGGCTTTTTCTTGCGCTTGGGCTTCGCAACCTTCTTCGCGGGCTGTTTCTCAGCGGGCTGTTTCGTAGCGGGCCTGGACCTCCGCTTGGCGACTACGGTAAAACCGCCGTCAGCTGCCTCTGCTGGCGCTGGAATAACCACCTCTTGAGCGGGAAGAGCCACAGGTTTTGGGGCTCGCCGCTTCTCCTTCTTTTTAGCTGCGGATGAAGCAGCAGGCCGCACAACAGGAGCTGCTGTGACTGGCGGCAGACGCGACTCCAGGAAAGCTGTAAGCTTCTGGAGAATCGACTCTTCCATTTCCTGTAGATCAGGAACTGCTGGAGCAGCGACCGGGGAGTTAAATGCTCTACCCGGTGACGGAACTGACGGCTCGACACACGACGGAGGGACACAAAGTTCTTCCACAGCGGGAGGCATGGACCTCTCCCGCTGGTTCTGACGCTCAGCCTCCAACTCATCTCGCAGCGACCTCTCACTGCGCAGCTGTTCCTTCAGCACGTCCACTTCGTCGCCAAGCTTTGTCATTCGGACACTTAGCTCGGCCACCTTGGTCCGCAGACGATCGTTGTCTTCCTGCAACTGCTTGGACTCAACAGAGGAGAAAGAGCGGTCATAGAGATCGCCGACCGCTCCCCTAATCGATATCGCCGCGTTGTTGAGGGCCTTCACATACGTGCCCTTCAAGTTCCCCGACTTTTTCGCCACGCTTTCGACGACTGTTAGGTCGACTTCGACTCCCTTCACCAGCTCTGACACTGGGATCCGTTCGATCGGTCTCGGAACGTAGCCACGCTCGCTTCTCTGAGCACGCGCAGCGTTGGCCATCTCCAAAACTTCGGCCTCCTTCTGTGCAGCGAGGCGAGCTTGCTCTTCAGCCTTCGCTCTCTTCGCTGTCTGAAGATCCTTACGCGCCTTGCCAAGGCCCATGCATAGCCCGTGCGTAGGGGGTCTGCCACGCCCCTTCTTCGAGTCGTCCGCTGGACCCTTAGCCGACACTACGGCTTCAACCTCTTCATCCTCAGAGTGGTCGTCGCTGTCTAGCTCCACCTCAGACAAGATGCCCTCCGAATCACCCTCACTCAGGTCAGAGATGGACCTATTTGCCTCCCTCTCCAACGCCTCTAAGACCCGCATTTGGTCGCGGTATCGAATAACAACCTCGGCCCTCGACAACATCTGGCCCGGGATGCGACTCACCCCCTCACTCTCCGCGCCTGAAAGCGCCCCTTCCTCCGCGTCTTGCGACGCCACACCCTCCGACGAAACGAATTTTTTATTAGTATCCATAAAAGTCCCACGAGTATGGGGGAAATAAAAAGTCCACCCGGGCAGTGCCCCCTGTACCCGGGTAAGCGTAAATTTATCGACCAGAGGGGCCGCTGATCCCCTGGCCGAGTGACGCCCTTGAGACTGGTCACCCACCAGCCATTCATCCTCTCGCCGGGCGTAAGCTTAGGATTAGGGATTTATTATTGAGGTTGTCTCCTCTCAGTCCGGCCGTTGAAGGCAAGACCCCTGGTCCCCAGAATGGGGGTAACAGTTTGCCCGACGGGTGGGAATGAAACCCAGCCCGCCGCGCGAGATCCTATCTCTAAGCCCCCTGGCAAAACAGAGGGGAGAGATAGGAAACCAGAGCCGGGAAGGCTCGCCACCCCGAAAAGCCGCGACACAGAACGCGGCTCCCCACCCCTGGGCCGCTTTCCAGCCGCGAAATGCGACCGGGGGTGCGCCCCACAAAACCCGCCAGTTTTGGTCCGCGCCGGACTTACATTACATTATTTAAAAGCCGGTACCACAATGTGTGGCATGCCCCTATCCGCCACCCGGGGACGCGCCCGATGGGAGTCTGGCAACTCCACACGGGAACCTAACCTAACCTTTTTTTTTTTTTTTTTTTTTTTTAACCTTTGAAAAATGCCTTATGCATACCCAGAGGCCACGGGGAGGCTCACTGGGTTATGTCGGACTCGCACCGACTAAAAAACAAAGGAACACCTACTCGCGCGGTCGGACAGAGCGGACAAGGGACCACCTTTCGGATTACACACATGTCCGCCCTCCGCGCAGCCCGCCGTGAGGCAGGCTCACTCGCAACGGAGGGACCTGGGTTAAGGGCCACTCCCCGTCCCGGAGCCGTACAAGGCGGGCGAAAACTTCCCCGTTATTCGCCCGCAGCTCCCAGCCACCACACCTCGTGAGAGGGCGGCGGCCACCTCGCGCCGCGCCCACTGAGCCCTACACCTCGGGCCAGCTGCGGCAGGGGCCGCTGCGGCATCACTAAATGCGACGCCGCTGCGGACTTGGCGTCATTTTTTATAGAGGTTGACTTCCTCTTACCGCCGTCCGGCCCTCCCGGCCACGGCGTCCCCGTGCCATTATTTTAGAGAGGTTGGCTTCCTCTTTCCGCGCTCAGGGCGGGGTCACACCCCGAGGCGTCCACGCGCCGCGCCCACTGGGCCCCACCCTAGGGGCACACAGCTGCGGCAGGGGCATTTTTTATAGAGGTTTGCATCCTCTCACGCCCACCGCCATGAAGGCGGCTGCGTCCTCTCGCCGCGCCCACCGAACCTCTCCGCGAGGCCGGCTGCGGCAGGAACCTAACCTAACCTTTTTTTTTTTTTTTTTTTTTTTTAACCTTTGAAAAATGCCTTATGCATACCCAGAGGCCACGGGGAGGCTCACTGGGTTATGTCGGACTCGCACCGACTAAAAAACAAAGGAACACCTACTCGCGCGGTCGGACAGAGCGGACAAGGGACCACCTTTCGGATTACACACATGTCCGCCCTCCGCGCAGCCCGCCGTGAGGCAGGCTCACTCGCAACGGAGGGACCTGGGTTAAGGGCCACTCCCCGTCCCGGAGCCGTACAAGGCGGGCGAAAACTTCCCCGTTATTCGCCCGCAGCTCCCAGCCACCACACCTCGTGAGAGGGCGGCGGCCACCTCGCGCCGCGCCCACTGAGCCCTACACCTCGGGCCAGCTGCGGCAGGGGCCGCTGCGGCATCACTAAAAGCGACGCCGCTGCGGACTTGGCGTCATTTTTTATAGAGGTTGACTTCCTCTTACCGCCGTCCGGCCCTCCCGGCCACGGCGTCCCCGTGCCATTATTTTAGAGAGGTTGGCTTCCTCTTTCCGCGCTCAGGGCGGGGTCACACCCCGAGGCGTCCACGCGCCGCGCCCACTGGGCCCCACCCTAGGGGCACACAGCTGCGGCAGGGGCATTTTTTATAGAGGTTTGCATCCTCTCACGCCCACCGCCATGAAGGCGGCTGCGTCCTCTCGCCGCGCCCACCGAACCTCTCCGCGAGGCCGGCTGCGGCAGGGGCCGCTGCAGCGCCGAACAAGCGACGCCTTTCGCAGATTTATTATTGAGGTTCGCGTTCCTCTCGGCCCAGCCGCTAAGGCAAGACCCCTGGCCCCAACCCTGGGGGTAACAGGCTGCCCGAAGGGGGACCGTAGCCAATCGGCAAGGCCCACCCGGCGATCACAAAACTGCAACCGCCGGACCCACCGCGCGACCCCATCCCACCCGACTGTTAGAACAGAGGGGCGAGACGGAACCTCCCGGGAGATCTCCTCCCCGAGAGCCGCGAGACCGAGTCGCGACTCCCTCCACACGGCCGCTTTCCGGCTGCGCCGAGACGCAGCCAGGGGTGCGCCCAGAACCCGCCAGTTTTGGTCCACGCCAGCCGAAGCCGGGACCACCCACGCCGGAGTGGCTTCCCCTATCCGCCACCCGGGGACGCGCCCGATGGGAGTCTGGCAACTCCACACGGGAACCTAACCTAACCTTTTTTTTTTTTTTTTTTTTTTTTTTTTTTTTTTTTTTTTTTTTTTTTTTTTTTTTTTTTTAACCTTTGAAAAATGCCTTATGCATACCCAGAGGCCACGGGGAGGCTCACTGGGTTATGTCGGACTCGCACCGACTAAAAAACAAAGGAACACCTACTCGCGCGGTCGGACAGAGCGGACAAGGGACCACCTTTCGGATTACACACATGTCCGCCCTCCGCGCAGCCCGCCGTGAGGCAGGCTCACTCGCAACGGAGGGACCTGGGTTAAGGGCCACTCCCCGTCCCGGAGCCGTACAAGGCGGGCGAAAACTTCCCCGTTATTCGCCCGCAGCTCCCAGCCACCACACCTCGTGAGAGGGCGGCGGCCACCTCGCGCCGCGCCCACTGAGCCCTACACCTCGGGCCAGCTGCGGCAGGGGCCGCTGCGGCATCACTAAAAGCGACGCCGCTGCGGACTTGGCGTCATTTTTTATAGAGGTTGACTTCCTCTTTCCGCCGTCCGGCCCTCCCGGCCACGGCGTCCCCGTGCCATTATTTTAGAGAGGTTGGCTTCCTCTTTCCGCGCTCAGGGCGGGGTCACACCCCGAGGCGTCCACGCGCCGCGCCCACTGGGCCCCACCCTAGGGGCACACAGCTGCGGCAGGGGCATTTTTTATAGAGGTTTGCATCCTCTCACGCCCACCGCCATGAAGGCGGCTGCGTCCTCTCGCCGCGCCCACCGAACCTCTCCGCGAGGCCGGCTGCGGCAGGGGCCGCTGCAGCGCCGAACAAGCGACGCCGCTGCGGGCTTTTTCGCAGATTTATTATTGAGGTTCGCGTTCCTCTCGGCCCAGCCGCTAAGGCAAGACCCCTGGCCCCAACCCTGGGGGTAACAGGCTGCCCGAAGGGGGACCGTAGCCAATCGGCAAGGCCCACCCGGCGATCACAAAACTGCAACCGCCGGACCCACCGCGCGACCCCATCCCACCCGACTGTTAGAACAGAGGGGCGAGACGGAACCTCCCGGGAGATCTCCTCCCCGAGAGCCGCGAGACCGAGTCGCGACTCCTTCCACACGGCCGCTTTCCGGCTGCGCCGAGACGCAGCCAGGGGTGCGCCCAGAACCCGCCAGTTTTGGTCCACGCCAGCCGAAGCCGGGACCACCCACGCCGGAGTGGCTTCCCCTATCCGCCACCCGGGGACGCGCCTGATGGGAGTCTGGCAACTCCACACGGGAACCTAACCTAACCTTTTTTTTTTTTTTTTTTTTTTAACCTTTGAAAAATGCCTTATGCATACCCAGAGGCCACGGGGAGGCTCACTGGGTTATGTCGGACTCGCACCGACTAAAAAATAAAGGAACACCTACTCGCGCGGTCGGACAGAGCGGACAAGGGACCACCTTTCGGATTACACACATGTCCGCCCTCCGCGCAGCCCGCCGTGAGGCAGGCTCACTCGCAACGGAGGGACCTGTGTTAAGGGCCACTCCCCGTCCCGGAGCTGTACGAGGCGGGCGAAAACTTCCCCGTTATTCGCCCGCAGCTCCCAGCCACCACACCTCGTGAGAGGGCGGCGGCCACCTCGCGCCGCGCCCACTGAGCCCTACACCTCGGGCCAGCTGCGGCAGGGGCCGCTGCGGCATCACTAAAAGCGACGCCGCTGCGGACTTGGCGTCATTTTTTATAGAGGTTGACTTCCTCTTTCCGCCGTCCGGCCCTCCCGGCCACGGCGTCCCCGTGCCATTATTTTAGAGAGGTTGGCTTCCTCTTTCCGCGCTCAGGGCGGGGTCACACCCCGAGGCGCCACCCTAGGGGCACACAGCTGCGGCAGGGGCATTTTTTAAAGAGGTTTGCATCCTCTCACGCCCGCCGCCATGAAGGCGGCTGCGTCCTCTCGCCGCGCCCACCGAACCTCTCCGCGAGGCCGGCTGCGGCAGGGGCCGCTGCAGCGCCAAACAAGCGACGCCGCTGCGGGCTTTTTCGCAGATTTATTATTGAGGTTCGCGTTCCTCTCGGCCCAGCCGCTAAGGCAAGACCCCTGGCCCCAACCCTAGGGGTAACAGGCTGCCCGAAGGGGGACCTTAGCCAATCGGCGAGGCCCACCCGGCGATCACAAAACTGCAACCGCCGGACCCACCGCGCGACCCTATCCCACCCGACTGTTAGAACAGAGGGGCGAGACGGAACCTCCCGGGAGATCTCCTCCCCGAGAGCCGCGAGACCGAGTCGCGACTCCCTCCACACGGCCGCTTTCCGGCTGCGCCGAGACGCAGCCAGGGGTGCGCCCAGAACCCGCCAGTTTTGGTCCACGCCAGCCGAAGCCGGGACCACCCACGCCGGAGTGGCTTCCCCTATCCGCCACCCGGGGACGCGCCTGATGGGAGTCTGGCAACTCCACACGGGAACCTAACCTAACCTTTTTTTTTTTTTTTTTTTTTTTTTTTTTTTTTTTTTTTTTTTTTTTTTTTTTTTTTTTTTTTTTTTTTTTTTTAAGGTCCCAAAAAATGCATTTACGCATTCCCCGCCACAATGGGGTCGTGACGGGGATATGTGGGACTCGCCGCCCCCCACCAACCAACCAACGGGGCGGAATACCCACTAAAAAACAGACCGTTTGCCTCACGCGCATTTCGAGGGGGACACGGGAATTGCTGTGGCATGACACCGCGTCCCCTCTGGCGCGCCCCGCATAACGCGGGAAACCCGGCAGGAAGGCCCTGAAAAGGTAGGGCTCTCCCCTTCTCGAGAGCTTTGGAGAGCGGGTGAGGACAGACCCCGAGTCTCACCCGCGCTCTCGGCCACCCACCTAGCTGGACGGTGGGGGTATCTCCACACGCCGCTCACTCTGAGTCCCCGAAGAAGTGGGGAGAGGAGCAGCGGGGGCCGCAGCTGAGGAAGTCTTAGCTGCGGCAACCTTCTTCTTCGCCGGACGGGGTGGGCTGCACTTGCAGCCCTTCGCACCCACCATATGATTGGCAGGTCTACCCGCATCCTCACAGACAGGGCAATGCGGCTCAGATGTGCACGCCGCCGCCCTATGACCCGACTGACCACAACGATAGCACAGACGGCTGCGGTCGATATCGCTATTGCAGTTAAACTGCTGGTGTCCAGGTTCGAAGCACCTGAAGCACTTCTGAGGCCTGGCCGCCAACAGTCTAACGCTAACAGCGCTCCACCCCAAAAGCAGCCGCCTACCAGCGACCAACTTTTTTGCCGCTGCCACTGGGCAACGCACCCAGATGGCACCCAGCCCAGAAGGGCCGCGGCGAATCTCTCCAACCCTCACACTCCCTTCGGGGCACTCCCCCCTCAGGGCTACAGACGACACGACCTGATCCCTATCAACGCTGTCGTCGAGGCCGATAAGGCGCAATTCAGCGCATTTTATGGGCCTGGAAACTACTACATCGGAGACCAGAACTCCTCTCAGGGCAGCGGCAAAACTGTCCGCCTTCTCGCCCTTGTCACCCCGAACCTCCAGGACTCGCGCACCAGATTGCGACTTCCTAATACGCAAATCTTCTGGCTTAATGCCGTGATCCGCCGGACATACTTTTCCTACTGCATCCTTCAGCACCTTTGCGTAGGAAAGGCCTTTCTCCAGAGCCTCCTGCGGCAGAGATAGAGCAATCGCCGAAGACTTGGGCTCTTGCATCTTCTGCTTGCGAGGCTTTTTCTTCTGTTTGGGCTTCGCGACCTTCTTCATAGCCTGACTGACGGACTGACTCTCAGCGGGCCTGGACCTCCGCTTGGTAACTACAGAGAAGCCCCCACCGGCCGCCTCTGCTGGAGTTGGAACAACCACTTCTTCTTGGGCGGGCTGAGCCACAGACTTCTGGGCTCGCCGCTTCTCCTTCTTCTTTTTCGCTGCGGATGGTGCAGCAGGCCGCACAGTAGAGGTAACTGTAGCTGGCGGCAAACGCGCGTCCAAAAGGGCCGTAACTTTACGGATTATGGACGCCTCTAAGTCCTCCAATGGAGGAGAAACTGCTGGGGCAGCTACCGGGGAGCTCGCTCTACCCGGTGAAGGAAAAGACGGCGCGACGAAATCTTCCACAACGGGAGGCATGGACCTCTCCCGCTGGTTCTGCCGCGACGACCTCTCGCTGCGCAGCTGCTCCTTCAGCACGTCCACCTCATCCCCAAGCTGCGTCATTCGGACGCTGAGTTCGGCCACCTTGGTCCGCAGGCGGTCGTTGTCCTCCTGCAACTGCTTGGACTCGACCGAAGAGAAGGAGCGGTCATACATGTCGCCGACCGCTGCCCTAATCGATAACACCGCTTCGTTGAGGGCCTTCACGTAGGTCCCCTTGAGGTTTCCCGACTTCTTCGCCACGCCTTCGACGACTGTCAGGTCGACTTCGACCCCCTTCATCAGCTCCGACACTGGGATCCGATCCGCCGGTTTGGGAACATAGCCGCGCTCGCATCTCTGAGAGCGAGCTGCGTTGGCCAACTCCAAGACCTCAGCCTCCTTCTGTGCAGCGAGGCGAGCTTGCTCATCCGCCTTCGCTCTCTTCGCCGTCTGGAGATCTTTCCGCGCCTTGCCTAAGCCCATGCATTGGCCGTGTGTAGGAGGCCTGCCGCGCCCCTTCCTCACGTCGTCCGCTGGACCTTTGGCCGACACTTCGGCTTCTACCTCATCTTCGACTCCAGAATAGTCATCACTATCTACCGAGTCCCCCTCGCTCAAATCAGAGAGAGACCGGTTTGCCTCCCTCTCTAATGCCTCTAGAACCCGCATTTGATCGCGGTATCTAATAACCACCTCGGCCCTCGACAACATCTGGCCCGGGATGCGACTCACCCCCTCACTCTCCGCGCCTGAAAGCGCACCATCCTCCGCGTCTTGCGACGCCACACCCTCCGACGAAACGAAATTTTTATTAAAAGAATCCATATGAGTCCCACGAGTATGGGGGAAATAAAAAGTCCACCCGGGCAGTGCCCCCTGTACCCGGGTAAGCGTAAATTTATCGACCAGAGGGGCCGCTGATCCCCTGGCCGAGTGACGCCCTTGAGACTGGTCACCCACCAGCCATTCATCCTCTCGCCGGGCGTAAGCTTAGGATTAGGGATTTATTATTGAGGTTGTCTCCTCTCGGTCCGGCCGTTGAAGGCAAGACCCCTGGTCCCCAGAATGGGGGTAACAGTTTGCCCGACGGGTGGGGATGAAACCCAGCCCGCCGCGCGAGATCCTATCTCTCACCCCCTGGCAAAACAGAGAGGAGAGACAGGAAACCAGAGCCGGGAAGGCTCGCCACCCCGAAAAAGCCGCGAAACAGAACGCGGCTCCCCACCCCAGGGCCGCTTTCCAGCCGCGAAATGCGACCGGGGGTGCGCCCCACAAAACCCACCAGTTTTGGTCCGCGCCGGACTTACATTATTTAAAAGCCGGTACCACAATGTGTGGCATGCCCCTATCCGCCACCCGGGGACGCGCCCGATGGGAGTCTGGCAACTCCACACGGGAACCTAACCTTTTTTTTTTTTTTTTTTTTTTTAACCTTTGAAAAATGCCTTATGCATACCCAGAGGCCACGGGGAGGCTCACTGGGTTATGTCGGACTCGCACCGACTAAAAAACAAAGGAACACCTACTCGCGCGGTCGGACAGAGCGGACAAGGGACCACCTTTCGGATTACACACATGTCCGCCCTCCGCGCAGCCCGCCGTGAGGCAGGCTCACTCGCAACGGAGGGACCTGGGTTAAGGGCCACTCCCCGTCCCGGAGCCGTACAAGGCGGGCGAAAACTTCCCCGTTATTCGCCCGCAGCTCCCAGCCACCACACCTCGTGAGAGGGCGGCGGCCACCTCGCGCCGCGCCCACTGAGCCCTACACCTCGGGCCAGCTGCGGCAGGGGCCGCTGCGGCATCACTGAAAGCGACGCCGCTGCGGACTTGGCGTCATTTTTTATAGAGGTTGACTTCCTCTTTCCGCCGTCCGGCCCTCCCGGCCACGGCGTCCCCGTGCCATTATTTTAGAGAGGTTGGCTTCCTCTTTCCGCGCTCAGGGCGGGGTCACACCCCGAGGCGTCCACGCGCCGCGCCCACTGGGCCCCACCCTAGGGGCACACAGCTGCGGCAGGGGCATTTTTTATCGAGGTTTGCCTCCTCGCACGCCCACCGCCATGAAGGCGGCTGCGTCCTCTCGCCGCGCCCACCGAACCTCTCCGCGAGGCCGGCTGCGGCAGGGGCCGCTGCAGCGCCGAACAAGCGACGCCGCTGCGGGCTTTTTCGCAGATTTATTATTGAGGTTCGCGTTCCTCTCGGCCCAGCCGCTAAGGCAAGACCCCTGGCCCCAACCCTGGGGGTAACAGGCTGCCCGAGGGGGGACCTTAGCCAATCGGCGAGGCCCACCCGGCGATCACAAAACTGCAACCGCCGGACCCACCGCGCGACCCCATCCCACCCGACTGAGAGCACAGAGGGGCGAGACGGAACCTCCCGGGAGATCTCCTCCCCGAGAGCCGCGAGACCGAGTCGCGACTCCCTCCACACGGCCGCTTTCCGGCTGCGCCGAGGCGCAGCTAGGGGTGCGCCCAGAACCCGCCAGTTTTGGTCCACGCCAGCCGAAGCCGGGACCACCCACGCCGGAGTGGCTTCCCCTATCCGCCACCCGGGGACGCGCCTGATGGGAGTCTGGCAACTCCACACGGGACGGGAACCTAACCTAACCTAACCTAACCTAACCTAACCTAACCTAACCTAACCTAACCTAACCTAACCTAACCTAACCTTTTTTTTTTTTTTTTTTTTTTTTTTATTATCGTCTGTAAAAAAATGCTGCTTACGCACTGTCTCCCGGCCAAAAGGGGGAGACCGGGAGGGGGTGTGGGGCTCACTGCGGCCGACACGACCACCGCAGTCCTACCCACTAAAAAACTTCAGACGACGCCCACCGCTGTTGAAAAGGGGCGAGGCACCAGTGCCCGGGTTTGTAGCTTCTGGAACCCCGCCCGCGGCCAACGTCCCCCGGATCAGAACCGGGGAGACCTCCTCAGGAAGGCGCAATTTGCAGCGCCCCCCCTACCTCCTTGTGCGGCCATGGCGTAACTGGCCGACTTCGGGGGGGGTCTATGGCGAGACGGAAGGGGCCCCCTGCCCCCGCCGCCTAAGACCCCCCGGGCGCTGCCTGACGGGCCCTCCTGGCCCGCCCGCTGCGCCAACGGCGTAGCCGGAGAGAGAGCGGATCCCGCTCCCTCTCCCGCTCCGCGGCCTCCTTCTGCGACATCACCACTTCGCAGAAGGAGGCCATCGCCTCCCACGCCGTCTCGCTGTCGACCATCTTTTGCATGATGGTCGGCAGCGAGAGAGCCACTCCACCCAGGGCCGCGGCTAACGTCGACCGCGGCCCAGCCCACGCAGGGCACGCCACCAAAGTGTGCTGCGCATCATCCATCGCGCAGTCACAGTGGTGGCAACACCGGGTCGACTCCCCCCCGGCGACGTCGCACAGATACTTCCCAAAGCACCCGTGCCCGGAAAGTACCTGTGCGAGCCGGAAAGTCATCGACCCCCACCGACGGCCGACCCATCGCTCCAATATGGGCCCGACCGCCTCGAGGATACGGCGCCTCGATCCTTCGGCACGTAGTTCGGCGCTCCTGTGTAGCTGCCGCCGCCATGCGCCCAGAGCCTGTGTCTGAGCGTCTCTACGCCACCGCACCACTGTGTCCGGTGTGGGGCGGAGACCCTGGCTCCGGGATTGCGCGCCACGCCAGTAGACCGCCGAGAGAACCTCGGCGTCGAGGTCCCACGGCAGGGACCCGGCGAGCGCGCATGCCACCTCATGGGAGATGGTGCGATACCCCCTAACGACACGGGTCGCCATGACCCTCTGCGACTGCTGCAGGATCTGTCGATGGCGACCCGATATGGAGCTCGCCCAAATTGGGGCTCCATACAGGGCTATGGACCGCACCACTCCCGTGTAAAGGCGGCGGCAACTGCCGCCACTCCCTCCGAGATTGGGGAGCAGGCGAGATAGAGCTCCCGCCGTGCTCACCAACCTCGGGCCTAGGTGCCGAAGGTGCGCTTCGAAGTCCCATCTGCTGTCGAGAAGGACGCCGAGATACTTCAGCGTGTTCTCGACAGGGATGGGAGTTCCTCCTACCACGATACTAGGGCCTGGAGGCGGCCGCCTCCGGGGACCATGGAAAATAATGGCCCCGGATTTATGCAGTGCCACCTCGAGCCCCAGCCGCCGTATCCTCTCGACCACCGCCGCGACGCCGACAGTGGCCAACACTCTCGCATCCCGGGGATCAGAACCCCGGGATGTTACGAGGGTGTCGTCGGCGTAACAGATCACGTCCACGCCGTGCAAGTTCACACAGCGCAGAACGTAATCATATCCGATGTTCCACAGGAGTGGTCCCAGGACAGACCCCTGTGGAACACCGCACACCATACGCCGACGACAGCCTCCTCCGCCCATCGTTGGGAAGACTACCGCCCTCTCCGACAGGTAGCTCCCCAACAACCGCCGCAGATATGGAGGCACCCCATGATATCGGAGCGCCTCCATAATCGTTGACCAGGGCAGGGTGTTGAAGGCGTTCGCGATATCGAGCGACACCGCAATCAACACCCCACCCCGGGAAACCGCCCTCTCCGACAGGTCCTGCAAGCGGCCGATCGCGTCAATCGTCGATCGGCCGCGGCGGAACCCGAACTGGTGGTCGGACAGATCTGGTCCGACCTCCTCCAGGTGCTCGACGAGGCGGTTGGTGATGACACGCTCCAGGAGCTTGCCCGCCTCGTCGAGCAGCACGATGGGCCGATAATCAGAAGGGTCATCGGCCGGACGTCCCTCTTTGGGAAGGAGTACCAAGCGGCCCTCCTTCCAGCGCTGCGGAAAAACCCCATCCCGCAGACACCTAGCAAAGAGGGAGGTCACGCGGGAAAGAAAAGGCGCTTCCTCCCCGCTCAAAACCAGGTCCCACGCCCTCGTCGGAATGCCGTCGGGACCTGGGGCCGTGCTCTTGCCCCTCAGGCGTAGCACGGCCCTTCCTACTTCCTCCTCGGTGAGCTCGGGCACATCCTCAGTGCCCGAGTCACGGGTGACTTCTGGCGCCGCCATAGTGGGAGGCACGAAGTCGGTTCCCCTGTCTGGGAACAGTGCCTCAACCACCCTACCGAGTACCGCCGGTTCGAGACTGCTGGAGACGGGAGGGGTCCACGCTCGGAGCTTTTGCCGTACTATTTTGTACGGCCTGCCCCATGGATCCGCCTCAACGGCCTCCAGCAGCTCGTCCCACGCTGCGGCTTTGGACCGGCTAATGGCCCCGCGAAGGGCCCTCACCGCCTCTCTATAGGCGGCGTAGAGCCGATCCAACTCGGCGTCGTCGCGGATTCTCCTTCCGCGACACCTCTGATAGCGGCGCCGCTCCACCGCACAGGTTCGGCGGAGCTGGGCGATCTCCGGCGACCACCAGTAGACCTGGGATCTGCGCGGGGGGGCGCGAACACGGGGCATGGCCACGTCACAAATACGCGCCATGGCCGCGCACACCCTCGCAGCCTCCCCCTCCACGTCCACCAGCGGTGGCTCCCGTGGCCACGCCTCGACCAGGGCTGCCTCCCGCAGCAAAGACCTGTCGAGGCGCTTGATCGCCCATCGTGGGCCGTCCAATCGCGGCTCTCCAACACCTCCGCTGGGCGCTGGCACCGATGTGGAGACACTGAATCTGATATAGCGATGATCAGACAATGTCTCCACATCCTCCAGCACCCTCCAATCGTGGACACGATGCGCGAGAGAGGGCGCCGCAAACGAGATGTCGATAACAGACCCCCCGTTGCGGCGCACGCACGTGTCCACCGAACCGCGATTGAGGATGGACAGCCCACACTCTGTCACCCATTCCTCCAAGGCCGTCCCCCTCCCGTCAGTCGTCCGGGAGCCCCACGCCGTGGATTTGGCGTTGGGGTCCCCCATCACAATGACGGGGAGAGAAGAGCCTTGGGTTATAGCGCCCAACCTGACCAAAAACCGCTCGAACTCGACGAGGGGGCGATTGGGGGAGAAATAGACCCCCACAACCACCACCCCGCCGACCCGAGCGGCTACGAAACCTCCCCCTCTCCCGACGAGGACGAGAGGGGGAGTGCCCGCCGCCATACGCTGAATGATGGCCACCGAGCCGTCCGCGTCGCAGACCCAGTCGGAACGGACCGGGACGCGGTAGGGCTCAGCGGCCACTGCCAGACCGACCTGCCACTCCGCCATGGCCTGAAGAAGAAGATCCTGGGCCGCGGCGGAGTGGTTAAGGTTCGCCTGGAGAAGGTTGAGCTGGAGAGCCATAAATTAGTGGGTCTCCATGTCAACCTCCTCCGGCCGATCCGTGGCGGCGGTAGGGCCCGATGGCAGCACGCCTTTGCCGGGGCCCTTCTTTTTGGCCTTGGGGGACCGGGCGCAAGCCTTACCCCCAGGGCGATGGTCGGCCACCCTCCCAGCCTCCTCACAGAGGGGGCAGTGGGGGGGGGCAGAGCAGTCTCGGGCTCGGTGCCCTGGTCGAGCGCAGCGGAAGCAGTTATCGCTGCGGTCGACCGAAGACTTGCACTGGGCCCCAAGATGGCCCAGCGCGAAACACCTAAAGCAGCGGCTGGGACGAGATTCCAAAAGAGTCGTCCCAGCCGACACCCAGCCAACGAGCAATCGCCCGCTGGCCACCCGTTTCGCCACCGCCACGGGGCAGGAGACCACAATGGCCCCCAGCCCCGCAGAGGTAGCCCTTCCGATAGCCCCCGGCCTCACGAGGTCGGGAGTGCAGCCACCAACTGCCGCCACCGCCGCCACAACCTCCTCCTTGGAGACAGAGTCGTCCAGACCCGCGATGCGGACGTCTGCCCGCATCACCGGCCTGGAGACCCTGACCTCCTCCGGCAAATAGATTTCGCGGAGGCGCTCCGCCAGCCTATCGGCCTTCTCCTCCCGGGCCTCTCCTGCAATCTCGAGAACCCGGGCCCCCGTCACCGCCTTGCGGAACCGCACTGAGGCAATGCCGAGGTCGCCAAGCTTAATTTTGCTCTTGGCCTCGGCGATCACCGCCTCGTAGGTGCGGCCCCGCTCCACTGCGCCCGGCAGCAGCGTCATGACCACTGCTGCAGATGATGGCGGGCGCAGCGCCTTCTTTTTGACGGGGGCTGCCGATCGGCCCGGCTGTGGTGCCGGCCTAGCAGGAGCAGCGCTCCGAGATACCTTCAATGGCGCCACCGCTCTTCCTTTAGGGCGGCGCGAGACAACGGTGGTCCAGGTCTCCCGTTCCTGGCCACCCGACTGGGACGGGGTGGCAACGGGAGCCGCTGGACGAACCTCCGATGAAGAGGAAGGAACAGCCGGTGCGGACGCCGAAATAGGCACCGGCTGCTTCTTCCCCTTTCCCTTCCCCTTCCCCTTCTTGCTAGGGGGAGGAGGAAGCTGCGCCGGGGCCACGGTAGGGGCCGAAGAAGGGCCCGGCTGTGGCGAAAGTGCCACCCGGTCGGCCCGAAGCGGGGGACGAACCGACTTTTCGGGCAGCAGGCGGCCAGACACCTCCAGGCCCTCAATCCGCGCATCCAATACCTTCATGAGGCGCGCATTGACCTCGCGCGCGAGCCTCTCCTCCACCTGCGCCAGGTCCATAGGCGCAGGCCTCTCCACTCTCCGCACCTCCTCGCGGAGAGAGGAGACCTCCCTCAAAACTTCCGCATGCTGCGCCAGGAGGCGGGCGTTCTCCTGCCTGAGGGCCTTGTCGCTGGCCCTGAGGCGCTCCAGCTCCAGCCGCAGCATGCCATCCTCTGACGCAGGAGTACGGGCCGACCAGGCCTGGAGGCACTCCCTACCGACTTCCACGGCGGTCTTGAACCCGCCGTGGAAGGTCCCCTTCAGGGACGATGACCGACCCGACATCTCTTCGACGGCGGCGAGGACCTGCGTCATCCTCTCCGCCAGAGTGGAGGCGGAGACGGTGCTGGCTGGCTCCCAGGTCGCCGCCATTGCCTTAAAGGCGGTCGCGCAATCGGGAGCGCGAGAGGGGCTCGTCTTCGCCTCCTTCTCCCGCTGAGCTTCCAGTCGGGATTGCACCCGGCCGGCACTCAGCGCCCTCCTGGCTTTGCCGAGTCCGACCGTCAAGCCATGAGTGCGGCCATGGGAGCGGCCGCGCTTGGTTTGGGCCCTCACCACCGAGGAATCGTCCTGACCCGACGTGGAAGGAGGAACCTCATCCTCACTTGCTGAGCCGGCCCCGGGTGACCTCTTTCTTTTTTGACGGGGGCTGCGCGCAGAAGCACTGCCCTCATCGACCTCCAACATCTCGGACAGCTCTACGGGGCCCACGGTGTCCATGGTCCCCGCAGAGCTGTCGACGACAATCTCATCCTCCTCCGGCGCCGGCGTCGAGACGAACCTGCCACGCTCGTCCCTCAGCGGGCCCGGCCCTCCACCGCCCCTAAGGCGCAACACACCACCACGTCGCTTGGCAGCACAAAAATCCAGTAAACGAAAGCCAGGGTTGTCGTTGCGGAGATCAGCAGAATGCCGACCCCCGAAGCAGCTTTTGCCCCCTCCGTATAACACGGGGCAGACACCCGCCGAAGCGGGTGTGCAGGATTCCCCCTTTCGAGGACCTGCCCGGAGAATATTTGAAAGTCTGCTTGTAAACATAATTTAATACTCCCTCTCTTTTTTCGGGGGTGAGCTCCCCCGCACGCTAGCGACTGGACTCCCTCCAGCCATGCATCCCTTCGGCACGATCCGCTCACCTTGGGATTGGGGTAATTTATTATAGTGGTATTCTTCCACGCGGCACCACTCTCAGTGAGCGGCACCTCCGGTCCGCAGACTGCGGATTACGGATTGCCCGACGGGGAGTCAAGAGACCCCCCCGACAGCCACTGGGATGTGACTGCCGGACTCGCCGCGCCGCAGGCCTTGCAGGCCTGCCACCCACCGCCGCATGAAAGCGGCCACTGCCCTCGAAAGGGCGAAACAAAAGGCGCCAAAACGCCTCGCCTCCACTCGGGAAAATGGGCTGCATCCCCTGCCACCTCAGATGAGCTGAGGCGTGCTGGGAGCAGCCGACACCCTACGCCGTGTGACAACGGCACCACTGGGCCGCTTTCCAGCCGCGAAATGCGACCGGGGGTGCGCCCCACAAAACCCACCAGTTTTGGTCCGCGCCGGACTTACATTATTTAAAAGCCGGTACCACAATGTGTGGCATGCCCCTATCCGCCACCTGGGGACGCGCCCGATGGGAGTCTGGCAACTCCACACGGGAACCTAACCTAACCTTTTTTTTTTTTTTTTTTTTTTTTTTTTTTAACCTTTGAAAAATGCCTTATGCATACCCAGAGGCCACGGGGAGGCTCACTGGGTTATGTCGGACTCGCACCGACTAAAAAACAAAGGAACACCTACTCGCGCGGTCGGACAGAGCGGACAAGGGACCACCTTTCGGATTACACACATGTCCGCCCTCCGCGCAGCCCGCCGTGAGGCAGGCTCACTCGCAACGGAGGGACCTGTGTTAAGGGCCACTCCCCGTCCCGGAGCCGTACAAGGCGGGCGAAAACTTCCCCGTTATTCGCCCGCAGCTCCCAGCCACCACACCTCGTGAGAGGGCGGCGGCCACCTCGCGCCGCGCCCACTGAGCCCTACACCTCGGGCCAGCTGCGGCAGGGGCCGCTGCGGCATCACTAAAAGCGACGCCGCTGCGGACTTGGCGTCATTTTTTATAGAGGTTGACTTCCTCTTACCGCCGTCCGGCCCTCCCGGCCACGGCGTCCCCGTGCCATTATTTTAGAGAGGTTGGCTTCCTCTTTCCGCGCTCAGGGCGGGGTCACACCCCGAGGCGTCCACGCGCCGCGCCCACTGGGCCCCACCCTAGGGGCACACAGCTGCGGCAGGGGCATTTTTTATAGAGGTTTGCATCCTCTCACGCCCACCGCCATGAAGGCGGCTGCGTCCTCTCGCCGCGCCCACCGAACCTCTCCGCGAGGCCGGCTGCGGCAGGGGCCGCTGCAGCGCCGAACAAGCGACGCCGCTGCGGGCTCTTTCGCAGATTTATTATTGAGGTTCGCGTTCCTCTCGGCCCAGCCGCTAAGGCAAGACCCCTGGCCCCAACCCTGGGGGTAACAGGCTGCCCGAAGGGGGACCGTAGCCAATCGGCAAGGCCCACCCGGCGATCACAAAACTGCAACCGCCGGACCCACCGCGCGACCCCATCCCACCCGACTGTTAGAACAGAGGGGCGAGACGGAACCTCCCGGGAGATCTCCTCCCCGAGAGCCGCGAGACCGAGTCGCGACTCCCTCCACACGGCCGCTTTCCGGCTGCGCCGAGACGCAGCCAGGGGTGCGCCCAGAACCCGCCAGTTTTGGTCCACGCCAGCCGAAGCCGGGACCACCCACGCCGGAGTGGCTTCCCCTATCCGCCACCCGGGGACGCGCCTGATGGGAGTCTGGCAACTCCACACGGGAACCTAACCTAACCTAACCTAACCTAACCTAACCTAACCTAACCTTTTTTTTTTTTTTTTTTTTTTTTTTTTTTTTTTTTTTTTTTTAACCTTTGAAAAATGCATTATGCATACCCAGAGGCCACGGGGAGGCTCACTGGGTTATGTCGGACTCGCACCGACTAAAAAACAAAGGAACACCTACTCGCGCGGTCGGACAGAGCGGACAAGGGACCACCTTTCGGATTACACACATGTCCGCCCTCCGCGCAGCCCGCCGTGAGGCAGGCTCACTCGCAACGGAGGGACCTGTGTTAAGGGCCACTCCCCGTCCCGGAGCTGTACGAGGCGGGCGAAAACTTCCCCGTTATTCGCCCGCAGCTCCCAGCCACCACACCTCGTGAGAGGGCGGCGGCCACCTCGCGCCGCGCCCACTGAGCCCTACACCTCGGGCCAGCTGCGGCAGGGGCCGCTGCGGCATCACTAAAAGCGACGCCGCTGCGGACTTGGCGTCATTTTTTATAGAGGTTGACTTCCTCTTTCCGCCGTCCGGCCCTCCCGGCCACGGCGTCCCCGTGCCATTATTTTAGAGAGGTTGGCTTCCTCTTTCCGCGCTCAGGGCGGGGTCACACCCCGAGGCGTCCACGCGCCGCGCCCACTGGGCCCCACCCTAGGGGCACACAGCTGCGGCAGGGGCATTTTTTACCGAGGTTTGCCTCCTCGCACGCCCACCGCCATGAAGGCGGCTGCGTCCTCTCGCCGCGCCCACCGAACCTCTCCGCGAGGCCAGCTGCGGCAGGGGCCGCTGCAGCGCCGAACAAGCGACGCCGCTGCGGGCTTTTTCGCCGATTTATTATTGAGGTTCGCGTTCCTCTCGGCCCAGCCGCTAAGGCAAGACCCCTGGCCCCAACCCTGGGGGTAACAGGCTGCCCGAAGGGGGACCTTAGCCAATCGGCGAGGCCCACCCGGCGATCACAAAACTGCAACCGCCGGACCCACCGCGCGACCCCATCCCACCCGACTGTCAGAACAGAGGGGCGAGACGGAACCTCCCGGGAGATCTCCTCCCCGAGAGCCGCGAGACCGAGTCGCGACTCCCTCCACACGGCCGCTTTCCGGCTGCGCCGAGACGCAGCCAGGGGTGCGCCCAGAACCCGCCAGTTTTGGTCCACGCCAGCCGAAGCCGGGACCACCCACGCCGGAGTGGCTTCCCCTATCCGCCACCCGGGGACGCGCCTGATGGGAGTCTGGCAACTCCACACGGGAACCTAACCTAACCTAACCTAACCTAACCTAACCTAACCTAACCTAACCTAACCTTTTTTTTTTTTTTTTTTTTTTTTTTTTTTTTTTTTTTTTTTTTTTTTTTTTTTTTTTTTTTTTTTTTTTTTTTAAGGTCCCAAAAATGCATTTACGCATTCCTCGCCCCCCCGGGGGGGAGGGACGAGGATATGTGGGACTCGCCGCCCCCACCGACCAACCAATCGGGCGGAATACCCACTAAACAAGGACCCACACCCACCGCTTATCCACAGGAAGAACGGGGTCACGGTAAACACGTGTCGTCCGCGACCCCGCCAGCGGATGCATCCGCCCACCAAGATGTTGTGGAGGGCGGACCTCCCCAGAGGGGAGCAACGTTAGCGCCCCTCGTACCTCCGCACTGGTGTGAAGCGCCCCGAGGGTCCCGTCGTTAGACGGCAGGTGCCCCCGCACCCACCGCCCGAGACCCTCCAGACGCAGCAGCTCGCCGGAGGGTATCACCCCTCCGGGCGCGCCCGCCGCGTCCACGACGAAGCCGGAGAGAGAGCGGGTCCCGCTCCCTCTCCCGCTCCGCGGCCTCCTTCTGCGACATGACGTCCTCGCAGAAGGAGACCATTGCCTCCCAAGCCCTCTCGCTGTCGACCATTTTTCTCAAAACGGTCGACAGCGAGAGGTCGCCATCCCCCAGGGCCGCGACCAATGTCGCTCGCGGCCCTGCCCACGCTGGGCACTCCACCATTGTGTGCTGAGCAGTGTCCTCTGAACAGCCACAGTGGTGGCATTCCCGGGTCGGTTCCCCTCTCGTGACATCACACAGGTATCTCCCGAAGCAGCCGTGCCCCGAGAGTACCTGCGTGAGACGGAAAGTCACCGACCCCCACCTCCGTCGAGCCCATCTGTCTACGATGGGCCCGATCCCCGCCAATATTCGGCGCCGAGACGACGAATCTCCAGCGCTGGCTGCAGCCTCCAACTGCCGCCGCCACCTGCCCAGAGCCGCCGTCTGGGCCGCACCGCGCCACCGCACCACGGTGTCCGGTGTGGGGCAGGAGCCCTGACTCCGATCCTCCGCCACCCGCCAAAAGACCGAGGATTGCACCTCGGCCTCGAGGTCCCACGGAAGGGACCCGGCAATCGCACACGCCACCAACCTAACCTAACCTAACCTAACCTAACCTAACCTAACCTAACCTAACCTAACCTAACCTAACCTAACCTAACCTAACCTAACCTAACCTAACCAACCAACCAACCAACCAACCAACCAACCAACCAACCAACCAACCAACCAACCAACCAACCAACCAACCAACCAACCAACCAACCAACCAACCAACCAACCAACCAACCAACCAACCAACCAACCAACCAACCAACCAACCAACCAACCAACCAACCAACCAACCAACCAACCAACCAACCAACCAACCAACCAACCAACCAACCAACCAACCAACCAACCAACCAACCAACCAACCAACCAACCAACCAACCAACCAACCAACCAACCAACCAACCAACCAACCAACCAACCAACCAACCAACCAACCAACCAACCAACCAACCAACCAACCAACCAACCAACCAACCAACCAACCAACCAACCAACCAACCAACCAACCAACCAACCAACCAACCAACCAACCAACCAACCAACCAACCAACCAACCAACCAACCAACCAACCAACCAACCAACCAACCAACCAACCAACCAACCAACCAACCAACCAACCAACCAACCAACCAACCAACCAACCAACCAACCAACCAACCAACCAACCAACCAACCAACCAACCAACCAACCAACCAACCAACCAACCAACCAACCAACCAACCAACCAACCAACCAACCAACCAACCAACCAACCAACCAACCAACCAACCAACCAACCAACCAACCAACCAACCAACCAACCAACCAACCAACCAACCAACCAACCAACCAACCAACCAACCAACCAACCAACCAACCAACCAACCAACCAACCAACCAACCAACCAACCAACCAACCAACCAACCAACCAACCAACCAACCAACCAACCAACCAACCAACCAACCAACCAACCAACCAACCAACCAACCAACCAACCAACCAACCAACCAACCAACCAACCAACCAACCAACCAACCAACCAACCAACCAACCAACCAACCAACCAACCAACCAACCAACCAACCAACCAACCAACCAACCAACCAACCAACCAACCAACCAACCAACCAACCAACCAACCAACCAACCAACCAACCAACCAACCAACCAACCAACCAACCAACCAACCAACCAACCAACCAACCAACCAACCAACCAACCAACCAACCAACCAACCAACCAACCAACCAACCAACCAACCAACCAACCAACCAACCAACCAACCAACCAACCAACCAACCAACCAAAAATTTATAATAAACTCCCTGAATTAATAAAACAGAAATCCGTAACGCTACATTTGTGAACATAATCAAAGAAATATTAGTAAATAAGGCCTACTACGACATAAAAGACTATATCAATGACAAGACATTAAAAAAATAAATATAAGTTAAAGTTATAATAAATTTATTTAAATATGTGATATGACCATTTTTTAAAAATTATGTAAAAATATAAATAAATAAATAAAAAAATAACCTTCTGTGAAACGTTATGGAGTGCAATAAACATTGATTAAAAGTACTTGACCGTAATTCGAAGCTTATATATGAGATAGGCATATCCGTTTCCCGTAGTCTTTAGTAATTTTAGTGATCTGTGATGACGTATTTCCGGCGGCTCAGCAGGCAATGGCGCTATCTGTGAACTTATGTAAAGTGAGCGGTGCCATTTTATTTTCATTGGCGTTTTGATTCCCGTAGCAGTAACACGGACTCGTGCGCCTACGCACTTAGTGATAATTAGTCTCCATTTAAAATAAGTTTAAATAAATCGGTGTGTGTGTAGATCCAGAAAGGAAAAAGTGAGTACCGATTTATTTTCATAAGTAAACTGAACTAAAAACTATTTAACGGATTTTCCGTTCGAAATATTTTATTAAATGTGTATTGTTACAAAAATATGCAAATCTTAATTGATTTTGTGTAATATTTTATATTATGAAGGAACAATTTATATATGCTGCTGTTTTTGCGATTTCAGTTTAGACCTCGGCCGATATAAATCCTAAGATATCACAGTAATCACAAGAAATCTAGTGAAAATAAAGTAATTTTTAATATGCAGGGGTGTGGCACATTTAAATTATTGGTATATTTCCAGTCTTTTCTGATAAAAAGCTGTACTTCATTATGGAGTGATAGTTAAATTTGTTACATAGTCCTTATATGTCAACTAATATTTTAAAGAAGTTTAGTTGGACATTTGATGACAAGCCTGATATTTTTTAGTAATAGATTTTTGTTTTCAGAATGAGTGAAAATAATCCTCCTCCTATTGAGGAACCGGTGGCAGGGCCGAGCGGTGTCCGGCGCAAGCGCGCGCGCAGCGCCAACAGCAGCAGCAGTAGTTCTTCGAGCAGCTCTAGCTCGAGCGCATCGTCCACAAGCTCTAAGTGCAAGCGGTCTCATAGACATCGGCACAAGAAAAACAAAAGAAACCGGCACTCGTATCGACAGTTAACCAAGGAAATCAGTGAGTTACGCAATACTATTTTTCAACCTCTTACCTATGGTAATAACGCTATTTCTGATCAAATATCTATTTGTTCACGTGTGAGCGGAGAGCTTTATGAGGATGATAACGAAGAAAGAATTCAAAATGTTAGTGATATATCACACTCTGATTTCACCTTTGATATCGAAACAAAACTAAAGGAGCCTTCTGTTCCTAAGGCCTCCGATAAATTTCTAAAGATGTTAGCCGATGCGCAACATTTTTGTAGCACAAGTTGGTCTGAAGTTAGGTACGCCGATACACAAAAACTATACAACCATACTCCAGGGTTTGTAAATCTTGAAACAAATGGCGAGATTTTACAATATGATTCCTTAACGCATTTGACAAAAGCGGATAAGGCTTACGCGGCAATCACCTTTTGTATTTTAAAGCAAAAGGAGGCTCTACAAGAAAACATTCGTAGCTTGTTAAATTGGGCTAGTTCTGAGACTAATTTTATAAATATTCATTCGAAAATTGAAGAACTATTTTTGAACGGGGAATTTCAGAAGATTTCTAACGACCTCTTGCAGTTAGTCTGTGGCCATAGATCGGAAATCATACAAGTAAGAAGGGATACGATTCTGAAAAATGTAAAAGAGCCCAATGTAAGAATATCCTTTAATAAAATACCTCCTTCACATACCCACATTTTTGAGGCTAATGCCTTTCAATCAGTTTTAGAAAAAGCTGGTGGTGTTCGTAAATCCTTCTGGCCTCTCAGGTCTGAAAGTCATTCGAAGAAGCTCAATCAGAACTATAATCAGCCATCGCGGAGCACCAGCACTAAAACATATATGGGTCCATCGAGTGGAACCCAAATGCCGTACTATGCATCGGGCTCATCTAAACCCATGCATTTTTATAACAATTTACCACCCTCGAGGGGTGGATATCATAATACTATGGTTCACAATGATTATCCAAACAATTTAAGGGGATCCTTTCAATACAGGGGCTCGAGGCCCCGCGGTTCACAAAGAGGGGAAAGAGGTCGAGCACCTTCTGCCCATGTCCCACGAGGGCGTTCGAAACGGTATGAGCAATGACTCAAAGTCGTTTCAAGCCGGCCAGTTGGCTCTCTATTACGACAAGTGGAAAGAAATGGGGGCCCCAAAAATATTGTTAAAACTAATAAGCGGTTACCGAATACCATTTGTCAGAAAACCTCCACTATCCATACCAAATTTAATGAATACACGTCTAACGCCTGTATCAAAGGAAATGACAGAAATGATTCAAAAAATGAAAGCTCAAGGCATTCTAAAATCAGTAAAATGGTCCCCCAGTTTTATTTCTCCTCTGTTTCTGGCCCCAAAGACAGACAGATCCCTGCGTCCGATCTTCAATCTAAAGGCATTGAACGTATTCGTAGAGGCCAAGCCGTTCCGTCTCATAAACATGCATCGTGTGTCCGAATTCCTCCAACCACAAGATTGGATGTGCAAAATAGACCTGAGTCAAGCTTATTTTCATTTGAAAATCAAAAAAGTACACAGGTGCTTTCTCAGACTAATTTACATCAAAGAATTACTAGAAATGACCTGTCTTCCGTTTGGATTAAGCACGGCACCCAAAACATTCTCCATGCTCACCAATTGGATAGCTCAAGTACTGCGTCGAAGCAATGTACGAATCCTTGTTTATCTGGACGATTTTTTAATTGTGCACCAAAGCCCTGTCATTCTTCACAAACACGTACAAATGACTTTAAATATCCTCAAGGACCTAGGTTGGTCTGTCAACCTACAAAAGACCATAATAATTCCTCAGAAGTCACTCACATACTTGGGTATCCTATGGAAACCATGGGACAATCTAAAGTCGTTACCGGAAGAAAAAGTAATGACACTGGTAAAAAAGATTCAACAAATCTTAAACCAAAAATTTGTGACGTTAAACGAAGTTCAAAGCCTCGTAGGGTTGTTGAACTTCGCCAGTTTTGTGGTGCCGCGGGGCCGATTACATCATCGCCACCTACTAAGGTTCATGAACACTATACTAGACAAACCAGGACAGAAAATTCAGATGCCCGAGGTAGTTTTGTTAGAACTAAAGTGGTGGAGTCAGTACTGCCATCTCTCGACGACGTTGCATTCTCCTCCTCCTGTTCATTTTCTGACAACCGATGCATCGGATATTGCTTGGGGTGCTCAACTAGACAACATAGCCTTGAGGGGCTCGTGGGTTCCAGAAGAGAAAATTCTGCATTGCAACCAGAAAGAAATGCTAGCTATATTTCACGCAGTCCAAAAGCACATACATATACTGAGCCACAGTTCGGTATTAATTCAGTGCGACAACAAAACTGTCGTAGCTCATCTACAGAAGGAGGGGGGGACCAGATCGACCGCAATGATGGAATTAACTCGTCAGTTATTGACAATGCTAGACCATCATGGAATTTGTTTTACGGCTCGTTACATTCCGGGCAGGTACAACAACCATGCCGATCACCTTTCAAGATATCGACTTCCACCAGAGTGGCACCTATCACCGGAATGCTTGAAAGCAATATTCTCGAGATGGGGGACTCCTGTGATCGATCTTTTTGCATCCCGCAGAGCTCACGTGATAAGCAATTATGTGTCCCTAGATCAGACGGATCCGGAAGCACTATTTCACGATGCGTTCAGCGTGACGTGGAATTACCCTCTCGGCTGGCTATTCCCCCCGCCGTTCTTAGTGCCCAAAGTACTATCACACCTGAACCAATCCACAGGGATATATCTGATAGTTGTACCACGATGGCAGAAAGTGTTTTGGCGAGCCGATCTCAAAGCAAGAGCCCTCGAAGCTCCATTCATCCTGAGGAACCTGAAAACCAACCTGATAGACACCTCGACAGGCCTTCCACCTCCCAACATAGAAGACCTAATTCTGGAAGTGTGGCGATGTGGGGGTGGTCCGAGGAGATAGATAACTGGAATACGACTCAAATTGCCTTGTTAAAAAATTCTTGGAGACCATCTACTCTGAAAACATATAGAGCTGCCTGGGAACGTTGGTTATCTTGGGCAAAATCGAATAAAATTGACGTTAGATATCCTACAGGATCTCAGCTTGCCCAGTTCTTAGCTGACTTATATTTGGTTCATTGCCTGTCATATAATACTGTTCTATTACATAAATCTGTTGTATCCACCCTTTGTAATGCAGATACTTCGAGTTCACTGAGTTCCCATGTCTTAGTTAAACATATATTAAAATCAATTGCTATGAAAAACCCAAAAGTGACGAAACCTCCAATTTGGGATATAAATAATTTGACCGACTACTTATCGACTTATTCCATAGATACAAGTAATTTATTTCAAGTGTCTCGACATGCAGCTACTCTATTGTTATTATGTTCAGGTCGTCGCATTCATGACCTTACCTTGCTGAAAATTGACCCGGAACATTGTATTAGATCACATAATTCTATAGTTTTTTGGCCAGAATTTGGATCCAAAACGGATACTTATGATCACCGGCAGTCTGGTTGGAAGTTAATGCGTAATAATGAAAATTCAAAGCTAGATCCTGTCTTTTGGATAGAAACAACAATATCCTTACTAAGCAATCGAAGAATTTCTGCTAATTCCTGCTGTTTATTTTTAACCATTAGAGGGTCTCCGAAACCTGCTTCACGAACTGTTATAGCAGGCTGGGTAAAACATTTAATGACTGATGCTAACATCAAGTTTAGTCCTGGAAGCTTAAGATCGGCAGTAGCATCTAAAAACTGGTTGAACTATCCATTAGACGAAATTCTTGCTCGGGGAAATTGGCGTACTGCAAATACATTCCAAAACTATTATAGACGTGAAATAATGACTAATACTAGCTCCGATAACATAACTCAATTATTTAATCCTATTGATTAATATCTTACGAGAGATGTGATTAGTTAGCAAATTTTTACTTATAAAGAAACCTAGAAATCGTAGTGTTAATTTAGAAATCAATGAAGTTCAATTTTTTAAGTAAAGGTTAATAAGTTAAGCTTAAATGTTACCTACCTAATATACCTACCTTAATAAAACTATATTTTGTATCACATTGGCGTTTTCTTTTCTTTATCAATTACGCGGCTCACCAGGCGAAAACAAACACTTCTCATATATAAGCTTCGAATTACGGTCAAGTACTTTTAATAGCGGCGTTTTCCCTGAAAGAAAACGCATATTAAAATACTTACCTAATTCGAAGCTTACTTTGTAACGCTGCCTGGTGAATAAAACCCAATGAAAATAAAATGGCACCGCTCACTTTACATAAGTTCACAGATAGCGCCATTGCCTGCTGAGCCGCCGGAAATACGTCATCACAGATCACTAAAATTACTAAAGACTACGGGAAACGGATATGCCTATCTCATATATAAGCTTCGAATTAGGTAAGTATTTTAATATGCGTTTTCTTTCAGGGAAAACGCCGCTATTTGAAAGTTTTACTATTACAGTGTATAACAGTCCCCCAACGCAATGATTATTGAATCAGAATATTACTACTTATATTAAACTTATACTTAAAATTTAAAAATATTATTTATTACATTAATCGATAAATAAAACGACATCACTTGAACATCACTAAATCATCTACTTCCGCATCGACAAGTGTGGCGAGATCCTAAAAGTAGTGCTTTTGCTTTTCACCGCTAGAGGTCGGCAAAGGGCATAGGTAATGTTCTAGAATAATTTATTGAAAATTATTATATAGTCTGATTATTGAGTAAATATAAAAAATACTTACGAAAATAAACTGTAATCACGTTCAGCCTTTTTATCATAACGGGATTTCCAATATCGCAGTACGCAATTTGGCATATTTTCTATAAAATTTGTCAAATCTGTTCACGCACAAACACGACTACACTAGAGGCTAGAGGGCGCATAAAATCATACTGAGCGACTTGTTACCACTTGGTAATAAGTTGTGGATTACAGTTTTGATCTTAATGTCCTGTCTATAGTAATAGTTAAATGTCTTTGATGGTAGCCTTTGCTCGGTTGAAAGCCTTTCTAGTATCCCTTTTCATCTTTGCTACCTCTTTCGTTCACCACGGTAGATTCGATGCAGTGACCTTGCTTTCTGAACAGTTATCCTGCCATAAATTCAATTCAATTTATTTATTTCCAAGAATATAGTATACAATATGGTGTTACAAAATTATGATGACCGGCATATTCTGCCACCGTCGGCGTGGAAATGTTGAATGTACATTCCGGTTTACATTACAATTAAATAAATCACATTTTACATTAAGTCCTAATTACAACTAATACTAAATAAATTACATCTTTTATTCTAAAAATTCTGTAGTCGTATATAAACATTCCTTAATTAATAATTTAAATAATATTTGTTTAAATTTATTTACAGGCAAATCTTTTAATTCAGTAGGCAATCTGTTGTACACCTTAATAATTATAGCCCTGCAAAATGTATTGCTGCTGTATAGTTTCAGTTTCTTCGCTGGTACATACAGTCTATGTTTATATTGGTGTTAAGTGTTTGTTTTATTACTGACCGTGTCATGTAGGGGAAACAGATCATGATTTTTCTTTACAAACATACAAATTTGATATGTATATAGACAGGGTAGTGGTAAGATATTAAGATCTCTAAATAGGGGCTTACAGTGGTCAAGATAATCCACTCCGCAAATCGCTCTTATGCATTTTTTCTGTGCTATGAACAAAGAGATTTTATATAGTAAAGATTGATTTAGTATAGTATTAGTTAAATATCTTTGGCTATGAATAATTTATTAAGATGGACGGAATTTCCCCAGACAATAAGGCCGTATCGTAGCACAGATGACACGTATCCATGATAAGCTGTCAAAGCAGTTTCCTGGTTTGCTACTAATAGTGGTTTACTAATTTTTTTTTTTGCAGATTAGAAACAACATGTTCTTTTCAAGACTGTGAATAAATGCTATAAGTGTTTACAAAGATACAGTTAGGTATAGTTCTAAATATATTTTTTAAGTTTCTATTAATTTTCATGGTATTGAGGTGCATATGTACACTTAATAAAATTACATTAATGTTAAACCGTTTTTGAAACCAAAAAATTCGGTTGGGTACGTATCATTTGCTCCTGCCAAAAGTATTAAAAAGTTATTAGTTGCATCCTCAATGTTGTTGTGGCCCTTTAGTATTTCTTCGGTAGGGGCGAACGGCTTGGTCACTGAACACACTGAGTATGTCCCATAACTGTTTTTGTACCTAGAAAGAATGAGCTGCGATGCTTGTGGAGCATTGTTGATCGCCAACTACATACATTTTGCCTGTTCGGTGTATATTTCGGTTATTTTCTTGTTTGTTTTCGTGACAAATTTTGCTTAAATTTTCTTTGTTCTGTTTATTTAAAACATCAGTTTTTTTCTAGAGATGTGTAAGGTTCTTCTAGACACCGGTGTGACATTATTATTTTGTTGACCTTTATTGGTAGTTTTTTTTTTTAAATTAGTTCTATTTGTTTTTTTTGTTCTTCTATATTTCTATATATGTACTTCTATATATTTTTTTAAACTGTTATTTTCCAAGTTAAGGTTGTCAATTTCGTGTTCCGAATTTTCCAACGCTTGCTTTAAAATTTGAAGTTCCTGACATTCCTTATATCCCGAAGTTTCACATTGCATTTCGCTTTGTGTACTCAGCATGGTGGAGTCCTAAATTGTAGAATTAAGAGCATTACTATCGATTGTGGATAAATCTTAGTCAGATTTAGATGTTGCCATCGGTCTTCGCATTGTAATATTTTCCATAGTGAAAGATATTTTATCGCGCCCTCTAGCGGTGTATGAATAAACTACGTAGTACGTTAGCACAGTGCTCCGTGCTGCTTCAAAATAAGTCACATCGGCCACTATATAGCTGGTTCTCGACAAATGCAACAGGTGGCAGCAATTGTTAATATGTGCTCTCTTCATCACTACATAGTATAAAACAATGTCGCTTTCTCCGTCCCTATGTCCCTTTGTATGCTTAAATCTTTAAAACTACGCAACGGATTTTGATGCAGTTTTTTTAATCGATAGAGTGATTCAAGAGGAAGGTTTATATGTATAATACATGCATAAGATAGTAGTGGGACACTGTAAATTTTTGAGATTTCTAATGTGATGTCGTAAATCAACTCACTTTTTTGCGCTTTGCGCGATTGCAAACGATGGCCAAACCCAAAGACATTTAACTATTACTATAGACAGGACATTGAGATCAAAACTGTAATCCACAACTTATTACAAAGTGGTAACAAGTCGCTCAGTATGATTTTATGCGCCCTCTAGTGTAGTCGTGTTTGTGCGGGAACAGATTTGACAAATTTTATAGAAAATATGCCAAATTGCGTACTGCGATATTGCAAATCCCGTTATGGTAAAAAGGCTGAACGTGATTACAGTTTATTTTCGTAAGTATTTTTTATATTTACTCAATAATCAGACTATATAATAATTTTCAATAAATTGTTCTAGAACATTACTTATGCCCTTTGCTGACCTCTAGCGGTGAGAAGCAAAAGCACTACTTTTAGGATCTCGCCACAGTTGTCGATGCGGAAGTAGATGATTTAGTGATGTTCAAGTGATGTCGTTTTATTTAATGATTAATGTAATAAATAATATTTTTAAATTGTAAGTATAAGTTTGATATAAGTAGGAATATTCTGATTCAATAATAATTGTGTTGGGGGACTGTTATACACTATAATAGTAAATCTATCAAATCAATGTTTATGGCACTCCATAACGTTTCACAGAAGGTTATTTTTTATTTATTTATTTATATTTTTACATACTTTTTTTAAAATTGTCATATCACATATTTAAATAAATTTATTATAACTTTAACTTATACTTTTTTTTTTATTGTCTTGTCATTGATATAGTCTTTTATGTCGTAGTAGGCCTTATTTACTAATATTTCTTTGATTATGTTCACAAATGTAGCGTTACAGGTTTCTGTTTTATTAATTCAGGGAGTTTATTATAAATTTTTATTGACATTACATATTATTATGGACTATTGGAGTGTAGAGTCATGTTAGAAGTATTAATCTGTTTTTGTGTCTTAGTAGTTTATTTATTGGTTTTTCTCCACGTTTTGTAAAAGGAGGTGATGTTATTTCTTACAAATTTACATATTTCTAAAATATAAATGCCTGGTAGAGTTAGTATGTTAAGTTTTATAAAGTAGGGCTTGCAAGTGTCAGTCTGTTCAATGTTTGCCAAAGTTCAAATTATTTCATTCGAAGAATAAAAAGAGAAGGTGTGTCAGTACTACTTCCCCACAAAATAATCCCGTAACTAAACCTTGCATATGCATAGGCATAGTATGTAGTTAAAGCTGTTTGCAAATCTGTTTTTTTTTTAATTTATTGAAGGGCATAGGAGAATCTGGATATTTTTTTATCGAAGGTTGTTAATGTGGGTCTTCCAGTTTAAGTTACTATCTATAGTTATGCCTAATAGAGAGAATTCATTAGTATTTTCTATTGTGGAAGTTAATTATTAAGGGTGACTGATAAGGATAAAATGAAATTAATTTAGTTTAGAACATCCCTACTGCAAAGCGACGCCTACCGTGGAGTAGGTAAAACTTATTCTAATTGTTTTTAATATGTTGTTTTGCTTTTCAACGTTAGATAGCGCTACTTCCGCGCCAGCTCAAATTTTTTGTATGGAATAGTCTCTAATAGCCGCTCTATTACTATATTAAATCTCTTTGAGTACTTTACAAGATATCAAACGAATAAACTTACGCTAAATCGAAAAATTATGGTTGCGGCGGTGGTAGGTACTCGCGGCCTATATAGAGACATTCTGTAATTATGTAATAGTATACGTAACTATTCATATTAGCATACCACCCGTGCGAAGCTGGGGCGGGTCGCTAGTTTAAAATATTTGGCAGTTAATAAGATTTTCTGTTTGCCATTTAAAAACAAATAAGTTTTTTTATTACTTTTAATGTGTAGTCATACTATTATAGTTTCTATAATGTTGTGGTGTATTTACTATAGTCTTTCTTTTTTTCTTTATTTTAAATAATGGCTTCGTGCGTCTAGCACATTTAGCCAGTGTCAAGTAAGTGATATATCACTACATAGTATAAAACAAAGTCGCCTTTTCTGTCCCTATATCCCTATGTGCGCTTAAATCTTTAAAACTACGCAACGGATTTTGATGCGGTTTTTTCCAATAGATAGAGTGATTCAAGAGGAAGGTTTATATGTATAATACATGCATAATATAGTAGTGGAACACTGTCAATTTGTGAGATTTGTGATGTGATGTCGTAATTCAACTCACTTTTTTGCGCTTATATTGCAAACGCTGGCCAAACCCTACGAGATTAGTCAAAATAATGTACTACAATATTGTACAACTTATAAAATTCTTCAAAAAAGTCCGCGATGGTATATGAGAGATAGCTCTCAGGAATACCCCACAATAACCAATTTTATCTTTTACTTTTTACTAAAAATAATGGCTTATTAACGAAGCCATTTTAAGTATGTATGACATTAATTCTTATCTAAATAAACACAGCTTGGACATTAAACATAGATTAAATTTGTCTTTTACATCATGTAATTTCGATCAGTAGGTACTTTACAAGATATCAAACGAATAAACTTACGCTAAATCGAAAAATTATGGTTGCGGCGGTGGTAGGTATTCGCGGCCTATATAGAGACATTCTGTAATTATGTATTATACGTCACTATTCATATTAGCATACCACCCGTGCGAAGCTGGGGCGGATCGCTAGTTAATAATATATAATTCATAGTAAATGAGAATGAGTGATAAAGATGATAAATGGTAAATGAGATAACCTCTCCTAAGCCCCTTGAGTCCTCAGTAAAGATGTGGGACTTTACTGAGATCTCACATGGACTCCTTGAGAATTTTTTTTAAAAGTGATGTTGCACTGTTTTGTTTGATTTACCAACACTTAGTTATGTATATTCACAAACACTTAACGGTTAATAATCCACCGTTATTACACATTAATGTTAGAAATATCACAAATTTTAGAAAATAAAACAAAACTGCAGACATGACGCTTCACTTTCCCGCCAAGAAGTCCACTATAGTCCTTTCTTTCTTTATTTTAAATAATGGCTTCGTGCGTCTAGCACATTTAGCCAGTGTCAAGTAAGTGATATATTAGTAATATATAATTCATAGTAAATGAGAATGAGTGGTGATAAAGATGATAAATGGTAAATGAGATACCTTCCCCTAAGCCCCTTGAGTCCTCAGTAAAGATGTGGGACTATACTGAGATCTCACATGGACTCCTTGAGAGAAATTTTGAAAAGTGATGTTGCACTGTTTTGTTTGATTTACCAACACTCATGTATGTTCACCAACACTTAACGGTTAATAATCCACCGTTATTACACATTAATGTTAGAAATATCACAAATTTTAGAAAATAAAACAAAACTGCAGACTTTCCCGCCAAGAAGTCCACTATAGTCCTTTTCAGTGATGAGTTCTATGACAGATCGATTTTTGACACTTGTAGAGTTGTCCGTTAATGAAATCGTATATAATATTTCCGATAATCGATAATAATTTATAGGGAAATAAAATCGATCGATAAATAAACCAAAACTTAAATATCGTTGGTGTATAAGTAATATTTATATTGAAAGTTAATTGTGCTTAAATACATAAACGGCATATTTTGCACAGTTTTAATAAGGTAAAATACAACAGATATTTAAAAGACTTAATTCTTTGGTAACTTTCTGAAAAATCACTGTCAGAATCTCTTGAAGAGTCGCTATCGTCGAAAATAATTATAAGTTCGTCTTTCCACCTGTCTATTCTGACCTACCGCTCCCAGTCCTCTAATATAATCTCTGCATTTTCGAGCGATTGTCGAGCGATCACAAGATGACCACCGATTATGTGACTTCTCAGCCCTATGTTCTTTCTACGTTCCGTTCCACGGCCAAGAATTGCATAGGTATTTTATTTATGTGCCTTTTTATTTTATATTTCATTAAATTAAACTAAGCGAGACTGTTTTTGTTTCACAAGTTTAAGGTATTCAATTATTACATTTTTCGTAATAACGTTACCGTAAAATAAAAATATTATACAGTAAAATTATTTTTGTTTTTCAAACAAAAAACGCGTAGTTCGGAACACGATGAAGTGTCACAGAAATCATCGGTGAAAAGGACTATAGTTTGAAAAATTTCGCCGTTAACTTGTATGATCACAAAATATCCCACTGCACTTATTCCTTAATCTTTTGATTGTTGTTGGATAGGTTCTGATGATAATAATATCACTTAATATTTGTCACTTATTTTATTATATCTGGTGAAACGATTATACTGTAAAAATAATTCCGATATATATTTTTTGGATTAAATATGTACGGAGCTAGAAGGACAGCGCCGAAAGTTAAAAATTAAAGAAAGCAAGGTATTAGTTATTTTGTCAGCCGCATAACTTTAGTAACAATACTACCTTAAGTTGAATTTATTTCTTAACATTTATTGATATACTCCAGATGAAGAAACGGTACAAAACCATAATCTGTTACAACTAACAAAAACTATATAATTATTAGATTCTATCGAAAAGGACTACATTAAACATTTATTACTTAAATGTTCTATGGCTAGCAAAATTACGAACATTGGTAAAACTATTGAAATCCAAACATATAACATACTAACTAAAATTACAGTTGACAGTGACAAGTCAGTCATTGTCAAAGAAGAGTTCATTCACAACTTGCAATAATTTTCTGGAATAAAATTGTTTAATTGAATTATGGTTATTGCCAGTAATTAAATTGGTGTCCTAGTTTAGTTAATCTTTTCACATTTTAATCAAAATGGGAATTTTTGGTAATTCTTCCCCTTTTGACCAAGATGTAGGTGAGTACATTCTTTGTTACAATCTTATTTACATACTTATTTTATCTTAATTCTTCAGAAAACTTTGTGTTTAACAAGCTATGGGATCCCTGTTACACAAACTAATATTTGCCATATTCCAAGTTTTGCAGCAACAGTCTTGAGTTGTAACTCTTGAGCCAGAAGTATTGTTGTGCAGCTATTAGGTGATAAATCATTGTTGTTTTTTATGAGTCATAACTGTACCAGATACAGTTTTTTCTATACATATATTATTGTGTATGATAAAGAAAGTGATAATAGCCTTTCCTAATTAAACCAGAATTGAATTTTAGTACATTTAATATGCGAAAATAAGTGACAATTAAAAAAATTTAATACTTCTGATCTATTAATTTCTAATAAAGCAATACAAGATGGGTGCATCTGCACCACTATTATCTCTTAGTAATGGTTAGCTTACAGTGATAAATATCAAAATTACATTGAGTACATCAAAATTAAAGATTAACAGTGTATTACAAAAAATACTTTGAACACTCCTTAGACATGCGTTTATCTAAACAGAGTCTAAAAGTTTTAACAATGTTCAACTTTCTCTATTACTACAAAATACTTTTCAGCAGACGTTTAGTTATAACCACTGAATATTGTGGAATATGGAGGTTAAAAAATGTTACAATTAAAATGCAATTCAATTTAAAAAGTACCCAACCTCGAGGGTCACTCAGATTTATTTGTGTGCGTTTTATTTGAGTTTCACTACAGGTATGCATATAATCTAAATCTTCCATATTAATAAGGCTTAAACGTATAAGTTTAGGCAATCAATAGACAAGGTTTTGGAATAAAGTTTTTTTTAAATGCGTGTTCAACATCTGTTTAAATTTTTTGTAATAACACTGGAAGTTGACTAATTCATAATTTATTTTATCATCATATCAGCCTTTTGAAGTCCACTGCTGAACATAGGCCTTCCCAATTGCTTTCCACGAAGATCGATCCTTTGCCGCCAGTATCCACAGGCTCCCTGCCGGCCTGCCCAGGTCATTGGTCCATCTCGTGGGGAGCTGCCCTCTACTACGCATGCTGATTCGGTTATTTTATGACATAAATAAATTTAACAACCAATCAAATGTCTGAAGCTGTAAAATAAGATTCAAAGTAGCACTGTTTGCAACTACAGACATCATTCGATAAAATATGAATGTTTGAAATTACAGGGTCTATCATCACTTACTTTTACACCTCTTGGCAATGAATATAAAAGTATAGTTAGACATTCCGCTCCTAAATTAATTCATATTCTTGGACACCTCACACAATGCTTATAACCCCAAATTTAGCTGGGACTGTATTAAGTGTACTGATATGGCATGGAGGTCGGTATACCTACACTTCACTCCAGAGGTTGTGGGTTTGATTTCTGCATAGGACAAATCTTTGTGTGCATGAGCATAAATATTTGTTCTGGTCTGGGTGTTTTCCTATGTACATTAAGTATGTCTTTACAAAAAAAAAAGGATATAAGTATGTTTATCTGTTCTTTAGTATCCATAACACTTTTTAGTGATACTTATCTTGGAACTAAATGATTGGTATGATTGAGGTGTGATAAGAGAATTTTTATTTATTTATACTGTTTACCATGCTGGCCTCAACTGGCTTTCAGCCACATGCTCCCCCGTGGCCGTCTGGCGCCTCCAAGACTACAGCTTTTTTGTAGCCTTCTACCTCCACCTCCACTTCCAAGGGGAAGTGGATGAATTTATGATTAATTTACTTTTCCATCCAATTTATATAACCATAACTCAAGCTACCATTTTGCATAACATAGGGACTATAAGTTTTTCCTATCTTGCTGAAAGTATTCAATTTTGTTGACTTTGAAAATGAATAGTGCTGATAGGGTTTTATTATAGTGAACTCAGGTAATAAATGTACTTTTTTTATGTGACTCTTATCTTAAACAATATCAGCCTTACTAATAAAAATAAGCTCAGGTGTATATACCCGCTAGACAGGCGATGCAAGCCATCGGGCTACCAATAAAAACATTTCTGACAAATCGGTTGTATACGTCTGTTTTAGCGTAGAAGAAAAATTACACAGGGCTTATTCACTCACGAACGGTAGTTTATTTGTTGTGTAAGTGTATGACAGGTGTCCATTTTGGGTTCATATCTTGGTTTTTAATATTTTTTGCTGTATACGGTTTATCAGATTTACTTAGATTTGCAAAAGAGAACTCAAGTTTCGAGCAATCGAAAAATATATAAAAGTTTCTCGTCAATTAGAACGAATCAAAATTCAATATTATATTTTTCAAAGACAACGTACAAAATAGTAGTACCTACAAGACCTACATAGTTGACTTATCGAAAAAATATTTTAACATTTTTCTTTCTTATTTGGTTTGTAACTTTATTCACCATTGTTTAAATATAAATTATAAAATTTATATGTAAACTACAGCACTGAAGAATAAATAAAATAATTAAACGTACACACAGGAAGTAACAATTATTGACAGCCAGGCAGCTCATAAACAAAACAAGGAAGGATGACGTTCGTTTTGAAGTCTCCCATACTAGGTTCGGGTGAACGTTCAACAATAATTTTATAAATTACTATGTAATATATCCAAAACAATAATAAACATTAATATAACGAATTATTTATCTTCTTGATGTAGTTTTATCATTAAAATAGAATTATTTGCAGTTCCATGAACACATCAAACTTCTTCTTTGCCTTTGCGTAATTCGTGTATAACTTTACTCAAAGTTTATTCACTGGGTAACTATTCGAACGTTAAGTAGCGGTTAAAGCATTTTTTATTAGTAAGGCTGTTTGTTTATAAATTATACCCTGTGGTTATTCCGAGACATATACACAAACCCCTATGTTAGTATGGTGCAAAATTCTACCTGTACTGCTACTTCACTGCAGACTGGAGCTTGAGTAGAGAATAATAAGGAAAAACACTCATTGTTTTGTTCTCCCGTGAGACTCTCACATTACTGTAACTATAACTATACTGTATAAATTAAATTTTGCACATACATCTTAATATTAAGTTGTGATTGTACTAAGTGGCTCGTTAGATAAAGAGTGCAACCAAATTATAAGTGTAAGTTAGAACTGAAACTGACTAAGCTTTTTTTGCTACTGTTAAACTCTTTTATTTTGGTGATGGATAAAATATTGCTTAAATAAAGCAATTTTACTGTCAAGAAATTAAATTTGTAAGAAAATGTAATGTAGGTAATTGTAAAATAGCGAACATTGAGCAAAAGGTACAAAAAACTACAAAAAAATAATAAAATTTAATACAGCTTACAATAACAATTCTATAGGATAAATAAAATAAATAATAACAAATACAGCTTTGGTACGGACCATATTAAAATGGCTCATATTTAATGTGTCATCAAAATTAATAAATTACCAACCTAACCTAACCTTTTTGTACATCAAAAAATTCTGATGGAGCACCTAATCCCCTATTAGATGCTAGATCAGTATTTTTGATGATCAAAAAAGTATTTTTTAGAGGTTCAGTTTATTATATTCCTATTAAAATACAGTTAATCTTGCAGTTGTAAATATTGTTGAAAGTCGTACTTTTATCAATGCTCACAACGATAACTACTAGAAAAGCAGACTGCAGGTATGAAGTGCGTCCTCTCCTTAAACCTGACGTCATCAATCAACTCGGCCAATCGAAGTCCATGGCATTAGCTCAATTTCACGATTTGGATAAGAAATGTAGCAAACATTTTAGTATCCAAATTATTACAAAGATTTTAACGAATATATCGCACCAAATCATATGAAACCTTGCCAACGTAATATCTTCCTCATCACGCGGTCCGACGGCAAGAGACTGTCACCACCGAATTTCGCGTCGGGGGACCGAATAGCGGTCGGTCTAGACCAATCACAGAAAATTAGGTGCTTCAGACGATAAGACCCCGATCATATCTTTTACGAGATTTTTGCAATCTTGAGCATAACGAAATCCCCGAAGCGACGATAAACCTGGCGGCTCAAGGTCGAAACCGTTCCGCAGAGCGCGCCACCAGCGAGAACAACACCAGCGAGGAGTGGGGCCTCATCATGGAGATCTGCGACCGCGCCGCCGCCTCGGCCGCCGCCGCCAAGGACTGCCTGCGGGCCGTGCTGCGGCGGCTGGCCAGCGCCGACCCGCACGTGCAGGTGCACGCCGCCACGCTGCTGGACGCCTGCGTGGCCAACTGCGGCCGCGCCTTCCACCTCGAGGTGGCGTCGCGCGACTTCGAGACCGAGTTCCGCCGCCTGCTCGGCCGCGCCCAGCCCGCCGTCGCGCAGCGGCTGCGCGCCATGCTGCGCAAGTGGGCCGACGGCGACTTCCGCAGCGACCCGCAGCTCGACCTCATCGTCGCGCTGCACGCCAAGCTGCGCGCCGAGGCGGGCGAGCCCGTCGCCGGCCCGGCCGCCGCCGCCGCCCCCTCCGGCCCCGCCGCCCCCGCCGGGCCCGCCCCCGCCCCCGCCGCCGCCCGCGAGCAGGAGGAGCTGGCGCGCGCCATCGCGCTGTCGCTGAAGGAGGCGCCCGGCGCGGCGCCGCTGTACCCGCGCGTGGAGGCGGCGCCCTCCCCGCCCTCCCCGCCGCCGCCGCGCAAGGTGCGCGCGCTCTACGACTTCGAGGCCGCCGAGGACAACGAGCTGACGTTCCTCGCGGGGGAGCTAGGTGAGCCTGCCCCCTCCCCGCCTCCCCCCCTCCCCTCTCGGCCCCGTTCTGACGCGGCGCGTGGTCTCTGTTGCAGTGGTGGTGACGGACTCGAGCGACCCCAACTGGTGGAAGGGCTCCAACGAGCGCGGCGAGGGCCTGTTCCCGGCCAACTTCGTCACGTCCGACCTGAGCGAGCCGAGGCCCGGTGAGTCGATCCGGTCCGGACCAGGGTCTCCTGCGTCAATGTTTAAGTGGCTACATCTCGCTTCCAAATTTTCGGCGAAGCGTCCCGATAACGATGTTATTCGATCTCAGTAAACCTGTCCTATTTATTGATGGGTATACCTATATCAGAGTGGCTCTCGCGGGTCTCTGTTTGGACATTTGCTCTTTACTGTGGACGGCATTTATTATATTTATCATGCGTTCACATGACTTACAATTATTTTAAACCTTATAAAAAACGTCATAATTATAAGTATTGCATAAAACCGTATTCTATTGGAACCATGGTAATGTTCCATTCTTTTAATACTTCTAAAATTTATTTTTGCTATTAACGTTATTTTTTTCGATTATGCTTCGTTAATTATGTTCGATTTTTCTGAGTAAAAAAGTATGATTTTTTATATATTTTTTTCAAAACGAGGCACTGCAGTTGAGTGAATATTGAAATTTAGCATTAAATTGACAAAATTTTCAGCTATTCTAATAATAATGCAATGTTTGAAAATGGTCCTTCCAAAACATTGGGGACGTCCCGACGAGTCGCATCGGACACTGTACGAACTAAAATATTTTACATATTTTAACAACGGACCTATAAAGGCTAAAAACTACATTAAACATGACTCGCGTCGGTCGCGTCCTCAGAGCCGGAGCCGAGCGCGCGGACCGTGAAGTTCAGCGAGCCCGGCGCGGGGCCGGCGCCCGGACACGCGGTCGACGACGAGGCGGCCGGGGGCGTCGACGAGGCCGTCATGGACGCGGCCCTGGCGCTGCTGCACGAGGCGGACCCCGAGGCGACTGGGGGCGCAGACGAGGCCCGGCTGCAGGCGCTGGAGCGGCGCGCGCTGGCCATGGGCGGCGCCGTGGACGCGGCCCTGGAGCGCGCCGACCGCCGCCACGCGCGCCTCACGCAGCTCAGCGCCGAGCTGGTGGACGCGCTCAACCTCTACCACTCGCTGATGCGCGACGCGCTCAAGGCGGGCGGCCCGGGCCCGGGGCTGGGGCCGGGGCCGGGGCCGGGGCCGGGCGGGCTGGGCCCCGCGGCGCCCCCGTTCGGCGGGGTGCAGTTCGGGGGGGCGCCGTTCGCAGCGCCCGGCCTGGGCCCGGGGGCGGGGCTGGGGGCCGGGGGCGCGCCTCAGATGCCGCCGCGCTGCTGACGCGACGCGCCCCGAGTCGGCCCGTCGTCGTCGGCGGGGAACGCTCCCGTAAACCGATATCACTCCTGACGTTACTTTTTATTCCATACTCGATCGAAGTTTCCCCTCGGCTCTTAATATTCAGAGATCGCTCCCGGTCCAGGGATCCTCTGAAGTTCTATTGTCAAACTCCTGCCAGTGCTGACGCCGTCGACGTACCTGAATGCAAAATATAAACCTTCGGGTGTTCTGATCCTTAAATGGCATTCGCGATGCATTCGTAAAACCGCACGTCCCGCTTGGAAAATTAGTGAACACCGGAATGTCTTTAAAATGAATAGTAAAGTTCTGAAGAATTGTTAGGCTGTTTAGAAGTAACTATGGAGAGAATAGTATTAATTTTAATTTCACCGTCAATTTGAATTGTAAAGTGTACACGGAGCATTCCCCCGCCGACGGCACGCAGCCCAAAGCGCATATTCTGAACTCCCTCCAAATTGGTATATTGTTATGTAATTATTTGCTTGGACACTACGTGTGCGTCGAGTGCGAGTAGTACAGAGAGTATTCGCTAATGTTAACATGTTGCCACTAGCTCAGTTCAACTCAGCTGGCTCTTAAGATGACAATTTTTACGTGTGGCATACGTGTATTTTTATAGTATTTATTCGTAGCAAGCAACTGGCAACACTCCAGTGCTGCCAGCCTTGTTCTGCTGGTTTAAATTTTATTTATTTATTTCGTGGTTAACAATATTAATAAAACATTCCATTGCATATGGGCATGAACAATGCTGTTAATGTGCGGTGAATGGGAATGCATTCATTATTATAATTTAAAAAATCGAGCGAAGAATCGATGCTGTGGTCAAATTTTCTTATTTTTTTAATGTTTGACAACGCATTTAATGATCATATAAATTAATGTTGTGTACCGAATGTTACTTTGTTGTTTATGTCGATAATTATTTTATATGATACGTGAAATTATAAAAAAAATGTTTAACCAATATGAAACTAACGATAACTTAAAACATTAATGCAAAAAAAATGGTTACAATGTCTCTTGAAAATCTTTCTTCGATAGAAATCGTATAATTGAAATGTAAAAATATATCTGTTAAGTTGTTTATGAATATTGTATAATGTGTGAAGAGATGTAATAATGTGGGTGTCAGGGGTCTCGACAGTTCTCTATGGACCGGGCAGACTCCGGGACCGCCGGCCGCCGACTGCTTGTCACTTTGATGCTGATTTGAATAGAATATTATTTATACTAAACTATTATATAAAAATATAATTTTATTTTGTTTCATTTTGCCTCAAAACCGACCTCGATTGCGGCCGTAATTTACTGACTGACTCGACCAACAATAGAATGTGTATTGGGTCTGATTGTGATGGAAAATTAAAATTCAAGTAGAGAATCGTGTAGGTCCTATATGCCTCGCTCTTATATTATCTTTGAAATCGTTAATGCAGGCTATAATTAGTAAATAAAACTGAAAGCGATCATGCCTCCTGAAGTTCGATTGGGTAGTGCCCGAAAGCAACTATGAAATAACAGCGTAGACCGTTCCAAGAAAGGTTCTTTATTTTTTATATTTAACATTATACGTCGTGTACGTATTGGCATTTCACAGATACATTCATATAACTCTCCTTACAAACATTTAGGTACTTAGATGTAAATAAATGTAAATAAACGAATCTATAATTAAATATTCTTATACTAATGACTAGAATGTCGGAATGTTCGTTGTGGGCAGTGCTCGCGGGCCGAGGTCGAGAGGTCTGCACTCGAATGAGCAAATTACATGGCATTTCTAATTAGTTAACAACAGTTATTGACTTGATGTGTATGTTTGTTTGATTTAATACATTTAAGTTTTGAATACTTAACAAGAAAAATAAACTTAGTTCAAATGAAAATAATCATAGCTACCTTAGTCGTACTTATGAAAATTATTAAACTATTAATGTGATATTTGAATAATAAATAATTTTGGACTTGATACAAAACACAGTCATCATATATATATCTGATGATTCGATAACTGCGCTGGCTGGCTACCATTTTTAACACAATTATTTAGATAATAATATACGAGTGAAATACATTGGAGATAATTACTTATTCCCTGTTTGAAAAGCGCGTCGCCTAGCCGTACCTAAGTGGTTACAGAAAGGTAATTACGGACTAGAGCCTTTTACTTAAGCTTTTCCGTGTCTCGAAATTGTGACTCGTCATAGTGACCCAATCTTGCCAGATGGAAAGCAGTCGATGCAGCCCAGTAAAGAAAAAGCGGTTCGTACTTTGTGTAACAAGGCGGTTTGTCAGCGCACCCACTCATGACGGACTTCGGACTTCATCCCGTTTCACCGCCCTCTTAGAAGACCCGGGCTATTGGAGTTCGTAAACACATGAGCCAAAACTCCACAGCCGTGGTCGATCGAATGGGTACAATGAATACGTTAAGAGCAAAAGCTCCGCTTAAAATAGCATTTTCATGTAATGTTACATTCCTGCCAATGACCCTAGGATAGAGGTCTGGTAGATGCGCTGCGACGCGGCGTATAGCATTATGGTGCCGTTCCGTTTCCGACCTTATAGATTCTGTGTTACGACCTTTATAACTCCTGCGCATAAATACGTCGGATCGAGTAAATCTAAGTAAGAGCCCCTTAGCTCCCGCACTATATTTGGCATCATCATTTCTAAATACAAGCTCATTTGCTGTGATCCCAATCTATCAGGTAAAAGCCTTAAATACAGTTCAGTTCAGTTCAATCAGGAAGTTCAGGCAGGAAGGCATCGGTGTCTCGCGGCGGCGGCGTCTGATCATCCAGTGTCGCGTCGAGTGTCGCGTCGAGTGTCCCGTCTAGAGTCGCGTCGAGCGGCGCGTCGCTGAGATACGTAGTGTCGGTGTGTGCCGACGCGGGCGCGCCCCAGGACACCCAGCGCGCCTGAAATCCACCAAAGTTTATAATATCTTTATAATCACTTAATCGTACAGGGTGAGTGCGACAAAACTGTTCATCTTTTTACTTAGGCCACAGGATCGGCGGCGGTGCGAACGGCGAAGCGGGCGGCGAGGCGACCATTCGCGCGGCACCGTTTACAGTTCACGGGCAGAATGAGTACTGAAACCTTCGATTATATTCTTATGAAATTTTAATATTATTTCTCCCCACAATCTCTTCACTACATGTTTAAATTTATGCTGTGGATGGCAAGACTTCCAAATAGCTGATCTTGCTAGTAGAACTTCAGCAATAAAAGCCTAGGTTTATTATTTTTGGCGTCGAAAACAACCAAACTCGTTTGACCACTGCACTATTCGCCGCGACTGCCGCTCTCCGTCCTATATATAAAGAAATTACTCTATGTCTCCGTGGCTGGCGCCGTACTGTTTCATATCTTTGGTTTGCTCGCCTCCCGCGCCACTAGTCGCCCGCTCGGTTCGCACCGTGCGAATATTCGCATCGGCGAATGTCCCGTGGCCAAGGTGTAAATGTTATCGAATCTTATCTCGAATGTATCTTCGAGTCATCACGGCCGAGGAGGAGGGCACACACCGCCGGGAATACATAATTAAGTAAAACTCGGAACGTGGTCGTGTCGCCATACCTCGGCGCGGTCCCGCGGCGAGTCGTCGAGAGTGAGCGCGAGCGCGTCGAGCGGCACGTCGAGACACGGCGTGAGAAGTCGCGGCGCGTCGGCCAGGAACGCCGCCACGTCGGCCGCCGTCGGCCGCGCCTTGTAGTCTTGGCACCAGCACGACTTTATCAGGCCCTCCCTGTACGAACGATCACTTTATTGTTATGATTTAGTGAAATACTTACAAAGAAGAATGAAATTTATTGTACTAAAATTGATTGAAATGACATTTCTGATGTGGTTGGAATGAATTTAAAAATTAAGCGCTGCAATAGGAGACTGGAATCTGGATACACTTGGATATCATCACAGGACGGTCGATACAGCAATCAAATTGATTACATTCTCGGAGGATCAAGGTCACCTCAATCTGCAATGCCCACTATGCCAGGTGCCGACTGTGGTCCAGACCACCGAGTCTTGATATGAATAGTGCGATTTAAACTAAAAGCAGCTAGGGAAGCTACTGTACAAAGAAGAATGGAAGCAAAAGATAATGTCAAGTTTGAACAGACTCTACAGATAGGTAAATTAGACGTCGTGGACAAATGTGCCCATAAACTTGGTTTTTAATGCCAATTGATGCGGTCTGTCAGCCGCAAAAACATTCGCAAACGTCATCAATAAATGAGCCTAAAACTCACTCTCTTGCTTTTGTTGAGGAGCGAAGAAAGTTAAAATCTTGATATTAGCCAATATCGTAGGCGAATCTTGATTCTGAATGTAAAATCTGGTTTAGACAGCATATAAAAAATATAAACAGAAAGATTCAAAACATATCCTCTGAAGTAGAATTGCACGATAACATGAATCTAGGGACATCTCTAAGGACCATCCATTCGATCCATTACTAGTCTATTTCATGAAACATCAAAAGTGGAACAGTGACGTATATAATTTTTAAAACGTGGAAATACTATTGTCACACATGTTATGGCTTTAGAATCATCTCACCAAATATTGGAAGATAAAGCATGAGCTGCAATAAAACATCTAACTAAAGGGGGCACCCAAAAGCTCATATCTCAGACGACTTTACTGCGTCTGTATGTAAAGATGTCGTAAATTCCAGGAAGTGATAGGATTCGTCAGGCATGGTATGATTTCTACGGTGCTCTTCGAAATAGACAGCGATTCTTTAGGGGGCCTAAACATAACAAATTTGGTCGCAAGCAGATCCAGCAGGATGGAGGATCAACTGTCCCGAAAGGAAAATCTTTCCAAAATCTACCGCATCGAAACAGGAGGAGGAATACCCACAGCTGCGGCTTGAGGCCGACGGGCAGGTCGAGCGTGCGGCCGCCCTTGACGCGCGCCAGCACCTCGGCGTTGGCCAGCCCCTGGAACGGCAGCGAGCCGAACGTCACCATCTCGTACAGCAGCACGCCCAGCGCCCACACGTCCGACGCGGCCGAGAACACGCCCAGCGCCAGGCTCTCGGGCGCCATCCAGCGCACCGGCAGCAGCCCCTTGCGGCTGAAGCGGTAGTAGTCGTGCTCGAACACCAGCCGCGCCATGCCGAAGTCGGCCAGCTTCACGGCGCGCCCCGCCGACACGAGGCAGTTCCGCGCCGCCACGTCCCGGTGCACGTAGCGCTGCTGCGCCAGGTACGACAGGCCGCGCGCCACGCCCAGCGCCGCCGACGTCAGCCAGCGCGCCGACACCTCGCCCTCGCCCCCCGCGCCCCCCGCGCCCCCGGCACCCTCCGCGCCCCGACCCACCGCCAGGTGGCGCCGCGCCAGCAGGAACGTCTTCAGGTCGCCGTACAGCATGAACTCCATCACGGTGCACACGGGCTCCGTGGCCGTCACCACGCCGAGCAGCTTCACCACGTTGCCGTGCTCGAAGCGCTTCATCGCCTCCGCCTCCGACAGGAAGTCGAGCTTCTCCTCCGCGGAGGCGCCCGCCTTGAGCGTCTTGACCGCCACCGCCGTCCAGCCGCCGCCCTCGGCCAGCAGCGCGTGGCCGCCGTACACGGTGCCGAACGCGCCCGTGCCGAGCTTGCGGTTGATGACGACGCGCTCGCGCGGCAGCTCCCAGCGCGCCAGCCCGCGCGGCTTCGGCTCCGCGGGCCGCAGCTCGAGCGCGGCCAGCCGCTCGCGGTAGCGGCGCTCGGCGCGGCGCCTCGAGAGCGCCGCCAGCGCGCCGAGCGCCGCCAGCAGCGCGAGCAGCGGCGCGGCGGCCAGCGCGGCCAGCGCGGCGCGGCAGTCCCCGCCGAGCAGCGCGGCCAGCGCGGGCAGCGCGCACCGCGGGCCGTCGGCGGGCGCGCGGCCGCCGCTCGTGGCCCAGCGCAGCGCCGCGCGGTCGAGGCTGAGCGCGCCGCGCTCCCAGCGGCCGACGCGGCGGTAGGAGCCGTCGCGCCACTGCTGCACCACGAGCGGCGCGCGGCGCGTGTAGAGGCCGCCGCGGCCCGACCACTCGAAGGGCCCGGTGAGCCCGGTGTAGTTGGTGGTCGTCGCGTCTTCGACGAGGGCGCTGAAAACACCGAGGCGCGTTAACGTTGTTGTTACATTTATGTGTCTCATTTTTATGTGCCAAATAGCGTGCAAATGTCTAAGAATACAATTTTCAAGTATTCTTATATAAGTTTATTTATTGTCATCGCAGTTTATAATATTTTCTTAAATATGCATGTACATACGTTGCATTATGTGTTTCGGATGTAGTATTTATTTAGTTTGCACTTGTTAATGCTTTGTAATTAGCGTGACGGGTTTTATGTCCTCCATATAAGTTCACTTTGTTACAGAAATGATTATTAGTAAAAACTTGTAATTGACGTTAATCTAAGATAACATTGTAATTAGCCGTAAGTTTTCCTAAAATTGTAAAATAAAATATAATTTTCAAGTCATCAAATTAATTAATAGAGTAGAAGCATTTGTCCAGCAGCCATTCATGAAGTTTCCTCTTGAATAAGACCAAATTGAAGCAAATTGACCACGTAGAATGCGGTTCGAAGGGACAAACTACACTTAGGCACAAATTAACGAATTTCAGTCCTAACATTCTACATAATGGGTGATAAAATTCCAAATAGTGAGCGCCACATATAGTTTATAGTTCTAACACATTTTTTTGTATCTTAAAGATTATCCGTCTCTGTACAGTTACCCCACATCATTAGGCCATATTGCATGACTGAAGCCACATAACCGTAATAAGCTTGTAAAGCTGCTTCTCTTGAGACAGTTATGCTTATTCTTTTAAAGGAAACATAAACGAAAGAAAGTCGATTGAACATGCAATTTTCATCGAAGTGTATTGGCAATTTCTAAGGAATTTTAACAAAAAAACGTCTTCTATTTTAATGTCATTCTGTATTATTTCTAAGTCAAATTTTGGATCACATATTAGGTCGGGGAAAAAGTCTTTTCGCATAACGTAGGTATAAACTTATTATAAAATTTTTTTGACTATACTATTTGTGTCTGGCTGGTTTTGGTAACATTAAAAAGGTTCCATTATAAAGAAAAGAAAAAAAATAAAAAAAAGTTGTTTCCCGCTATTTTTCATTTGTTTTTCTCTCCGTAAAAATGAGCGAATCTAATGAAGAAATTCGATACATTTTAAACTTTTATTATAAAAAAGGCAAAAATGCAACTCAAGCAGTGAAAAAAATTTGTGATGTTTATGGACCTGATGCAGTGTCAGTAAGAGTAGCACAAATTTGGTTCAAACGTTTTCAGTCCGGAAATTTTGATGTTAAAGATGCACCTCGCTCTGGTCGCCCTGTTACGAATAAAATGGACGCCATTTTTGAAAGAGTGGAGCAAGATCAGCATATTAGTAGTTACGATGTAGCTGAAGAACTGGGAATTGACCACAAAACAGTTTTGACCCATTTGAAGAAAGCTGGTTATACAAAAAAGCTCGATATTTGGGTGCCACACGAGCTCACTCAAAGAAACTTAATGAACCGTGTACTCATTTGCGATTCATTATTGAGACGTAATGAAACCGAGCCGTTTTTGAAGAGATTGATAACTGGCGATGAAAAGTGGATCACGTACGACAAGAACGTGCGAAAAAGGTCGTGGTTGAAAGTTGGACAGGCTTCACAGACTGTCGCCAAACCTGGCCTAACACGAAATAAGGTGATGCTGTGTGTATGGTGGGATTGGAAGGGCATTGTTTGCTATAAGCTTTTACCGCCCGGCAAAACCATCGATTCTGATCTTTACTGCCAGCAACTGATGAGATTAAAGGAAGCAGTCGAGAGAAAACGGCCGGAATTGATCAACAGGAAGGGTGTGGTCTTTCATCACGATAACGCTAGACCACACACATCTTTAGCCACTCAGCAAAAATTAAGAGAGTTCGACTGGGAGGTCCTAGTGCATCCACCATATAGCCCTGACCTTGCGCCTTCAGATTTTCACCTGTTTCGGTCTCTGCAGAATTCTTTAGGTTCTGTAAGGTTGACCTCAAGAGAGGACTGCCAAAACTATTTGTCCCGTTTTTTTGATCAGAAGTCCCAAAGTTTCTACAGTAACGGGATAATGTCTCTGCCAACAAAATGGCAGAAAGTTATTCAACAAAACGGTACATATATATTGTAAATAAATGTAAATAAACTTTGAAAAAAATGTCTTGACTTTTCATACAAAAATACGAAAAGACTTTTTCCCCAACCTATTATTTATATAAATTGCATTACCTTAGTCATTAAATTGTTTGCTTTCAACCAAGTCAGCACATTATTCAGTGCTGAGATAATTTCTATTCGAAGTGTCTCTTTATCAATTGATTTAATCAGTATAGTAATGCCGTCAGCAAAATTTATATTGAACATAATTCGGTAAATCATTTATATAGATTAAAAACAATATTGGCCCCAATATGCTTCCTTGAGGAAACCCAAACAGATTCAGACTGTAGTCAGAGCTGTATGCCTTCTTATTGAATTTCTTGTCTATTTGTGTTATTTCAGTGCATTGATATCTATTACTTACTCGAATAACTTTCCTACCAGGTATTAGCTATACCACGAATACCATACTGATTCAGTTTTGCCATAAGTCTGGGATGATAAACAAAGTCAAATGCCCTGCTCATATCGACAAACAGCGCCACTAGTAGTGTCTTAGTTGAAATACTCTGTGTAGCGACATTTACCAGGTTATCTACAGCAAGATTTGTTAATCTATTTTTTCAAAAAACAATCTGTTCACTGGCTTATATATGAAATTTGTTCAGAAATCGCAAAAGTCGGCTCAGCACAGCCTTTTCTATATTTTCCGATAACCGAAATTAATGTGATTGGTCTATAGTGATCTAATTGTGAGACGTCACCATTTAAGGTCCGATGAGAGATCGCCCGGTCGGAATGTACATCTATAGTGGGTGGGTCGGGTACTGTCGGGTACTGTCGGGTACTGACCTGACGTGTTCGGGGCGGTGCAGGTCGAGCAGCGCGGCCGGGCGCGCGGCCAGCAGCCGGCGCAGCGCCGCGCCCCACAGCGCCAGCACGTCCAGCAGCAGCGCCGCGTCCGGCCCGCACCCGGCGCAGCCGTCCGGCGCCGCGCCGTCCGGGGCCGGGCCCACCGGGGCCGCGCCCTGCGGGGCCGCGCCCTCCGGCACCGCGTCGCGCCACGCCGCCCGCGCCCGCAGGTGGCCCTCCGCCGCGGCCCGGAGCTCGTCCGCCGCGCACGGCGCCGCGTCACCGGCCCCCGCCAGCAGCCAGTCGTCCGGCAGCCCGTCCGGCAGCAGCCACACGGCGCCCGCCTCGGGCGTGAGGCCGGCGGCCCAGCCGGCGCACAGCGCGGCCCGTAACACGCGCGCGTCCTCCAGGCACGCGTACACGATCCGGCGCTCGGCCGCGACCGTCCGTTTCGCCCACTGCGAACGGAGATGTGCAAATTATCGTCGGATGCACATTGAATGCTTTCGCGGTCGTCATTTTTATTCCGTCCGATTCGAACTAACGCCCGAGCGAGGCGGGAGTACAATACAATCCCCCAAATCGAAAACGGCCGCATGAGTCAATTCTACCTCCAACCCCTATCTCCTACGATTCCAATAATGCCATCGCCTCACTTTTTTCGACATCGAACCGGCCACGAACCTGCGCGAGATGGTCGGGGAGCGTCTCGTAGTCGCCGACGAGGCGGAAGGGCGCCACGTCGAGGGCCTGCAGCGCCGGCACGTCCAGGTCGGCGGCCGTGGCGGGCTCGCTCAGCACGGCCAGCCGCCGCCAGCCGAGCCGCGCCAGCAGCGCCGCCCACAGCGCGGCCGAGGCGCGCGAGTCGCCCGCCGCCAGCAGCACGCGGCCCCCCGCCGCGCCGCCTCCCCCCGCCGCGGCCCCCGCCCCCGCCGGCCCCGCCTGCGGCGTGTAGGCGAGCACGGGCAGCTCGTGCGCCGCGCTCTGGCGCGCCACGTCCGCGAAGGCCTCCCTGCAGGCGGGCCCGGCCAGCGCCGACAGCGCGCCGTACTCGCCCGTGCCGAGCGCGTCCGTCAGGTACTTGTAGGCGCGCGGCGCCGAGCACGCGGTGTCGAACAGCTCCACCTTGAGGCGCGCGGCCCGCGGCGGCGCCGAGCGCGCGAACCGCACCTCGGCGAGCCGCGCCGCCGCCTGCAGCGCGCCGGCGTCGCGGACCGCGCGGCGCGACGTCGCCGGCAGCAGCACGGCCACGCGCGCCTCGCGGGGCCACGCGGCCGGCGGGTGCGCGGCCACGTGGCGCCGCGCCGCCTCGGCCGGGCCGCGCGCGGCGGCCAGCGCGCCCAGCTCGGCCAGCTCGGCGTTGTCGAAGGAGAGATGCACCAGCGCGTGCACGACGCTCGGGTACTCGGCGAGCGCGCGCACGTCGGCCAGCTTCAGGAGGCGGCGCGCCTCGAAGGGGCAGGCGGCGGCGCCCCGGCACGGCGGCGGGCCCAGCGGCGCGAAGGGGTCGGCCAGCTCGAGGCTCCGGTCGCAGACGATGCGGGGCTCGGCGCTCGCCGCGTCCGGCCGGAAGGCGGGCCCGAGCGCGACGGCGGAGGCGAGCAGCCCGTGGCGCGCCGCGACGTCCGCCAGCAGCGCCGCGTCGTCCTCGCGCCGAGTGAGCAGCGTGGCGCACGCGGCGCCGGGGCGCGAGCACCGCTCCGAGCTGAACGTGCAGTTCCCCGAGACGCAGGAGTTCCTGGAAAGAGCGATGCGATAGTTTCATTTTTTAATTTAATGATCCTTTATTGCACAAAAATAATTTTAAGTATTACATGAGGTATATTATATAACATGTCCAAAGGTGGATTTATCTCTAGAAGAGAGAGACCGATTGTCTAATTTACTTAGATGTTTAAATAATAAACAATTTTTTAATTTTATTGTCAACAAAAATAATGTCATGTTAATAGTTGTTTCTTCAAAACCACCAAGAGAAGTCGCTACTTGTACTTAGAATCGCGCAATCGTTTCCATTTTATTTTACTATAAGACAGTGACTTATTTGTTTACAGGTATGTTCCTTCAAAGTGTGTGTTAATAATAAATAAAGTGAAGCAAAAGTATCAATATATGTGATTTGTGAATCCTGAACTTAATGAAAATATACATGGTGCCGAAACCAGGGAATGGAATGAAGATGGACTTGTAATCGTGAGTGATATTAGAACTTAGATAAACTTGAAGGGTATTAAAAAAGACTTATAAAAAATTCGATATATTCAATATTTGGAAAAGAAATTGCATTCAAAAAGACTTGTAAAATTTTGCGATTTATTCTATAGACTTAGAAAAATTTGCATCATAAAAGACTTGTAAAATTTTTCGATTTATTCTATAGACTTAAAAGAATTTACATCGAAAAAGGACTTGTAAAATTTTTATGATCTCATTCTATGGACTTAGAAAAAATTCATTGGAAAAACACTTAGCAAACAGTGATACATTAAACTAATTACTTAAGAATTAAAATTACTCAAGAGCAGTTGTTGGTCAATATAATTCATTATGACAGATAAAGGAATAAAGACGCAATTAGAATTTTGCTCGAGATTAGAAAAAGCAGAGAAAAACTTTAAGAAGAGTCCAAGAGTGAGAATAACTAAATCATATATAGAGACAAGAATACAAACGTTGCAAAGTTTATGTGAGGCTTTCCAAACTAATCATGTCAAGCTTATTGAAGACTTACCCCAAGAACAAATAAAGATTTTACCCTATTTTACAGAAGATAAATATGATTGGTTTGAAGAATTATATACGTCATACATGGCAGATCTCAAAGATGCATTAGACAAGTTAAAGGAGAACGTGCATAGAAATGAGGCAGCAAATATGTCTACATGTGCTGAAATTCAACTTCCAAGAATACAATTGCCTAGTTTTAACGGGAAATATGAGGAGTGGCAAACATACTACGATATGTTTGTTTCACTAATACACAATAACGTAAAATTATCAAAGGTGCAAAAATTACACTATTTGAAAAGTAGCGTTTCTGGGGAACCGGAACAACTTTTACGGAATTTCTCGACAACTGAACAAAACTATGATGAGGCTTGGAAACAATTAACAAGACGGTATGCCAACAAACGATATAACTCGAATGCAGTATTTAAAATTTTATTTTCTCAAAAACAAGTCATTGGGGAGAATGCACTGGCTATAAAGCAGTTACTTGATACTACGACGTCATGCTTGAAGGCTTTAACAAATATGGGATTTAGTACGGAATCATGGGATCCTATTATCATTTATATGGTGATTTCAAGACTGGATGTGGAGTCCCATAGACAATGGGAAAATCAAATGAGTGTGATGATCGATGAGACGCCTGCATGGATTCAATTGGTCGATTTCTTAGAGGCAAGATTTAGAAGTTTAGAAATGGTTGATTCTGGCAAGAACTTATATAAACCATTATTGCAGCCAAAGAAATCTATAGGAAAACCAAAGACATTCCACGCAGCTATTCATGATGATAACCAGAAGAGCGAATTAACATGCGTTAAGTGCAGTGGAAATCATTATCTCAACTTATGCAACCAATTTAGCCAAATGTCCGTTCAAGATAGACGGAACTTTGTTCAAACAAAAGGATTATGCTTTAACTGCCTCAAATCGAGTCATGTGGTTGGAAAATGTCGTCAACCGATATGCTGTAAAATATGCAGCCGAAGACATCATACGATGTTACATTATGAAAGAGAAGGATTCACAGAGAACATGAAACTGAAACAGGAACACACAAATCAACCTAGTACATCAACAGCAGAACCAAAAATAGTTGTAAATTTTTCAAAGAAGGAGCATCACAGTTACAATGTTTTACTTGCAACAGCAGTTTTAAAGGCTCGTTCTAGTAATGGGAATAAATGTTTAATTCGTGCATTGTTAGATCAGGGATCACAAGCTTCGTTTGTGACCGAAGCTACTGTTCAATTACTTGGTCTTAAACGCACTCCAGTAAATGGTGTGGTGTCAGGTCTGGGAGAAGGACAAATGCGTATAAAACATTTTGTTAAATTTTGTTTAGAATCGCGTCATAATCCAGAAATTAGTATTCAAGTAATTGCATATGTGTTAGGTTCACTTACTTCGTTGCTTCCTTGTGACAAACTCGAAGACCCTGAATGGCTTGAATTAAAAGGATTGGAGCTAGCTGATCCAAATTTTAAGTTACCAGGAAAGATAGATGTTTTATTAGGCGCAGAAGTACATGGCGAAGTTTTATTGAACGGCTTGATTAAACACCCCAAAGGAAATCTCATAGCACAAAATACGGTCTTTGGATGGGTTTTATCAGGAAAAATATTAAGTGATACTGCAGGGAAAGATAAAGTTACAAGCATGCATTTAAAAGTCATAGAAGAACAAAATTGGCTCAAAAAGTTTTGGGAATTAGAGGCTGAACCAGACAGTATTCAGAAAAAGCTATCGAAGGAAGAGGAAAAATGTGAAAATTTCTATGAAGCCACAACTACAAGAAATAAAGATGGGAGATTTGTAGTAAGATTGCCTTTCAGAGACGAAGATCCTGAAGTTCAATATGGTCAATCGGTGGAAAGAGCACGAAAAAACTTAGTGTTTTTAGAGAGGAGACTGGGAAGAAATCCTAATCTCTATGAGGAATACAAAAAGGTTTTGGCTGAGTACGTGAGCTTGGACCACATGAATCTTGTCATGTCAAATGATTTGAACAATGAAAAGGCCGTATATCTCCCTCACCATGCAGTTGTTCGTGAGGATAGGGAAACAACAAAGGTTCGTGTTGTTTTCAACGCATCAAGTAAGGGTAGTAATGGTGTTTCTCTAAATGATAACCTATTGGTAGGTCCTAAACTGCAGCAGGACTTACGCCATATAATAATGAGATGGCGAGCTCATCGCATATGTTTAATTGCAGATCTGGTTAAAATGTACAGACAGGTACGTGTGCATGACGATGATACTAATTTCCAGAGAATTCTTTGGAGAACTCGTCCAGACATGCCCATTCAACATTATAAGTTACTAACTTTAACTTTTGGTACTGCGTGTGCACCCTACCTTGCAATCAAAACCCTACAGAGGCTAGCGGAAGAAGAAGAAGCTAAGTTTCCAGTAGCAGCAGAAATAGCAAGAAGAGATTTTTACGTTGATGATATGATGACAGGCTGTGACTCAGAAGAAGAAGCTAAAAGAATCTACGAAGAAATGAATAAACTAATGAATTCCGGAGGGTTTCAAGTGCAAAAGTGGAGTAGTAATAGCAAAGAAGTACTACAATATATTGATAAAAGTAGACAGCGTAACAATGAAGTTCCAATAAAGATTGATGACACTCTAAAAGTACTCGGGATACAATGGAATAAACATACCGATAATTTTGAATACACAGTCAATTTACCAGAACCAAAGTGTACAATAACTAAAAGGCAAGTTCTCTCCGACATCGCTCGACTCTACGATCCGATGGGCTGGATTGCACCAGTTGTTGTATGTGCAAAGCTTATAATACAAAAAATCTGGAAAGCACAGTTAGATTGGGACGATGATTTGACAGAAGAATTGAGAAAAGAATGGCTGAACTTTCGCGACAAATTGAAAGAAATCAAGGGAATAGGAATACCTAGATGGATTAAGTCGACAAATTCAAGCAGATTAGAATTACATGCGTTTTCAGACGCGTCTAGAGTAGCCTACGCCGCAGTAGTGTACGTTCGTGTCGTTAATGAAGATCAACAGATTCAAGTCACGTTGTTGTCAGCTAAGACAAAAGTAGCTCCATTAGAAAAAGAAATGTCTATTCCTCGTTTAGAATTGTGTGGCGCTCATCTTGCAGCGAAATTGCTGTCCGAAATATCGCAAGTCATGAATATACAAAAGGAAAATTTATATGGGTGGACTGATTCCACAATAGTATTGGCGTGGCTTAAAGGCGGATCAAGCAAATGGACAACCTTTGTGAGTAATAGAGTATCAGGTATACTATCTATAATGGATCACAATCAATGGCGACATGTTTCTACTGATACCAACCCCGCCGATTGTGCATCAAGAGGTTTGCAACCCTTTGCAATAGATAATCACGCATTATGGTGGAACGGACCTGATTGGTTACGAAAATTTAAAATAGAGATAACAGAACAAGAAGGTATAGAAACACATGAAGAAGAAAGAGTAACATCATTAAAAGTGACACAGAATAAAGAAGAACATTTGGAGTGGGAAAGATTTTCGAATCTCAGAAGAATGCTTAAAGTATTATCTTATTGTAGAAGAGTATTATTGACAAAGACCGAACTTAAGGAATATCCAGAATTTATTACAGTGGAAGAAATAAACAAGACATTAGAAGTATGTATCAGACAAGTGCAAAATTTTGAATTTAAAGAAGAGATCAAAATAATTATGAAAGAAAGAGATTTGCCTAAGAAGAGTCTTCTTCATACCCTTTGTCCTATTTTAGATAAAGCAGGAATTTTAAGAGTCGGTGGACGCATTGATAAGGCCAATGTGAGTTATGACATAAGACACCCGATTATTTTGCCTGCTAAAAATCATCTTACACGGCTCGTAATAGCGGATTCTCATATAAAAACTCTACATGGTGGACCACAAATTATGCTTAATTATCTGAGGTCTAAATATTGGATTGTTCGGGCTCGCGAACAGGTTAAAAAATATTACAGGGACTGTACCATGTGTACTAGGCATGCCAAAACTGCGAGAACTCAATTAATGGGGCAACTGCCACAAGCCAGACTTACGCCAGCTAAGCCTTTCACATCTAGTGGTGTTGATTACGCAGGACCAATCAACATTAAGTTTTCTCCAGGTCGCGGTGCGAAATCTTATAAGGGATATATTTGTCTTTTTGTCTGTATGTCCACACGCGCAATACATTTAGAAGCCGTTACTGATTTGACAGCGAAAGCATTTATAGCTGCTTTTAGAAGGTTCACATCAAGACGTGGCCATTGTAAGGATATTTTTAGTGACAATGGCACAAACTTCGTTGGGGCTGATAAACAGTTGCGAGAGATGTTCAATAAAGCCAAATCTAGTTTGCCAAATGAAATCGCGGAAATGCTTACATTAGAATCAACGACGTGGCATTTTATCCCACCTCAATCACCTAACTTCGGAGGTTTATGGGAAGCAGGTGTGCGTAGTGTAAAGGGTCACTTAAGAAAAGTTATAGGCGACTGTACGCTTACATATGAGGAGCTAGCAACAGTATTGTCACAAGTGGAAGCTTGTTTAAATTCGCGTCCTTTGTCGGTACTTAGTGAAAACGCAAACGATCCACTCCCATTGACGCCAGGTCATTTTTTGGTTGGAGAACCAATACTTAACATTAATGATGAGAATTACTCAGAATGTAATATTACTGCATTAGATAGATGGAGGTTAGTACAAAAAATGGTCAATACTTTTTGGAAAAAATGGTCAAAAGAATATTTAGTTACGTTAAATCAGAGATACAAGTGGAATTCTAAGCAAACTGAGCCGAATGTTAATGATGTTGTACTTATAAGAGACGAAAATATTCCACCGTGTAAATGGATCATGGGTATTATTGTAAATAAACACGTTGGATATGACAATGTTACTCGAGTAGTTACTATCAAATGTAAAAACGGTTTTATGAAACGTCCTCTCAGTAAAATATGTATATTGCCAAAGTAAATTGATTATTTACAGTGGGCGGTTTATGGTAGGTTTTAATTATATTATTGTTTATTTTTTTAGATTCCAGCATTAGTTTGCTGTTATGATTTTATTATGATAAGAATTCTTGTTATGTTGGTGCTTTCAATGTTTAAATTGTTATTTTAAAGGACTCGTCCTTGGTGGGCGGTATGTCTAATTTACTTAGATGTTTAAATAATAAACAATTTTTTAATTTTATTGTCAACAAAAATAATGTCATGTTAATAGTTGTTTCTTCAAAACCACCAAGAGAAGTCGCTACTTGTACTTAGAATCGCGCAATCGTTTCCATTTTATTTTACTATAAGACAGTGACTTATTTGTTTACAGGTATGTTCCTTCAAAGTGTGTGTTAATAATAAATAAAGTGAAGCAAAAGTATCAATATATGTGATTTGTGAATCCTGAACTTAATGAAAATATACACCGATCAAGAATGAGACCTAAGTTCTTAGTTTTATTGGTAAAGTTAATCGTTTCACCTCCACACTCAACCTCTGGTAAGGAATCAATGGCAAGAGATCCCACTACTACCAATAATTATAGCCCTGAGACTTTGCAGGATTGATAAGCAAACCAAATGAATCAGCCCAAGTTTTTATTGACCTAAGGTCAGCATTAACAACTTCTATGGTAGAGCAAGCATAATCAAGATGAAACTGTCTATAAAGTTGCAAGTCATCCGCATACAGGTGGTAGGAACAAGTAATAATAGGGATAATTTTATTGATAAAAAAAGAGAAGAGGAGAGAGAACGCCGCCTTGCGGAACGCCTGCTGTTAAGAAGCACCAGTCAGAAAGCAAGTCATCACTCCTGACACGCTGTCGTCTACCGTGTAGGTAGTCTGTAAACCAAGAAATAACTGGCGGAGGAAAGTTAATAGAGCGCAGGATAACAAGGAGAATATCAAAGTCAACAGAGTTGAAAGCGCTGCTAAAATCAGAAATACTTCTATTAATTAAGTTCTGTTTTGTTTTGAGATTGATAGATAGTAAACTAACAATAAATATTTCAATTATTTCACATAATTATATAGTACCTAGTCTATGGAACTAACGGTTCTCATGTTCTTTTATTTCGTGAATTTCCACGTGGAACTGGTCGTTCTTTGAAACTTGTTGGAAAAGAAATACAAAAAAGTTGGAACGTTCGCTCACCCCGAGTTCGGCAGTCGGTCGGGGGAGACTCGGTAGAGCGCGGCGACCTTCGGGTCGGCCAGGTCCAGCAGCGAGCGCGCCGGGCCCCCCGCCGCGTAGCACGCCCGCCGCCACGCCGGCGCCGCGTCGCCCAGCGCCTCCAGCCCCGCGTCCCGCAGCCGCGGCGCCGCGGGCGGCCGCGCCGCCGCCACCGGCACCAGCGCCACGGCCGCGCGCCGCGCCGACAGCGCCGCCAGCGCGCCGCCCTCCCCCTCCCCGCAGAGCGCCGCGCCCGCCGCCGCGGCCCGCACGCCCGCCGCGCGCACCACCAGCGCGGCCACCTCGGCGAGCGCCGCGCCGCTGGCCGCCGCCCCGTCCGGCGCCGCGGCGCACACCGTCACCGTCGGCTCCGCGCGGGCTCCTGCCGGTCGATCGGATTATATGGGGGCGATGACTGCCCGGATCCGACCGGGCGCGAGTTCAACGATTTCTTTTCGGATATGGCAGCGACAAAACTGGCGCGACTGCTCGGGCCGATTTGAGCTGGGTGGTGATCCTGTTTCTCTTTCTGGAAGGGGGCTTCCTTTGTGTTTGAGAGTAGACTGCCGAATGCTCCGTCTTTCGAGTGGGATATAACACCCCTTTCGTAATCGGTTCGAGCGAGAAGCGTTACATTTAAAATCATGTAATCTACTCTACGCTTCAATTACGAGTATAAAAAAACACTTACTCGTGGGATCGGAGAGCTCGGCGCAGGTCGCCAGCAGCCAGCACAGCGCCCCCAGCGCCCCGACGATCTTACATCTGGAACCAATAATTCTTTAGGTAACTTCCAACGAGACTTACATTATCTACTCGCCAAAAGTCACAAGTCAGTCCAGCTCTCCAGCCACGAGTAGTGGAAAGCTGCGAAATTTGGGAAGCAACACATTGCCACGCATCACGTGTGTGTTGCTTGTAGGAAGCTCCGTACTCCGGTCAAATCGACGCAGTACTTCAACGACTCACTGAGGACCTCTGACTTATAAGGCGATTTTTATTTATGAAACTTCGGCACTGCATATGTGCCGCATGCAATCATTGATGCCAATCCTTAGAACGTTACAAGTTAGTTAGGTAGTTATTATTAATATAGCTGGTTGGAAACTTAATTATATGGCACCAGCGCTGACAATATACCCTAATTAAATCGTCGCAGCACTTCACGACTTAATAGAGACTTATCCGACTCTATGAAGATGTTCCGCTTACTAAAGAGCACTCCATCGCACTGAAGTACCTTCACTGTTTGATCCTGTGCAAATTAAAAAAGAACAAAGAGGATAAGAACGACTACGTGGCACTCCGTCCAAGCATTCGGCACACTCTGGCACCTGGCTTCACCGTCAACAGTATCAACACTCATCAATTCTGGCTGACGCAATTTACGAATAGAATGAATTTACGAATTTTCAAGAAACTATCATTAAGATTTTGTTTCGCAATCACCATTTCAGCCATTTGAAGTCCACTGCTGAACATAGGCCTCCCCAATTGCTTTCCACGTAGATCGATTCTTTGCCGCCTGCATCCACCGGCTCGCCGCCGCCCTGACCAGATCGTCGGTCCATCGCGTTGGGGGCCGCCCTCTACTACGTTTTCTGATTCGTGGTCGCCATTCAAGAACCTTAACGCCCCATCGGTCGTCGGTTCTTCGAGCATTGCCACTTCAGCCTGCAAACGCGCTTCGCTATGTCGGTCACTCTGGTTCTCCTACGGATTTCCTCATTTCTGATTCTATCACGTAGGGACACTCTGAGCATAGCTCTCTCCATTGCACGCTGAGCGACTTTGAGCTTCCTTATGAGGCCCATAGTCAGGCACCACGTCTCAGTCCCATACGTCATCGCTGGCAACACACACTGGTCGAAGACTTTCGTCTTGAGACACTGAGGTACTTTGGACGAGAAGATTTTGCGTAGTTTCCCGAACGCAGCCCAACCGAGCTGGATTCGACGATTGACCTCTTTCTCGAAGTTGGACTTACCTAATTGGACTTTTTGTCCCAGGTATATGTACTCGTCGACATTAATAATATTTGTAATTGTAACTCGAATAACCTATATATGTACTTCGATATCACCATTTATACTCCTCACAAACCTGCGGCAAACGTGGCAATGTTTAACTGTCTGCGGTTTGAAAAACCAATTCATGCCTTAGATATCAGTCCGTGCTAGGTAAGTCATTCTGTGGGGGGGCGGGATATCTGACCTCATGAGCGGAGCGGCGGAGCCACGCTGTCGACCACCAGCTCCGAAGAAGCCGTGTGAAGAAGTCTGTAAAGAAAATAAATAAATAAAATATCCTCTTACAATCACACCAATTAACACATCAATCACACACCAATCACACAAATCCGTAGGAGGACTGGAGTGACCGACATAGCGAGGCGAGTTTGCAGGCTGAAGTGGCAATGGGCGGGGCACATAGCTCGAAGAACCGACGACCGATGGGGCGTCAAAGTTCTGCAATGGCGACCGCGAACCGGTAAACGTAGTAGAGGACGGCCTCCCACGCGATGGACCGATGATCTGGTCAGGGCGGCGGGAAGCCGATGGATGCCGGCGACTCAGGATCGCTCAATGTGGAAATCTATTGGGGAGGCCTATGTTCAGCAGTGGACGTCGGATGGCTGAGATGATGATGATGATGATGACCGTCTAAGGATCAGTCTTGAGAAATTTAATGTATGTTGAAGTATGTTCCTATCATTAACCAAAATACATTTTGCAGTCATTTGTTTTAATGAACGCCGACAATCTGAAAATGTATAAGCCAAGTCGACATATGCATTTTGTATACTTACTCCTTCAGGAGGATTTAAATTTTCAATAGGCTTTCCCAATACTGCTGGATAATGTGCAACATAGCTTAATATTTTGCACTTGTTAATGCTTTGCAATTAGCGTGACGGGGTTAAGTCCTCGATATAAGTTCACTTTGTTACAGATATGATTATATAAATATTATTGTAATGATATGTGCAACATGCCGATCTTGCCGAGCCTGGTGCTCAGACGTTACTCACAAGCGGGTGTCATGATTTAATATTGTATAGTTGTAATATTTTTTAATAACAAATGGTTTGTACTACTTAGTAGATAGTGGTTAGATAAAATAATCAGCATAGTATTTATTTGTAGACGTCGCCGTTAGTGCAATTTTGTTAGACATCAAATTTCAGGGCATTGCCGGGCACAAATAAACATTGTAAATTGATTAGCGTAAGTGTACATACTGTAAAATGGAATGTTTCTTTAGTTGTGAACAGATAATATATCTCTTTATTAAAGAAGAAGTAATAAAACATATGGACCCTCCTCCGCCAAAAAAGACTGAACTGTCATTTTCATAAGTCTCACCTAATAGGTGGCGAGCCTATTGCCGCTTACCGAGTAACTTTTATGATTGATTGACAGAGCCATTTTCGTTGATCGGCAGGTGCACCATTTTCAGGTGAGGTTGGCAGGGGCTCCTTAACTCGGGATCCCTACTTATACACCCTTTTTGTATTAGTGCAGCAAAGAGAGTAGTTCTGTCTTTTGTGATACTGATGGTGCGATATATTTCATTTCAAGGACATACATACATACATTCACGCCTGTTTCCCCGAAGGGGTAGGCAGAGGCATATTATACGCCCACACTTCGCCGTTTATATAGGTGGTTCAACGTAATAGGTGGCGAGCCTATTGCCGCTTACACTGTTGCTTATACTGTTATGTTCGCCAGAGCCTCGTCCGTTGATCGGCAGGTGTAGCACTTGCAGGTGAGGTTGAGTTGGGCTCATTAGGTCTTGGGAGGATCCCTATACACCTCCTTACAACCTGGAGGTTTCTGCTTGACATGTTTTGTAATTATGCACACTCTAATGTAATACATATAAGCTTTGTTTGTTATATTTTGATGTGCATAGACAATAAAATCATTCTTTTTTTCTTTTATATCTTAGGACAGTCTATATATTACATATGTGTATTCAAATAGTGGGGAAAATAAAATTGAAACCCTAAAGACATTACCATGTCCAAGGTTACCCCCTTCACGGGTATCAAAGAGTAATGTCCTGGGAGATCATAGATCAGCAGACCCAACCCTGGACAGAATGCACCCGTAAATAGAACCTCAAGGGAGCTTCATAGCGGCTTGTCAACAGGTGACATTAGCAGATATAAGAGGTCTCGCCACTTATTAACAGACACCTTTGACATCCTTACTTATAATATTATAAATGCGATATATTATAAATGCGAAAGTAACTCTGTCTGTCTGTCTGTCTGTCTGTTACTCTTTCACGCCAAAACTACTGAACGGATTTAAATGAAATTTGGTGTACAGATAGTCTAGACCCTGAGAAAGGATATAGGCTATTCCACGCGGACGAAGTCGCGGGTAACAGCTAGTTTTAAATAAAAATGGTCCTTATCTCAATAATCATGAAGTATGGCTATAAAATGATTTCTAATGTTGTAATTGTTTGTTTATTGTATATCTACCACGACTAACAAAAGTTCTGTTCACTGTTCTGAAAATTGTATTCAAATTTTCTATTACAATTTGTTATTACATGTCGTATCTATATTCTGTATGACATTAAACTCAATGCTGCTATGATTAAGACCGCTGTTGTTGTTGTTCATTATGTTGGTGATCATTCAAATAAACAAGACAAATATGAAGAACGCAACAGTAATATAATGTGCAGTCCTATATTATCAATAACAACGCTGTTAATGAAAAGACACGTAATCTCAGTTTATAGATAAGTTAAGCAGATAATGATGTGTTTACATATTCACGTGAGTAGGTACATGTAATAGTATATCGGTGAGCTATGTGGGTACATCATATAGGTATGTAGTAATGGCTCGGATCCATGGATTCTATAGATAAACAGCATCTAGAACCGTATAACGTAAAAGTGAACGTCTTTTTTCACAGTAGGCAAGTGATGGATGCGATTTCGGGGAGATCCTAGAAATTCGCTACCCACCTTTATCAGACGGGCTTTTCGATAGTCCTGCAGAGGGGCCCGCGCACGGGGCGCCCTGAGCTGAGCTTCACACTCGCAACACTTCACTGGTAAGTACAACTGAACTATGCACTGCACTATGAATAGTAACACTGACGAGCACCGAGGGAGGTTCACCGTGGCGGCTCGGTCGACATGAAGGCGCTCCGCACGCCGCGCGCGCCGCTCGAGTGAGGCCGCGCGCCCAGCACGCCCAGCGCCGCGCCGCCCCTCCACGCGCCTCCACGCGCCTCACGCGCCTCACGCGCCTCACGCGCCTCACGCGCCGCGCTCGCAGGCTGGCACGCTCGCCTTGTCATTCTTGTAAACAACGCAATTATCGACGATGCGAGGTATCTATCAAACAAGCGATATCCATCGACGTCAATTCGTCGAAAGTACGTGCAGCTCGCATTAGGTTCTGAGATTTCAACAAAGGGGCGCCAGTCGCAGCATGCAGGTCTATCAAACAATTATAGAAACATGCAACCTTGAAAATCTATTGTGAGATTCGTGACTGGGTCGGCCGTCCTCATATAAAAAATAAACAACATTCGGAGAAGCAGTTGATTTTAATATAATTGTTCTAAAAATAATTTCTATTTGTTGTAGTACCAAGATGTAGGACGTGCGCTGCACGACGCCATTCTAATGCCGGCTGCCAGTGCTCCCGGCACTTGCATAGAATTGAATGACAATAATGAATATTTCGTTCGAAGAGTAGAGACTTGAGTTGGAGGCTGGATGCACTGGGCGATGTGGGCCGAGCGCTGGTCCGTCTGGCCGCTGGCGTGCACTGCAGGTACCGCGCGGGTCATTAGACTGCTCGCCTCGGGCCCTGGGGGCGCCTGGGGCGACAACACAGGCGCGCGGCCCGAGTGCCGAGTGCCGAGTTCCGAGCTACGTCTTTATTACCGCGAGCACTGATGTAAATACTATCTGATTCCTAAGACGCATAGTCATAAAAGATTTTAGTGTTGTTTAACAACATTTCCGTCCGTGTAACGTTTTCAGTTGAGTAGATTCTTTAGTATCTTTTATCGCCTTTGCCATGTTGGGAAATGTTGTAAAGAGGCTTTAGAAATTATTCCTTGTTCATCTTTGAGAGCGATCAGTAACAGAACCAAAGGGTTTAGTAATTTGTTTATTTTTCAGATGTTAGGACTTAGGAATTCGCACCCAGCTCACTTATATTCTTAGGAATTCTCACTTATATTTTTAGCCTCTTTTATTTTCCCAGTTCTTATTATGAGAGAGGTTTCGGAGTATAATTATAATTAGGTAGGTTTGTCTACACCAATATGCAATATGGTCTCTGTTAAAACAAGAGCATGGAGTTAGTCGGAACCATGCTATAACTCACACTACAACAAATTATAAGATAGGTATCCACTAACATTTACTAGCTGCAGATGTTTTTAATGACGGTGAGGTCAAGCCGCGGCAACAGGGTTTCAGTTCCACATTTAGTTTTCTATTAAAACGTGAACACGAAATCGATAAGATTCCGAAAAACTATAGTGGTATCGTAAATCACAAAGACCTATTCTACAAGAGTTCATATAAGGAATAGGTGATATTGTGTCTTTTCTCGTAAATGATGGCCTTTCGTATGTAACCCTTGATACCTAGCTTATGTCGCTTATGGGATTTGATAACTACTAGGAGCACCAATATTTATTTACTTATTAGACACACCAACAATGTAACATTATGATGGCTCGAACAAGCTCCAGTTCTAATACGCACACTTATTTATGATACATTAGTTAAAACTAATTTATGTGCGAATAATATTAGATATCTCCATTCTACCAACGATTAGAAATAAACCTAGAATCTCAACCTGATTAAGATTTACACCAGAAGGAGTCTTCAAGTTCACCAAGTCCGAACGGTGCGCGGTGGGGGGTCCGCCGGGCCGCCGCCGCGCCGCCGCTACCTCCCTCGTGCTGCAAACATTTCTCAGAACTGCGCTCAGGTGGGAAAAACATTTTCATTGTTGGACAATTCTTAGATCATTCTACATTAATAATCTTGCGGTTTTCCTTATAATGAAGAGTTCAGGCGACGAGAAGTTAGGTGTGTATTAACATGTATTTGATTTTAATTATACATTTTATGTATCGTACGTCCGCGTAATAACATCATTTGTCATCATCAGCCGGACCAATGCCACTATTGCGACGGTTGACAACCTTCGCGCTATGTTGGGGAACGAAAAAAACTATCGCCTGCTGATCTCCTGGCGGAGTCAGGCCCGTAGCTGTCTCCGTCGCTGGCGGGCCGACCTTGCGCGTCTTTATCAGGTTGATGGAGAACAGCCTCGTTTCACTTTCGTAAGTCTTTATTAGCAGGCTTTTTTATTTGCACTGCTTCATTTCTTGTAGGTACGCGTACGTGACAACTTGGCAAACAATTATTTTTCGAATTCTGCCTGACTTCGTTGGATGTTTTTACTATCTAGGCCAGACATGCGTATGTTCGCCTGGCTACTAAAACAAGCGTTATCTGGCTTTGTAACGTGCCCTATACATATATTATTATTATGCCGAATATGCTTAATTTCGAAAGGAAAGTGAGCAATACTGTTGCGCACGCGCCACCTCTCACCAGACAAGGTGAGAGGGATCCAGGCCGAAACTCCGCCACGCAGAGCCCGCGCGGAATGGCGGAGGACGTGGCGATAATTATAGTGCTAACCGCGACCAAAGACGGTCACCCATACAATGCTCCACCTTTGTAAACCCTGCTTTACATGTGTAACCGATCACAGCGGACCGCCGCCGCCTACAATAGCCTCATGTACTGACTTCAAATACTTGATAACAATAAATATAAAATTTCACACGTACGTAGCTACTTGAAATAGTGTCTGTAGGTTTTGATTTCTATATTGGAAAGTATTTTTTGGAGCAAATACTTTAAAGTTGTAATTTTACTTACTAAATTAACTTAGACTCAGCTAATTTCGTAAGTACGTTTTGAATTTACCCTCACACCTCGTGTTTTGTGATAACGGTGATGTAATGTGCATCTATCTTCATTTGCAAACAATAAATGCAAGTGATCCGTCCCCGGCAGACCCGAAAGGTTCCAAGTGAATCGTCCTACCAGCCAGGCCCGTACAGTTCAGGGGGCAGCATTAATGTATTATAGTTTTTTCAAACACCGGATTCCACACAAATTTTCAGATCTATTGTTTCCTGTCTCCCGCAATCGTTCGCAACCTTGGGGATTAAATAATAAATTGTTACTTTCATGTTGCGAGTCTGATTTGCGTCCTGTTATCAAGAAGTGTATATTGCAGTTATTTACCAATCGCGAACAGGGTCATTGTCGTCGAGGTCACAACTTTACTTTTTACTACTTATCTACGTACTTGGAGTTTTTTACAATATAGTTACGTAGAAAGGCAAACATTTATTATTATTTATTTATTTATTCAGTAAGTACAGGTTATAACCACTTATTTATAACATAGTCCCACAAAACCATGACCTACGGTTTAACTGCGGGGTCTGATTCTCCGTACATTTTTCGTTTATATATATTTTTTTTAGTTGTGAGATACATTAATAAAATTACGATAGCTAGCTCACACTTACAGTACATCTAAACAGTATTGTTTTATTTTTCTCTTAAATTTAGGCTTACTTTACTATCTATAAAGGTATTGGCAATTGTCTTTCCAAGTCTAGAATGTGTGCGGTTTACCACGAGGTGAGTATTGGCTGTCTCGGGACTCCCGCGATGCTGCAGCAGAACGTTTAGTGCGGAAGTAATTATTGAGGGTCGGAAACTTTATGAAAGGGTACTAGAGTTGACAATTCTCGTTACCCTGATCAAATCGACGCAGCATTTCACGACTCAATTTGGACTTCTCTACTTATTCTTTTTTATTATTTTGCTGGTGTTCATGCATTACATTAGTAACAACAGAGTACCCGTTGCGGGCGTGCATTTATAAAATGGAGACTACCGCTCACTGAAGCGCACACACCTAGAAGCACCGAGGTGTACTACTCCAACGCACTGGGGTAACTTGACCGCTCGCTCTTACTCTCCTGACAACAATTGATAAAGAAAGAATAAATACTCGGCACTCCGTCCAAGCATACGACATAGTCCAGCACCTGGATACATCGAGACTCTTAATCGCTGCCTCACGCAAAAGTTGCAATGGGTTAAGGTTTTATTTCGCAATATTTTACATCTAATCAATATAGTGAACGTAAATGTATTGGGGCAAATTATTACGGAATAAAACCGTACATCATCAAGGGCGCTTGCACTCAGAGCTCCAGCAGAATCGACGCGCGCCGCTGTGTCACTCGACGTGACCGTGAAATCGTGCGAGTTGCAGCACACGCACGAATGCAAGCAGCCAGTTGGAAATGATTGTTGATTATATAATTATCTGTTTTGTATATATTATGTTCAGTTGTACACTTATTTTATTCTGTGTTTTAACTTTTTACTTTACATTTACAATATGATTGTTTGTTTTATAAACTTATAATATTTTGTAAATTATAATTTTCTTTTTTCAAACGGGGAAGTATTGTAGCCACAACAAAAGTCACGCAGAATCAATTTATTTAGATAATCACATATGCACGTACAGTATAATATTAGTATATAAGGTTTATTGTTCTTCAAATAAACATACTATGTATCTCTATGTCTAATCTCCGACTCTCATTAATACTCTTCATCTAACCTTCGGCAAAGTGTTGTTATCGATGTAAAAGAAGTCTCCTGCGCTTTATATAAAGTAACCTACATGTCAATAAAAACCGATGCGGTATGAGGTCTGCAACTTTGCAGTGCACTAAGTGTTCGTGTGTTCCATTCCCACATACCCGCACAGATTAGGCAGGTAATGGTACTGTCTGTTGACTGTGGGTAAACATTTTTATAAATAGGGAATAGATAATTAAGATAAAGATTTTGTGATTTGTAGTCTTTATAGTCATCGCAGTCACTCTCTGCCCACGAACCCCGTAAAGTAGGTATTAAGAACATTGGGATCAAAAATTACAATAAAGCGTAGTTTCAATGGCGGTAATAAAGGTTACAAATTGAACAGGATTATTTTAACCCGTGCAGAGTTGAACGGGGCCATTACAGTGTTTTGTAATGTTGTTAATCCTTTTGTAATGTTAATGTTTTTACTCTATGGATGAGCACACCCTTTCTACATAACCTGGCTGAGCTCTTCGCAACCACTCAACGATATATTCAGTCATTAACGTCATCACAGAGCAACGAATACCAGATAAGAAATTGGTCAGCTTAGATGTTAGTGACAGGACGTCTCGTCTATCTCTATAGTCGTTCCCTCATGTCTGAGGATCGTGGTTAGCATCGGAGTAACATCTGATCTGCTTCCACCGGATCCGATCCAGCGCGTCTTTCACGACCGCGTAGAATTTGGAGGACAATGAGTCTTTCACTTGATCGTTTCATCTGGTAGGTGCACGACCACGCGATCGTTTGCCTTCTGTGTTTCCAACGACAATCAGTTTTTTCAGGCTTTCATCGCCTCTGCGCGTTATTTGGCCAAAGTACGAAAGAATACGTTGTTGGCATATGCATATTACTTTATAGGCATATTACTTTTATGGATGTTAATCCGAAATAAAGATTTTTATTATTATTATATGGTCGACGGCCGAAGTTGTTCAAACGGGTCATAGCGTCTTTAGCCATTCCGATGCGCCTTTTTATCTTGGGGACACAGCTGCCATTATTGCAGATCTGGGAGCCAAGGTGAATGTAGTGGTCGACGATGTTAATACCCGGAATGTTGCAAGTGACGTCTCGTCTATAGAGAACTACAGATGTAGAGCACCGAGAGTTGTCCAACGCGACGTACATAACCAGCTCGGCGGAAATGCAGCCGCGCAACACCGATTCGTAGCTTTAGACTTTGATGTGCAATGTCACCAGGCGCGAGGAGAATGTGGCGCGCCCGCCGGCCTCGACCGCGACCGCCCCACTTGGGCAACAGGGGCCGCGACGCCATTCCACCTGCACGCCTTGTTCCGGGCAGCCGAGACTAGTACCATGGATTAGTAGGTTCAGTATTGTGGTATAGTGTAATTTTTTGGGGAAATTCGACAGATAAAGAGGTTGTATTTAAAATGCAAAAACGGTGTATACGATCAATTTGTAATTTAAAAACTACAGATAGTTGTGTTCCCTATTTTAAACAATTTAAAATACTAACTTTACCTTCTCTATATATACTTTCCCTTTCAAAAACTTTCCCCCACTAGAAAAAATCCAACACGTACACAATATAAGAACCGATTATGTAATTTAATATGTAATACTGCTTTAGTAAAAAGAAGTTTCTTTGGCACTGCTCCACAAATTTACAACAAAATACCTAATGTAATAAAAAGCATGACCTTGCATGAATTTAACAAGTCTTTAATTAAAATACTACTTGAAAAATGTTATTACCAAGTAGATTAGTTCCTAGATGATAAGACATTATAGTAATTTTAGTTTATAGTTTTTACTATACCCCCCTCTAGGACAAACCTAGGTCGTCATCATCCTATGGCTAGGGTTTGTAATAATAGGTTGGGGAAAAAGTCTTTTCGTATTTTTGTATGAAAAGTCAAGACATTTTTTTCAAAGTTTATTTACATTTATTTACAATATATATGTACCGTTTTGTTGAATAACTTTCTGCCATTTTGTGGGCAGAGACATTATCCCGTAACTGTAGAAACTTTGGGACTTCTGATCAAAGAAACGGGACAAATAGTTTTGGCAGTCCTCTCTTGAGGTCAACCTTACAGAACCTAAAGAATTCTGCAGAGACCGAAACAGGTGAAAATCTGAAGGCGCAAGGTCAGGGCTATATGGTGGATGCACTAGAATCTCCCAGTCGAACTCTCTTAATTTTTGCTGAGTGGCTAAAGATGTGTGTGGTCTAGCGTTATCGTGATGAAAGACCACACCCTTCCTGTTGATCAATTCCGGCCGTTTTCTCTCGACTGCTTCCTTTAATCTCATCAGTTGCTGGCAGTAAAGATCAGAATCGATGGTTTTGCCGGGCGGTAAAAGCTCATAATAAACAATGCCCTTCCAATCCCACCATACACACAGCATCACCTTATTTCGTGTTAGGCCAGGTTTGGCCACAGTCTGTGAAGCCTGGCCAACTTTCGACCACGACCTTTTTCGCACGTTCTTGTCGTACGTGATCCACTTTTCATCGCCAGTTATCAATCTCTTCAAAAACGGCTCGGTTTCATTACGTCTCAATAATGAATCGCAAATGAGTACACGGTTCATTAAGTTTCTTTGAGTGAGCTCGTGTGGCACCCAAATATCGAGCTTTTTTGTATAACCAGCTTTCTTCAAATGGGTCAAAACTGTTTTGTGGTCAATTCCCAGTTCTTCAGCTACATCGTAACTACTAATATGCCGATCTTGCTCCACTCTTTCAAAAATGGCGTCCATTTTATTCGTAACAGGGCGACCAGAGCGAGGTGCATCTTTAACATCAAAATTTCCGGACTGAAAACGTTTGAACCAAATTTGTGCTACTCTTACTGACACTGCATCAGGTCCATAAACATCACAAATTTTTTTCACTGCTTGAGTTGCATTTTTGCCTTTTTTATAATAAAATTTTAAAATGTATCGAATTTCTTCATTAGATTCACTCATTTTTACGGAGAGAAAAACAAATGAAAAATAGCGCGAAACAACTTTTTTTTATTTTTTTCTTTTCTTTATAATGGAACCTTTTTAATGTTACCAAAACCAGCCAGACACAAATAGTACAGTCAAAAAAATTTTATAATAAGTTTATACCTACGTTATGCGAAAAGACTTTTTCCCCGACCTAATACGTACAACAATATGAATGCGAAGGCATTGGACTTGGACGTGCTTGACGGTTCTCAGAGTGTTTTTAAGAAAACTGTAGTATCGATGCTGCTTGACCGCACGACAAATGTATTGTAAATAATAACTGTTAATTAGTGAATAGCATAGTTTTTAGATTAGTTATATATATATTTTTTCTTTAGATTATAATGTTGTTGCAAGAATGCTGTGAAAGAAGTAAAGGCTTGCATATATAAACCTGTTACGTGTAAATGATAGTTATTAGAATATCTATATGTTTAGCTGTAAGCATTCCTTTTTAAATAAATAAATAAATAAATAAATAAATTTTAATTATAATTAATCTAATATTCTTTGTTAATGTTTGTATGTCTCAACGACAAAACATAGCGCACATATTTAGTATGCAACACCTTAATGTCCTGTGTGGGAGTCGAACGCACGACCTATGGAGTGGAGTGCGGATATACTCGCCACCACGGCATATCGGTCGTCGAAACATTATTCAAGTAAACAACATTATCGCCGTTATTGTAACTTGAAATAAGGAACGTTATACACAACACACATAAGGGGCCACAGGTGCGGGTCACCGCGGCCAAGTTCATGACCACGGAGCTCGGGGCACGGAGTCAGGGGGCCGACCGCCGAGTTCGATGGCAATCGATTATAAATTTATAAGGCAAAATGGATTTCGAATTGATTCTGTCGTACCGCCGAACTCATGGAAATCGAAGCAAAATGGCGTTCTTCATTTACCTATTGGTCTGTCACGGACTGAAGGTCATGAATGAGAGGTGGCTGTCGGCAGATTTCCCGGTACGGATTAATAAACGTAAACAAAGTTTGATCTAGATGGATTACCGGTAATCCATCGAATTCGGCGGTAGGCCCCCAGACACGGAGTCATAATAATAATATGTCATAAATGAATGACACCGTTCCACGCTCCGTTGCTTTAGGAAGGCCGGGTGTCGGGTCCTCTACTCTGGTCGAGACAGCAGATTGAGCACGTCGCACAAGCGTGTCAAACCTCGACGTGGCCGTCGGCCGCGCGCCGCCCGGTCTCATGCCCGCTGTTCCGATTCGAACAGCTATTTTAGACTCGACTCGCTTTGTTTTCAGCTCATATCAATATTGTTGTCGCTCTGGTACAACACTGCGATTATTTAATATCTCTGCGAGATAACATGTGCAAGGTCAATTGTTAAAGTCGATCGATTCAGATTATTGCGGGAGTCATTGTAGATGATTTGTGTTATAAACAATAATACATTACTTGTTGCTATGGTTGTCATTGCGTCTATGTACTTGGGTAAAGAGATAGGTATTTAAATAATTTCTAGAATATTGAATATTGGTAGCTAACCAACACTGAACGTGACTGAACTATCTGGCGAAACTATAATAAATGTAGTTTAATGTTATATTTGTTGATAGATAAACTCTACTTACTCAACTCGGAAGTAGGCATATTAAAAAACAAAGAAACATTTAATTAATCAGACCCAGAGTTATTAATTGTTTTAGCCAAATAATTCCTTATTTTTTGTTGTTCAAAATCAATTATCGTCGTTCGTATCGTTGGTCGACTTTACCTCTTCATGTGCACTATTGGGAGTGGAAATTGACTCTAACATAAATTGAAAACCGCATGTTGAAAAAATATCATCGAAACTTTCTAGATTTACCTACGCCCTCTATGAGTTAAAAAAGTGCACAGATCTAGAGACAGCTAAGAGCGCATTTACGCATACGCTAACTACGCATGGCTTACTACGGCATTATCTTAACGGGAAACAGTACAGATGTAAATAAATTATTTGTCCTCCAAAAGAGATGTATTAGAATATTGGTGAATATAACAAACATGGAGAGTTGTAGACCCTATTTTGTTACACTCAAAATACTCACTCTGGCTTCTATGGATATCTTTGAAATTTGTAAGCTGGTTCGTAGGAACAAACATTTATATCAGCAATCCCAGGATTACCATTCGCAATGTCAAAAAGAGAAAAGAACTAACTTTACCATTTTCGAATTTGCATATTGTTAGATCGGGAACATATCATATGTTAATAAGAATATACAATACATGTTGCCACATGATATAAAAAACGTAAAGGAAGACTGTTTATTTTATAAAAGGCTCAAAGACTTCCTAGTAGAAAAATGTTTTTATGACTTATGTGAATATTTACCTAATTGACATAGTAACTTTTAATTAGTATAATTATTGTATTTAATGTGATTTGATTTTAATTGTAACTATATTTTTTATTGTAACTTTGTTTTTCATATTGTGTGTAATGTTAATGTTAATTTGTAATGTAGGATTTAATGATAATAATTTCAACTATTTTATAATGTTTTTTGCAATACCCTTGCAGGGTTCATGTTTTAGAACCATTATTTATATGTAACATTAAGATCTTTATGTACAACATGACGCAAATAAAGAACTATGAACTATTATTTCTACGTTTTTCAATCTATATTGGCTGGTGGATGCGTTTCAAACGCGCGATGTCTGCCACAAGATGCAGTGCAGTTACTGTTGTAATGTGCAGTTGAACTCTGAGAACATAACGTCGCTATCATTATTTTGGCCACAATAAGTCGACTCCTGAAGATTGCCTTACAAACCACTTCCGCCTGCAAGTCCGTCCTGCTATGTCGGTCACTCCAGTTCTCCTACAGATTTCAACATTTCTGATTTGATGTCGTAAGGACGCTCGAAGCATAGCTTTCTGTTTACACGCTAGGTGACCTTGAGCTTATCAGATCACCAGTCAGGCACGACTTTGTAGTCCCATACGTCATCGCTGGCAACAGGCAATGCTACGAGCACTGAGGTATTTTAGAATTTAGACGAGTAGATAACGCGCAGTTTCTAGAATGCTGTCTTTTCTAGATTTTATCAACGATGCAGAATGTTATGGCATAAAATTTATCTCTGCAATTTTCGGCAACTGCCAAATTTTTTAATATTACTTAGGGAGTTAATATATAAGAGGAGATACTTTGCAAACATATTAATAAATTTAATTCCAGCATAAAATATTAAGACACTTTCTGTGTGATAAGGCCAAAGAATTTAAATATGTGCACCATGACATTTTACTTTCAAAATTCGAGGCTAACATCATCTGAGGTAACGCTTTAATATTAATCAGATCACTGGTATTTTATAAGTAAAATAAAGAATACCTTGGTGCACCGACTACGGTGAGATGTTTGTCATAAACATAATCAGTTGTCATAAACAAGTGTAAATTTCCCGCCACTACAACGATTCAAAAAAAACTCATTTACGTAAATCGAGCTTATTAAGTCGAGAGACCTTGGTAGTTTAGACTTGAAGTTATGAGAGTCAAATTACTTTGGCCTTTGTTCTTCTTATCCCTTTCTTCAATATGTCACGTATATTCTCGGCACACACGCTAGACTAGGGCTAGGTAACACGCCCTTATGAAAGAACCTGAGGTCACCGAAACAATAAAAACAAGAAAACAGTTCTTAGATAGTGATTGCTATCGGGTCTAAGGAAGCAGCCCAACCGAAAAATTTCGAAAATAGTTTGATTCACCATAGAATTTTACATATTTGAAAACACTAAAAGTAAAGCCAGTACAGCCGGCAGGAGCGACTGCACTCACTTCGAGGAGCGTTGGAGAAAGTGTTGGTAGCACATAAACCGTGCTTCATATATCAATAAGATAGACCACTGGACCCGCCTACCATCAGTTGGGCTTTGTCAGCCATCTTTGGTTAGGTACTACTTCTTTTATATTTATCTATGACTAATTTATAATTTTTTAAAATAAGTTAGTATTTTTATAGACTGTCACTATAATTTGTGTATTGTGTGTTTACTATTTACTCGTCATAATTCGTAAAAATAAACTTGTGTAAAGTCTTCAGAGGAGGGAAACGCGCGGGGCACGAGCGGAGGAGGGCCGGTCGTCAACCTTCGGCATTCTCTTAGCAACAATGGATGAGGCTCTCGACGTCAACCGTTTCTCATTTTGTAATTGCTTCTCGACGCCTCGCAAAACTAAATGCTAATTAAAATTTTGCATGAAAAAGGTAGAATAGTTTATAAGCATTCGGTAGTAGGAACTGGATTTCTATTTAGCTAACGGCTTGTCTACTAAACATAAATACCGTATGCAAATCGATGTTAATGTTATTTTTTAGCTGCGACACCTGCCCCTGCCGCCGCGGCCGCGTCGATGCGTAAACACCGACATAAATTACGCGCCGCCATTAGCCTCACACTCACACACTCACTTCGCCGACTGTTGTTTCTCACTCATTAAATAGAAGACAAATTCTAATTTCGTGACGTAAGTACCGATCATTAGACTCTGAGTTGAATTATTAAATGAAACACTAACAGGAGGAGCTAAGTGGGGATTTCTTTCGAGTTACATACTTTCGAAATAGTTTTCCGAACCATTTCGAAAGTAACTCCAGCTCGACAGAGTACCTAACATACGTGGCGAAACCTTGCATCCCGTAACGGACTCCCGCCATATATGACGGGACCAACAAACTAGAAGATAGAAATCCATTTGTTATCAAAATTAATTAGTTTGATAACAAATGGATAATAGATTAATATCAGCGCAATAGACACTGCCCGCGATTTCGTTTTCTAAGTGCTATGCTGATTTAGAACTAACATCTGACTATTCATTTGATTTTAAACAGCACATCTATTTGAAGCCTATTTTCCTGGGCAGTCTCGCAAGGCAGTGTATTGGGACCTACTACCTACTACTTTGTAACCTTATTTCACTAGAAATCTCCAAATATTCAATTCAATTCAATTCAATGTTTATTGCACTCCATAATGTTTTACATAAGGTCTTAAATCTACACAAGTTACAATTATGGACCCAGTTGGGCACGGCAAACTTAGGAGAGAGGAAGCATACTAGGTCCTTTTTATATCTGAAGACGTAATGTGATGTAAGTCTAGCTATAAAAGCAGCTTGGCTGAAGTAATAGCGAATAAGGGTTTTCGTTTTACGAGCGCGAGAGCGAGTGAGCGAACACTGAACCAGCAAGTAAGTAGGTATAACGAAATGGTCTACAGTACAAAGTCGAATAAACTTTGACAAACGCTTAACATTAAATAAACTTATTCTTCGCACATACCAGGATATAAAATGAGTGCAGAACCTTGGTAGCACATACGAAGTGTCATTTCGCCCGTTTGGTCACATCCGAATTACTTCGATTTGTACCTACATATTTTAATAATTAAATGTGTGATTGTAGACTCGCTGTGGTCTTAAGATTCGTCAGGTAGAACAGCTAGAGAGCTCGTCTTTACGTAGCGCCGCGTTGGCGAGCTGGCGAGGCGCTTCACTTAGTAGAGCAACTATTGGATCTACAAAGCAGGTATTTTGTTCATTCATACATAATATCACGCCTGTTTCCCCAAAGGGGTAGGCAGAGACTTATTTAGCGCCTACATTTCGCCAACAATATTGTTGGTCCCTCGTTATAGTTGGCGAGCCTATTGCGGCTTACCGGCATGCAATGTCTGTTGTCCTGCTCGAGCTTGAAAATCGCTTTGCAGATCTAGAGGACTGCGCGTCCGTCGCGACTTAAGTAGCAGGCTAGTTGGGATAGCCCACGCTTTGAGATTCGCACGTCTTAAGTTGTTTTCACGGATCATCCCGAACAGGATGAAGAAAGAAGTCGAGACAAGTTATTCTGTTTGTTAAAAGTAATGACATTTATGTATGAAATGTACAATAATGTTGTTGTTTTAGGTGTTCTCTCGTGACGACAATGCGTGGCGCCGTCTCCTCGCCCCCGCCGATAGGAGACAAATAGGAGCTGCTAAATTATTTGTCAGCGATATGAATATTATTCACATAAAAATGTCTTTGTTGTATGAACAAAAAAACAGGTCAAGCAAATTTAAGTCACATTATATTACATTAGTCCTTGCCAAGCTTATGATGTGAGGTGTACCTATAAGTAAGTACAAAGAACATCATTTCTGCTGGACATAGGTCTTTAACAAATGAGTAGTGCAATGTGCCGCGCGTTATTCGCGGCTGATGCGAAGCACGCATTCAATTGTTATCAAAAATTTTAATCCAGTCATTGTTGCCTTCGAGCGCATCGCTGACGTCGCGCAATGGCCTCCGTCACTCATCCAACAGAACTATTCCGACTACAACAGATGATGTGTTATTATTGTGAAGCATCGGCGGCCCGGAGCGGTGCCGTGCGGTGAGGTGCGGTAAGGTGAAGTGCCGCGCGGTGAGGTGCAGTGAGGTAAGGAGCCGTGCGGTGAGGTGCTTTAATGTGAAGTGCCGTGCGGTGAGGTGCGGTAAGGTAAGGTGCCGTGCGGTGAGGTGCGGTGAGTCGAGATGTCGTGCGGTGAGGTGAGGTGCCGTGCGGTGAGGTGCGGCCAGGCGCGGCGAGGCGGCACGTTCACAAACATGCGTAGAAGATTGTTTATAATTAAGATCGTAGACGGTTGCCGTCGTAAGGCTGCCAATCAGTTTTCCAAAACCGGCCAAATATTGCCCTAAGCGAGTTGACCCAAAAAATGGTACTGGTTAGTGTATGGTGGACCAGCGTTGGTGTCATCCACTACAGCATCCAAAGATCTGGTCAGACGATTACGGCAGATCGCTAAGCAACCAGTATCTAAAGCGACTAATTCACTGCGATCTAATTTAGGAAGAGATAGTGTTACTTAAGACGGGTTTTGTAAGTATTTGTGTAACTTAACGGTCTCAAAGTTTTTATCGTTCTATTATAGAAGATTGAGACTATATCATACATCCCTAAATAGAAGGAGCAAAATTAACATACAACCTGATCACAAACTAAATTTATTTGGCCAAACTAGTGCGAGCGAGCGTTACGTAGGAAGTATGGGATGGGAACGATCGGTTCCATACCTGGAACTTAGGCCCGAACTTGCTCTTTCAACGGGTTCCAATTATACGCTATGGAGTGAGTCAATTGTTCATTGAAATTGTAATTTTTCCTCAATATATTTTACTTCTACTGGTATCTTTAAAATTTTAATATACAAAAGCATCACTCAAACTTCATTTATTTGTTACAGCCGCGGCCAGGTACGGAGCGAATCACAAAGCAAAAGCAATAAGTATGTGTGGAGTACGACGAGCCGAATAATTTCAACGTTATTGTGACAATTCAATGTTCACATGACGTATGTAAATTTTCAATTTTACTATTTAATAGTTCCCGCTTCTTGAATATAACATTTGTCAAGATTGCACACTAACACACTACACACACACACGTGGAGCGGCTGTTTCAAGGTTTCCATTGTACTGATAATGTTGCTTCGCAGTTCACTCACACCGAAACGATTCTTAACTGTTTACCTCTTAATGTCATCGTTTTTATTCTTTATGTCATCGTTTGTCATCGATTGCAAGTAAAACTAAATGTGTAAAGTTCTCATTGCCAAATGTTACACAAGTCTCGACTAACTTAAAATGAATGGCAAGAATATTGAGTTCTTAAATGACACAAAGTTCTTAGGCATCAATATAGATTTTAAATTGCAGTGGAACCCCCATGTAATGGATTTGTCCGGAAAGCTTAGCTTAGCATGCTATGCCTTTAGAAAGATACTCATAACAGACGAAAAAACAGCTAGATTAGTTTATTTTAGCAATTTTCATAGCATTATGTCATAATTATGGTATGTTATTATGGGGATCTGTTGCGGACATACATAATATATTCGTACTACAAAGCGCGCCATAAGAACTATCTATAATCTTAAATCCAGAGATTCTCTCAGAGAGATGTTTAAAAAAAAACATATTAACGGTTGCATCACAGTATATATTCGATAATATAATGTATGTTCGCAAAGACATTAAAATACCTATGTTAAAAATTCAGAAGTATATAATTATTAATACTAGGAATAGAAATAAGCTCTTTCTGCCAAGTTGTCGACTTCACAAAACAAAAAAATCATTTTTGGTTAATGGTGTCAGATTTTATGATAAAATTCCGCAGAAAATAATTGATTTACCATTGCCAACTTTTAAAACTGTAGTTAACAAGCAGTTTCTTTAAAAGGGGTATTATGCTGTTAATGATTACTTATCGGATAAACAAGCTTGGGCTTAACATTTTCAACTTGTATTTGTGTAAATTAGAATAAAAAGTCAACCGTTGTCGTGACCATCCCCTATTGTACAAATTCAGCTCAGTTTCACATTACATTCTTACTTGACTGTGATGAAGGGTTCTCTTAGTGCTACTTAATTGCTTACGTGTGTGTTTTGTATTGTTAATTAAAATTATATTTGATTGATAATATAAAAAAACATAGCCTGTGAGTTTCTTGTCAGTTCTTCTCACAGAGGAGGCTCGTGACTGGCACCTAATTTTTATTTATTTACATGTAAGTGTCTCTAAGCTTCGTGATTTCAATGTATATTTAGTTTTTTAAAATTTATACATATTTTGTTTTGACGTTTTCAAGTGCTATGAATAGTTTATGAAATAAAGCACTTTTTACTTTTACTTTACTAACATACCTTAATTAATTGTGTAGTGAGCATTATTTTTTGGTTCTCTCCTCACAGACCTGGCGAAGCCTTGGAAAGGCCCAGTAGGCCCTATCTTAACAACTACCATATACAGTGAATACCGATAGCCCAGTTGCCAGACCAACATGCTGCAGTTAGAGGGTCTCGAGTTCGAATCCTGGTCGCGGACCTATGGCTTTTCGAAGTTGTTTGTGTACTAATATTGATCTTAGGAAGTCAGGGCCTTCTAATACCCTGACAGCTGGTTTAACCATACAGTGATGTTTCTCTTTGGGTTGCGCAGGTCAGACGATAGTGGCTCCCAGTCCAAACTGACGCTGTACAAGAACTACCCACTCGGCTAAGACATCGTTAACATTGGTGATCATTCCTTATCACCAGCGTGCAGCGCCAAGACACGAGCAGACTGTTAGAGCGCAATGAATCAAGTCAAATTAAATCATGGCTTCTTTATGGGCAGGAAAATAGTCCAATAAAAGTTCACCAAGTAACTGGTACCTTGTAACTAGTTCTCCGTCTGTAGTGACCGGGGTTGTATAACTAGTTCTACTAATTTTAACATAAAATTATATGTTATTAAAGTTTACATTTATCGTCTTTTAAAATATAAACTACCGTATTAAAATAAAAATATAATGAAATGTTAATCATACAATAAGGTATTCACACACAATGATGATCAAAATATGTAAACATATCCCTAATAACATCAAAAATGAAGTAAAAATAATTTTGCAACAATTTATAGAAGTTACTATGAACAACAAGATATTACAGCATTTGTGTTTTCTGAATGACAAATTTCAATAAAAAGAGAAAACCCTTAGTAGTAACCTTAAGGCGCTGGCTTTGTACGTAAGTTAACGTTTGTAGTTTATCGCTGTGTTGTGAATTCGTTCATCATCATCATCATTTCAGCCATTTGAAGTCCACTGCTGAACAAAGGCTTTCCACGTAGATTGATTCTTTGCCGCCTGCATCCACCGTCGTCGGAAGATTTTGCTGCTGGAGTCCCACACACCTCTCTCGGTCCCCCTTTGGCCGGGAGACAGTGCGTAAATGCAGTACATAAAAAAAAGTCCCCCCGATTGGTCTCCACCTTGTCGTGGTGAGTACCTCCCAGTAGGGCGGAGAGGGCGCTAGGGAAAAGGTCACACCCAGAGATTGGCGACTCTGGGTGCCCTTAGTACTGACTACCGGGGGAGAAACTAAGAGGGACCTGTGGAGGGCGCAGCGAGCGGGCCAGAAGGGCCCGTCAAGCAGCGGGGGCAGGGGGCCCCTGCTGTCTAGCCATTAACCCTCGGAGAAGTCGGCCACACACGCTATGGTCGCACAAGGAGGTAGGAGGGGCGCGTCCACTGCATGCCTCTGAGGAGGTCCTCCCGGTTTTGGTCCGGGGGACGTTGGCCGCGGGCGGGGTGTCAAAAGCTGCAACCCAGGTACTGGCCCCCGCCTCTTTCTCAACAAGCGGCGGGCGTCGTCGGTAGATTTTTAGTGGGTATTACTGCTGGCGGTCGTGTCTGCCAGTGGTGAGTGCCACAAAACTCTTTCGGTCCCCCCTTGGCCGGGAGACAGTGCGTAAATGCATTTTGTTACCGACGTAAAACGACAAAAAAAAAAGGTTTTTACTATGTGTTCATAAAAATAAACCTCTCGAAACCTTCGTTGGATTACTTAAAATGACGATTGAGCAAAACCGTCATGGTTGCTGGGTCTTACCACCATAAGAATGAAAATGTATACTGATTATATGAAAATCCAGCGCTACTGCTTTTTAACTTAAAGGGGCTTATTACAAAACGAGATCTTAAGTTAGACCAAGTTACACTAAAGTGCATGAAAGGATCAAGGTATAACAAGATTAATAATAAAAAAAAAGTGCAAGAGAAGAAAAAAAAAAAAAATATATGAAAAAATAAAGTTTATTATATAAGTAGCTTATTGGCAGCTGTGTGCATAGGTAGCCCTGACCTACCGTGAATGGGCAATGTTTCGTAATGTTCCGTTCCGGAGCGTTCGCAACCACATTGTGCTCTGATGGTCCGCCGTTGTGACGAAGGGGTGCCGCCAACTGCCAACCAATCCATTGATACACGTTTGGCTTAAATTCTTTTATTACATATATAGGGGAGGTTCTCATACGTTGACCAGACCACGTTTATTTTCTTTACTAATTGTTGCTTGCTTCTCACTCCCCTCTCAACAGTCCTGGGTATTACATATTATTAAAGCAATTAATTATCTAAATAAATAATTATTTGGCGCAGAGGTAGGGCTGTCTGCCTACCTCAAAGGTTGCAGGTTCGATCTTCTTTCTGGACACATACATTTTTTTTTTGTCTTTGTGTGTCTTGGAGTGTTACATATTATGCATATCTAATTTTTCCGTGTTTAAAAACAATATTTGAATATAATTTTGCCATTTTTAAGGTTCCTAATGTCTCGGACTTGTCACAATTGATGTGATTGTCAGATAATTATTTTATTTATATATGAGCATACGATGAAGTCTACTTTTACCTTTCTCACTCTTTCTTATATTAATCGAGTTAACGTTATCTCGCTTGTGGCACGTGTAAACTAGAAACAATGTAAACATAAATAAGTTATGAGCATTACTAAAACTACTGATACTACTATATGCAAACAAAGTGATGAACCTTTGTTTTTCTGAGAGTTCATAAATGTAAGCTTGTTTGCATTTCATATAAGTGTTAATTATTTCAAAGTAAATATTATTTTCAGGGCGATTGTGCGGTAACAGGATAAGGTAACTTTTCCAATTTGCAGTCATCCACCAGTACTTGGTTGCTAGCCGGGACATTTCGCTACCCTGCGATTGCGCACGTGGTGAAGCACGGGAGCCTGGAGCCGGCGCGCGTTCAGGATTTACATTATATATTTTTGCAATAAGTTGTACCTCTTCGAGACCATTCGGCCTTTTACTTCTTTGCCGGTGCATATATTTCTCAGCTCTAACAGTCCCGGGTCTTTGCAGCGGGGCGTGAAACGGCATTTGTACACAACAGGACCGTGTCTTAAATTAGAATTAGATTCTTTTGGTGTAGCATCGCCCCGTGTCTCTATGCATTACAACTAGGGTGTAGTACGTTACTCAATAATTATGCGTTTCAAAATTATTTATTTCTAATAATGGCTCTTTATTTGTTTGACGTTTGTCAAAGCAGAAAACATATTAGGTCGGGGAAAAAGTCTTTTCGCATAACGTAGGTATAAACTTATTATAAAATTTTTTTGACTGTACTATTTGTGTCTGGCTGGTTTTGGTAACATTAAAAAGGTTCCATTATAAAGAAAAGAAAAAAATAAAAAAAAGTTGTTTCCCGCTATTTTTCATTTGTTTTTCTCTCCGTTAAAATGAGTGAATCTAATGAAGAAATTCGATACATTTTAAAATTTTATTATAAAAAAGGCAAAAATGCAACTCAAGCAGTGAAAAAAATTTGTGATGTTTATGGACCTGATGCAGTGTCAGTAAGAGTAGCACAAATTTGGTTCAAACGTTTTCAGTCCGGAAATTTTGATGTTAAAGATGCACCTCGCTCTGGTCGCCCTGTTACGAATAAAATGGACGCCATTTTTGAAAGAGTGGAGCAAGATCGGCATATTAGTAGTTACGATGTAGCTGAAGAACTGGGAATTGACCACAAAACAGTTTTGACCCATTTGAAGAAAGCTGGTTATACAAAAAAGCTCGATATTTGGGTGCCACACGAGCTCACTCAAAGAAACTTAATGAACCGTGTACTCATTTGCGATTCATTATTGAGACGTAATGAAACCGAGCCGTTTTTGAAGAGATTGATAACTGGCGATGAAAAGTGGATCACGTACGACAAGAACGTGCGAAAAAGGTCGTGGTCGAAAGTTGGCCAGGCTTCACAGACTGTGGCCAAACCTGGCCTAACACGAAATAAGGTGATGCTGTGTGTATGGTGGGATTGGAAGGGCATTGTTTATTATGAGCTTTTACCGCCCGGCAAAACCATCGATTCTGATCTTTACTGCCAGCAACTGATGAGATTAAAGGAAGCAGTCGAGAGAAAACGGCCGGAATTGATCAACAGGAAGGGTGTGGTCTTTTATCACGATAACGCTAGACCACACACATCTTTAGCCACTCAGCAAAAATTAAGAGAGTTCGACTGGGAGGTCCTAGTGCATCCACCATATAGCCCTGACCTTGCGCCTTCAGATTTTCACCTGTTTCGGTCTCTGCAGAATTCTTTAGGTTCTGTAAGGTTGACCTCAAGAGAGGACTGCCAAAACTATTTGTCCCGTTTTTTTGATCAGAAGTCCCACAGTTTCTACAGTAACGGGATAATGTCTCTGCCCACAAAATGGCAGAAAGTTATTCAACAAAACGGTACATATATATTGTAAATAAATGTAAATAAACTTTGAAAAAAATGTCTTGACTTTTCATACAAAAATACGAAAAGACTTTTTCCCCAACCTATTATACATTGCGAATTCCACCATAAAAATCTCATTTAAACTGTTGCCGAGTCGAGATTACAGGGCTCGCACCGTCAGAAAGTTCTTAAGGTCTACACATTATATCTAATGTGAAACTGAGCTTCTAACTCTTGAAATAAAATCTTCAACATATGCAACTAGATCGTCTTAAAATCTTTCGAGTAACGCTGGAACACAGGGATTAATAAATCAATACAAGTTTATTTGTATTTTTGTTAGGAGATTCTTTTTATTAGTAAGTATTAAATTAGGTTTACCGATAACATAAATAAAATATTCATTATTTTAACACTTTGGTGAGATCTGATTTTTAAGGGGAGCACTAACCTCAAAGACAGTCCTTATAATTAATCCACTGTATCTATATTACATCGCCAAGATTAAAGAATATTTTTCAAAATATCGGAAGGCCCCCGAAGATATTTCAGGAGGACCTACACCTGGAGGAATTCGGAGGTGCACACTAGCCCACAAGACACACTGGCACCGACGCACCATTTCGGCAAAATCACCGCTTGAGGTCGTCCCGATTCCACTGGAAGAAGTGAGCTCGCCGTCGACACCTCGGGCCGGGACCGGGCAGGACGCATCAGAAGCGCGAGGCGAGCCCGCCGCCGCGGCTGTCGGCGTGCGACAGCAGTGCGTCGGCCTGCTGCAGCACCACGTTGACGGCGGCGTAGGGCCGCGTCGCGTTGAGGCGCGCCCCCGTCAGGCCCGCAGTGTACGCGGCGCCGCCGGGACGCGCCGCCTCCACGCCCAGCGCGCCGCCCGGCAGCACGGCCACGCGCGGCCTCTCCACGCCGAGCGCGGCGGCCGCGCCGTTCCCCTCCCCCCCGGGCCCGCTGCCGGCCCCCCCGGGCCCGCCGCCGGCCCCCCCCGGCCCCCGCTCCCCGTCCCAGAGCGCGGCGGCGGCCTGCGCCATGGCAGCAGCCGACTCCGCGCCCACCACGTAGCGGGTGCCTGTTGGTACAAATTTGTTTCCTTAGCAAACAACTAATCTACTGTTTTGGACATTATGCATAACGAAACATGACGCACTTTTACATAGGTCTATCCAACGAATGTTCCTATATAGTTCAGCAGTCAACTTCTAATGGCCGAGATGACGATGATGAAATGACTAACTAGTATGAATTAACTTGAAATTCGGTAGTATTATACCAATTTTAATTATCTGCAAATAGAAGACATTTAAAGTGAATAATATAGGTTCAAAGTTTTACCGCTATGTATGAGATTCGCGGATGTAAGGGCTTATGCCCGAAACCGTCCCTGCTCCTTCGTCCCAACCTAGACTGACACTCCCACCCCCTCCTGATCGCCCTGGGGCTTGATCGCGGCTGAGACCGGACTTGGCACCCTATCCGGATTGACGCTATCGGCTTAACTACCAGGGGCCCCATGCACCGGTCCCGCGCCGTGACTCCCCCCCCCCCCCCCCCGGTCACATAGACGACCAACATCATCAAATTAAAAGAAAAGACGACGACGGTCATGATATGAGTGTTCTTATATGTAGTACGGTGAGTACGCGTCCCGCCGCTACTACCGAACAGCATCGACAGGGAGGGACAAACACACAAACAAGCTGATACTGACCGCAAATGTTTTGGTCGGTGAGGATGGCGGGCGCCAGGTCGAGCGGTGCGGCCGGCTCGTCCCGCCGCCACGCGCCGCTCCGCTCGCCGCTCCGCTCGCCGCTCCGCTCGCCGCTCCGCTCGCCGCTCCCGAACGGCATCGACAGCCCGCTGCGGAAAGGACACATAAACGGCATTTTTACATTCGCTTTCCGTATCAGGGGGATTACTTTAATTCAACGAAATCGAAACTTCGTTACACCCATCCCTTTCACTCTATAATGATATACCTAGAGTCGCTTCAGATTACTACAATATTTAGCGGCCCCCGGGCACATCCATCCGCCCGGTGGAAGATCTTCGCTTTGATGGGAGTACCACTCACTCGCTACACCATCACCGATAATATAATACTGTACTAGTCATTGCCAGTATCATTAATGTAATGAAATAATTACATGGACATTTTGATAAATTTACATTTTCCGAATATCTTCAGAGCTTCTGACAAAGTCAAGGTGTCAAAGTGTAGAGATTAAAGAGAATGAATTGATGTATTTAGGATAAAGCAAACACATACAACTTGAGGACAGCGTTTTTCGTCACCGCAGGTTTATTGCGGGACCTGAAAGTTAGTTTTGACGCCCTCGGCTAGAGACGTTCCTCCAAGTTGGAAGGCGTCTGTCCTAGGAACCTATCTCTCGGAATGAGAGTGACAGGTGTCTGGCTCTCTAGATCTAGAATGAAGTAGAATGTGTTCGTACGTGACTAGCGCGACGTAGGTGTCGGCGCGGTCGACGACGGCGAGACCCGACGCCACGCCCGTGCCCCACGCCGCCGCGCCCGCCGAGTCCGACTCGTCTGACGCTCCCGCCGCGACCGACGTGACCGACGAGACCGACGAGTGCGCCGCGACGGACGCGCGCGACATCAGCTCCGGGACCAAACTGGAACTGGAAGTCAAATTTACAAACTAACAATAATTTCCTATGACCTCGTTAAAATCGCGCAATTCCATTCTGCGTTGACCCCAGATAAACAGGGTAGGAGAATGTGCAGCAGACGCGGCAGAACTTAAGCCGAGGGCTGGGTTAAGATACCTGAGGGAGCCTTTCCCGGCGGCGGCCCGCAGGGCGCGCGCGGCGGCGAGGGCGCTGGGGCCGGCGGTCCAGACGCGCCGCCCGCCCACCTCCACGGCGCTGGCGGCGCTCTCTCGCAGCGTCTCTGGCGTGCGCCACAGCGACGACAATTCTGAAATTATCCCATCGAGCAGATGCTTCAACTGAACACCAGAATCTGGGAAGTAGCCTTCCTCTATTTATCAGTTGACGGGAAAGTAAAGCCAAGGTCGTGTGCAGTGAAGGATTCGAGCAAGAAACGAGCTAAGTAGCAATGGTTAACAGTGGTAAAACGTACCGGCGCTAGTGTTTTGCTGCAGAGTCTCGAGATATGCGGCCAACGCGGGGGCCGTGCGGCGCGCGCCCGCACCCGCTCCCGCTCCCTCCCCTGCGCCCGCTACCTGCCCCGCACCGCCCGCACTCTCTACCAGCCACAGCCCTTCCGACACGGGGAACCCATCTCTGAAATTAATAATAAAAATAAGAGCTTAATATCCGGACCGTAAAATGATTAGTACTAAAATACCGTCAGCTTGATATGTAAATGGGTATCAACCTTGCCAGGTCGATAGCCGGCTGCAGCAGGCGCGGCCACGGCAGCGCGCCGAACCGCGCGTGCAGAGCCGCCAGCGCCGCCACCAGCCGCGGCGGCCGGGCCTCCTCCGCGGGGCCCACACTAGTGGGGCCCACACTAGCGGGGCTCACTGCAGCAGGGCTCACTGCAGCAGGGCTCACGCCGCCCCACTCAAACAGAAGCGGCTGCTGCGTGCGCGACTGCCGGTACTCCCAATACAGCATGGAACCGCTTCTGAAGTGTCCAAAATTTACATCGGGTAATTTTTTTGTGATAACAATATAAAAAAGAGAAATATGATGAGAAAAAGCTTCAGCTTGAAAAATAGCTTAACGTTTGTGGGGAAGGCTTTCGATTCGATCTAGACCTAGGCAGTGTTTCCTTCCTGCAGCGCTGTCTCATTAATGACAGTCAGCATATCGAAGTGCTAAGATGTTTATACAAAAATGCCACCATCTAGAGGTTTTTATAAGTCAGTTACTGGACTGGGAGAACTACGTCATCAAAATGAACGGCGAGTATATGACTCACCTTCGAATTGTCGACGATTTAGTGGTTATAGCGAAATCACTAGTGGATCTTATAAAATGTTCGGAGATTTCGCCAGAGCTTCTCAAAAGGTAGTCTTAAAGTGCACATGGACAAGACGAAAATATTCGAATCTGGGACAGTAAGTCGAAATGGGTAGGTCGAACTTTGAGTGGAGGCCAATCGTCGAATACTGTGCGGCTGCGTTTAGAGCAGTTGCTCAATATCTTCTGGACCATAAGGACCTTAAGAAATCCATAACAGATCTAGAGGGATCGATTGTGCAAGCTAAAGTGACAACGGCGTTAGGGTCTCGACCACAACTGATCTGACTTTTTGGGCGGGAGTGACAGGAGAGCAAAAAGTATTTATATAAGTTTAAAACGATTTCTATTCATCTCTCGTCCCCAGCGCATCCTAGCTGCGACTCAGTGGTCCGAACCACCTGGGCCCTTTTATGTTGCCACTCCAACGTAATTTTCCTTTTCGATTGGTTGAAGCTGTACTGGAGGTACTGAACGAGGGGCTTGTGATGGAGCGGGGGGACGTACGCGTCGAGCGAGGTGCGGTGCGGCGCGAGCACGGCCAGGCACAGCGCCGCCGCGGCCGCCGCGTCCAGCGCGCCGCCGCCCGCCTTCAGCGCGTCCGCGCCGGCCCGCGAGCACGCCGCCGCGCCCGCCGCCGCCGCGCCGTGCGGCACCACCTGCAACAACACAACAACACAACACAACAACACAACAACACAACACGCACTCTCACTCCTGTCTCCTTACGTCCCACATTCAAATACGGCGTTTGGCTAGGGATTCCTAATTCAAATTTATTTCTATTAGATTATAAATTTTATTATAGGCATTATAATGTATGTTACTTTCTGCTATATGATTGTATTGGCAACACTGGCTAATTTTCTGTAGTCGTGTTTTAGTACTAATGGAAATGTATTAGCTTTTGTTTCGCTCCTAAATAAATATTAAGAAATCTTACTCAGTTGTATTGTTTATAATAACCTGATCTCAACAATTTCAATCATGCCTATGCGTGTTCTAAAAATTTAAAATATCACGTTATTTTGAATATCCATCGTTCCACGAGCGCTGCAGAAACAGCTCGAAGGATTAATTATGTGCACTGAGAAGCCCCTGTCAAAGAAAATATGATACGTTATTGGTTCCTACGCTTTTGTTCTGTAAATTTTGATCTCCAGAACAAACCTCGTGGACGGCCGGAGACCCTAGGTGTCAATTAGGAATTGAAAGCGATCGAGGAAGCGGATCTATCTCAACCCACGTCAGAGTAGGCTGCAGGCTTCGGTGTGGATTTAAAACCAGCTTGGATCATTTAAAAAAATTGGAAAAGTGAAGAAGCTTAAAATATGGATGGATGGATAAATGAACCACATGAATAAAGTGAAGCAAACCAACAAACACGCATCGACTGATGCGTCACGTTACTCAACCCTCACAATAACGAGGAGATTTTGAATCGTATCATTATTTGTGATGAAAAATTGATGCTATATGATAACAGGGAACACTCATCACAATGGTTCAACCCAGGTGAACCGGCCAAATCTTATCCCAAACGAAAGTTGACCCAAAAAGAGATACTAGTTAGTGTATGGTGGACCAGCGCTGGTGTCATCCACTACAGCTTCCTAAAATTTGGTCAGAGGGTTACGGCAGATCTGTATAGCAAACCACTGGAAACAATAATGGAAACGTTAGGCGTTAAACAGCCAAGATTTGTCAAATGCTCTAGCCCACTGCTGCTTCAGGGCAACGCTAGACCTCACACTGCACGACACACGGTGGCGAAACCAGAGAAACTAGGATTGGAATGTTGACATGAAAAACAGGAGAACAGGGAAATCACCAAATCGGAGGTGGCATACTCGCCGATTTTGTTTTTTCAATATAGGAGACACTATCTCTTTCCAAGTTAAGTTATGGCATACGAATGCTAAGGCCGTCAGGAATAAAGTTTGAGGCAATAATTACCCCACGGCCTTCTAGCCCAGAAAGTAAATTTTTGTTCTTCTTCTTATGTCATTTCAAGTAAATTTTGGAGAAGGGTATGAGCCCACCTCGTAGTCGCCATAGTAAATTTGCGTGAGCAGCGCCAGCGTGATGGCGGCGGAGAGCGCGGCGAAGGCGGCCAGCACGAGCCGAGGCCCGCGCGCGCACGGCCCGCCCCCCGCCCCCCCGGCGCCCCCCACGCCCCCCGCGCCCCCCGCGCCGTACTTCAGCGGCACGTCTTCGCGGAGCTCCACCACTCCTGCAACGCACATGTTTATACGGTTAAAAAACTATACGCACACATATTATCCTAGTACATTCTAAATATAGGCTTGATAGAGTGGCGATAGATAGATCGGGATCAAACAATTGATCGCGCACCGATGACATTTTCAAGCTAAGTGCGTAATTTTCATTTTCGACAGCACGTTAAGCGGTTGGTCCCGGTTGTCATAAACATCTATGCCAGGAAGTCAGTGCCTTCTAATATTCCGACAGCTGGTTTAACCGTGGAATGATGTTTCCCTCTGAGTTGTGGAAGTTAGACGGTAGTCGTAGTAGTTGTTGTAACTAAAATTCAGCCAAATGTTAAAATTAGACCTGTAAGCAGACCGTCCTCGAGGCGGTCGGGCCCATCATCGAACGATGGGTCGGCCGGCCGCCCCTATCGTCTAACCAAATTCGGCCACATACGGCGATGGTCGAATAAGGAGATAGGGGGAGGGGGTGCAGCACATTGCGCCACTCTAAGAAGGTCCTCCCGGTTCTGATCAGGGCCGGGCATTGGCCGCGGGCACGGTGTTAGAAGCTTTAACCTTGATACTGGCTCCCCGCCTCTTTTTCAACAGCAGGGGGCGTCGTCGGAAGATTTTTAGTGGGTAGGGCTGCTGGAGATCGCGTCTGCCGCTGTGAGCCCCACACTCCCCTCTCGGTTCCCCTTTGGCCGGAAGGCAGTGCGTAAAGGCATTTTGTTACCGACGTAAATAAAAAATGTTTTTATATGGGACTTGTGTTATGCACAAGTTCTCAGTGTGTGTAGGGCTCCAAGCAAGGTCTGAAGCTACTCTCACCTGCAAGTGGTGCACCTGCCGACTAACAGACGAGGCTCTAGCCAACATAAAAGTTCCCGGAAAGCGGAAATAGGCTCTAATGTAGGCGTTTAATATGCCTCTGCCTACCGTATAACGTTCGGGGATATGGAAGGCAGTGCGTATTATCGTCACTTATTAAACATTCTAAAGAAAAAAAAATTCTGTGCAATTTTCTCCTTTCTAAATTGATTTCACGGAATCACCAATAGTCCTGCTTCAAAAAGTCCGGCAGTAGGTACGTCACACTTCGCCAAACTATACTGGGTTCACCTAAAACCATTTTACCTTAGTTTCTGAGAGGGAGCCTTAAGTTAGGAGTATTCAATTTTAAAAGAATGATATTACCTGGAGGCTGCAGGTCAGCGCCACTGCTTGCCATGGCGGTTCTGAAAAATATATTTTAAGTTCGTTAGGACCAATAACATTAAAAGGAATATCAGAAAACCAATTAGATATAGTTAGGTAAGGTACAATTATTAGGTCCGTGCCAGGAGGGACCGTTCAGCAGCGCCCTGGGGGTCTTAAGCGGCGGGGGCAGGGGGCCGCCCCCTCCGTCTAGCCATATAGACCCTTCTAGAAGTCGGCCAGTTACGCCATGGCCGCAAAAGAAGGTAGGGCGGCGCTTCCATCGCATCGCGCGGCTCTAAGGAGGTCCACCCGGTTCTGATCCGGGGGACGTTGGCCGCAGGCGGGGTGCCAGAAGCTATAAGCCCAGGCACTGACCCCTCGCTACCTTTTAAGTTTGTTCCTGAGATTACGTGATTAGTTAGTATTATTCGCTTTTATATATATGCAAGATTATGTAATAGTGTTAATAATTAAATGCCTTGACGCGATTGAATTATTTACAAACCTACTTCTAAAACTATAATTATAGTGTTGACATAAAGTCTTTTAAAAAAAAAGAGTCAACATAATAAAAAAATCAAAGAAAAAGTAAAGCACGGAAGAAACCAGAAGCAGCACTAGGAGCTCGGTGCAACAAGAGCTGTCTGCTCTCAAAACGCGTATTTACATTACAATTTTTAATAGGCTTTATGATTTATATGAACGAATAACACATATACTTCTAGGACACTCACATATTTACCACATTTTATTCCGACTTCTGCAAATCGCAGTGCTCGTCGTCTTCCTCAACAAACAACTCTACATCGTTTAAATTTCTTTAAAATAATGTGTTTGTTATAAAATTTGTACATTATCAAAACTATAAGTTACTCTTATAATACACATTTCGTTTCATTTATTTAATCTCCCTTAATATTTAACTGGTAGATTGTTTTCTGTGATCTGTAAAGTGTCCTGGTTGTCGCAAAAGCTTATATAATTTCTAATATAGTAGAATAGTTAGTACTACCACTTAAAATAAGATCTTTTTGAACTTACGTGTGAATATCACCAAAGCACTTAATTATATTTAAACTAAATTTCCATAACACTAATTAAGTATACCGTGAATGGTTGCGTCGAGCGAGGGGCACTTCGGCGCCACCACCACGGCTTGTATTTAATTGACGGATTACTAAATAGAAAGTTAAGAACGCACTACTTGAACTGAATGAACCGAATAACTAATAACACCGATGCAGCGTCAGCAAACAATGAGTGATGTGTCGTTACGATTGGAAGGAGTCAAACGGTACCGGTCGAGAGACAGCAAGGCGCTAACTGTACCGCGGCGGGTGCGAGGGAGACGGCATGACGGAGCGGCTACCGGGGAGCGGGCGCGGGGGGATGGAATGCGCACGCGCTGGAGGATGAGACAGCGGGCCGGCCGTGACGTCACCGCGCATCTTAGCATCATAACAATAATAAAGCCAGTCGTTTGATTTGGTAATGGCCTCAAAATGGTAGCATAGTATCTAGTTTTCATAAAACAAAGTACATTCCGACGTTCCGTCAACATTAAGCTACGTTCGAATGCACCGACTACGACGTGACACTTATCTAAACTAATATTATAAAGAAGAAAGATTTGATTGCTTGTTTGGGTGTTTGCATCGAATAGGCTTCGAAACTACTCGACCAATTTAAATAAAATTATACCGTTGGAAAGCTACTCTATATCCGAGCTAGCATAGACTACATATATTTTTTTGAATTTGACTCACATTATGTACGGTTCGTACACTTATAGAAAGGGTTGGTGAATATAAAATCACTGGTAAGAATGACTAAGAGTTTATTAGACGATAACAATGAAAGAGAGCTAGACTAAATGGTAAATGGTGTGAGTGAACACGTCTGATTGGTATGATAATCGTTAAAACACTAAGTACAAAATAAATGAATAAAAGGAAATTAAAATTACGCCACGAATTAGAATATGCGAGTCGGGTCAAAATGCTGACACGCGACATAGTTTCTTGCTGTACGTTCAAAGATCGTACACATTATTTGAGTTTTAGTTACTAACCTTACGGAAAAATCTTTACATTGCATGCGCTGCGATAACTATTGATGACAGAACGAAATAATGTACGACAACTTTGCAGAACACATCAGAATCTACAAAAAGTGTCGCTACAGCATATGTCTACATATTTTATCTATTACAGTAAGTGATATTTTATTTAAAAAACAATTATTGCAAATCTGCCGACGGAAAAGGCTCAATATTATACCTTAATATGAATCCTTATCAAAATAAATTAATGCATACATACATTGAGCCCTGTTTTTCCAAATGGGTAGGCAGAGGCATATAAATAATATCATATTTAGAACTGCTTCAGTACCCTTATATAACTTTTTGAAATATTCAATTCGGACATTTAATTCGAAAGATATCACGACTTAAATTATGTAAGTACAAGAAAAAAGTAGCGTCGTAATTGGTAACCCCGCTCGGCTAGCTAGGCTGTCATATACGATGTAGGCGTCATGGGGTAAAGTAAGAGCTAATCTTTATGGAATCACAGATAGACATTTCCTACAACAATTGCTAAAGCTTGGGAAAGGAATTATACCCACTCCAAATTTAAGTAAAAATCTGTGACATTCCTCTGGTGATTCATGAGTGCATAGTTTTGAAAATTTTGTAGATGCTACAAAAGTAACATACGTACATAGACATAGCCCAAAAAATCGTCAAGGGCCAGTCATATTTGCCGTAAGACTGATAACTGCTGGTCTCCACTGTAATGTACAGTCGGTACTTACGGCTCGGTAAGCGCAGTGTGAGACCCCAAATGGAGCGACGATATACGCAATACGGCGGTTGAAGACGAAGAGCTGTAGATCGAGCTCCGTGGCGGGTCTGTGGAGAGGCCTAGGTCCAGCAGTGGACGACGACAGGCTGATGAGGATGATAATGAATTGATGCTATATATACACACACGCGCACGCTCTTACTCCTAGTTTTATGTAATTGTTTTAAGAATTAATTAAATAATCTTTTATCTAAAAGTTTTTGTAAAAACCTGATATTGTATAAAGAATTTGTATTTGTAAATACTCTGACATCAAAAGTGTGTGCAACAAAGGCTTTCATTGGTGTTTTATGGCAATAAAACAAGCCCCAAGACCAAATCTTCGAATAGGGGTCGACCTACTAAAATAATGTTTTACTCATGGCCAGCCTGTCGCAGATCGGAGCTCTTAAAAATCAATTTCTCAATAAATGTATGCTTTTTCTACAAACATAAGAAATAAAAATGAAATAATTAAAAATTTAAAAAAAATGTGTGATAATTCTAGGAGACTCGAAGGATTTCCCGGCAAGGATTTCTCCGAAATGGTTGGCCTGATTTAGACGGGTCTTTCATTAACAGACAGCTGGAGTTCACTAGGCAAAAATAAGTCCCTATCAATTTTTCCACGGGAACGCGGTTTTTAAAAAAAAACTGTGGCTCACGCGGAAGAAGTCGCGGGCTGCTGCTAGCTGCTGCTAATATAGAGAAATAGTGACCTTGGCCGTTAACAGTTTTAACAAATACTCTGATCTATAACACTCAGTACTACAATTAAAAAAAAACTGAATTAAAAAAGTTGCAGATTTAAAATATAATACGTTTATTCCAAATATAATTAGATAACTTTGAAAGTGATAAACTAAATATTAGTAAGTAACCTTTTGAACAAGTTTAGTCATTAGAATTTGAAAAGTGTCAAATTTAATTTTGCAGGCCTCTGTAGTTTTTACAAAATCTACAAATTTCAATGCCACAGGAGAACTCATAGACCCTAAAAATTATTTTCCTTTATAATTTATTTGATATTCAGAGATACAACAATAATACGAAAGCCAGGCATTTAGAGCAGTCCTTCTAATCAAATGTAATGTTAATATGTTGATTCAGGTTATTCTTAATTCCTTCCCGACTGGTCTCCACCTTGTCGTGGTGGGGGGGCTGAGTACCTCCTGGTAGGGCGCAGGAGGCGCCAGGGAAAAGGTAACACCCAGAGACCGATGACTCTGGGTCCCTTAGTACTGACTACCGAGGGAGAAACTAAGAGGGACCTATGGAGGGCGCAGCGGGCGGGCCAGGAGGGCCCGTCAAGCAGCGCCAGGAGGGTCTTAGGCAGTGGGGGCAGGGGGCCCTTGCTGTCTAACGACAGACCCTCCGAGAAGTCGGCCACACACGCTATGGTCGCTCAATCATCCACTGCGCCTCTCTGAGGAGGTCCTCCCGGTTTTGGTGCTGCAACCCAGGTACTGGCCCCGGCTCTTTCTCAACAAGCGGCGGGCGTCGTCGGAAGATTTTTAGTGGGTATTACTGTTGGCAGTCGCGTCTGCCGGTGGTGAGTCCCACACCCCCTATCGGTCCCCTTTTGGCCGGAAGGTAGTGCGTAAACGCATTTTGATACTGACGTAAAACAAAAAAAAAAAAAGAAGGTTATTCTTCATATTTTTGTGAAACAATCAATTTCTCATTGTCAAGCCATGCTCTTTGTAAGCATTTTTGATGAGAAATGAAATATGTACTCAATTAACAACCAATAAAAAGGAAACCAATAAAAAGTCTGGAAAGGTAACTGTTTATGGACCTGTGGTGATCCCTATATCGATGCTCTTGCTTGACCATTTCTATAGATAAGTTTTTCTAACATCTTTAACCGATCACAATAATATAGCAAAGAAGCAGCCATCGTTTCGCTCAACCATATTTTAGGGAACGTAACGACCCGACGCATGACGCCACCACCGCAAAGACATTTAAGTAATCATGACATACTCAATCTACAGGATAAAAGAATTTTAACAAAATAACATTATATTGATGAAATGTGCTGCATATCAGAAATATTTTTGGTCTTATGAAAGATATCATTGACAGCAATTCAGTCTTAATAACTATATAATCATTCGAACAATACTATGCGTTCCTAATCAAAAACAAATTTCCACAGAACAAAATTTACTTAATGATACACAGTAATGATTTAGGGGAATGATGGGACTACAAAAGTTGTGTGCAGTTATTAGATTAAAAATAATAATAACTTTTTCAGTAAGCAGAATTTTTTATTCCAAATAAAAATAGTAGACAAGAGCAGACCAGTCCCCATAAGTCCCCATAATAACACTCGTTCACGAGTATGACGAATGAACCAGCCATCGTTTCACTCAACCATATTATAGGGAATGTAACGACCCGACGCATAACGCCGCCACCCCAGAGACATTTAAGTGTGCATGACTTACTCAAGCCACAAAATAAAAAGATTTATACAAATGAGAAATAACAATAATATTATATAAATTAAATAGCTGAAGACCACAAAATTATTAATTGTCCTATGATCTATCATCATTTATCAATTTACAGCCATGCCGTCTTATCATTTATATAAACGCAAGATTATGCTTGCTTAATCAATTTTTCTTTAATAATTTCTTTAAATTTGTGTAAGGGCAAATTTAATATACCCTGCGGAATTTTGTTGTAGTATTTCATACCTTGCCCCATAAAAGACTTCCGAACTTTTTGAAGTCTTCGAAACGGTTTTAACAGTTTATTTTTATTTCTAGTGTTATTTATAGGTGTGACGTTCACACCGCTTACAATAATTATTTATATTTTTCCGTACAAACAAAATACAGTTAAAGATACACTGTGTCTATAGTCGACTATAGGATTCTTTGAAATGATATCTTTTTTATTTTTGTTTAAAATAATTGAAACAGGCTTCTTTCGGTTGTTATAACCCACTAAAACTTCTGTGCAAGTCTCGTGGGTCCATAGCTGCAACTCTACGTTGCATTGCTTCAAATAAAGAGACAAAAAATACTTTAGGATGTGGATTGACTTCGTATACCGATTTAAAATAATACCTACGTTAATATATAAGAAATACGCAGGTTGTAATCTTCAGTGAGGTCATTTAATTTCAGGATTAGGTACGTTTCGAAGGAAGCGGAGGTGATTCATCAAAATATTGAGGAGGAGGATCGCACGACAGGCTCCCACGTGACCCGTAATGCGGCTAACGAGATCAGCGGCTCAGAAGCCTCGCAATTAGTAATCCTCTATATAAGAGCGGGCCGGCGCGCCGCCCGCCGAGAGCGGTCCCCGCAGCGACACGTACCGGCTACTGCACCCGCTCCAGGCGACAGGCAACTGCACACGTTTCAGGCGACAGGCAACTGCATCCGCTCCCGGCGACAGGCAACATGGTGTTCAACTTCAAAGTGTTTAAAAAGTGCGCCCCTAATGGCAAACTCACGCTATATATGGCCAAACGCGACTTCATCGATCACATCTCCTACGTGGAACCGATCGGTCAGCATTCACTTTTTTCGTTTTTTATACAACTTGCTACTTTTAAATAATTATTAAATAAAAGCCTGAGATCATTCGTTTGTTAAATATATGATCTTGCAAAGTGTCAAAGAAGTAACTGTAGAAAGTGTGTAAAAGTAGAGTGGTGTTGTGAAGGTAGCCGATCCATCAGCGACGTGCGGTGGCCCGAGGAGGCCGCGCTCCGATACGTCTCACTTCAGTAGTAGTTCGTCCCGGCGTCCCCCCCGCCCCCCTTGCGCCCCAAGACGCTCGAGCGCGCAATGTTTCCGCACACCTGTGCCCTAAGATTGCCTTAACACTTCCGTTTTCTGAATATTAAAAAAAAGGAAATAACAGCTGTTCAATGATGATGTATGAACCCGCTCGAGCAGACCTGACCGTTTCAATAATTTTCTTTTATTGAAGTAAGAAGGACAACATGTAGTATTTTGTTTATATACGTCTCAATAATGAGAGTATGCTGAAACGATAACTGAAATCAAGCAGCGTCCATAGAAGCTCAGCCTTTGGGTGATTGTTGTGCGGCGGTAGACATCAACCATCTCCATCTCTTAGCACCCGTCATCAAATATTTGATATTAATAAAGCTTAAATTAATATTACGATCAACTCATTACCACTTGAAGTTGGGGTATTATGTGTGTAAAGCGTGTGTCGGGCGAAATATATTCATATTCATTCTCTGATATTTAAAGTAAGATGTAACATGTCAATTTAGTGACATTAATTTTATCAATATTTTTACAATGTATGTATGCATTTTACGCCACTAATTAAGTTTCGTGTATGATGCAATTTTTCTGTAAAACCAATTTCATGCAACTAATTTGAACCTATAAAAGCGGAATGAAACTAATTGCCTGTTAAGAGTGGAAATACTTGCATCTGTCTTACAACATTTTGTTCTCCCTCTGCATGAGCCCTTTCACCTCATTGCCCGATTCTTCTTTACCAGGAGCTAGTCCTGTCCGTTTGTTTTTAAATTTTCGGGCCATTCGTAAGTGTTCCATTGGAGCTCAGATTACATAAAGCATTTTCGTTTAATTTATAAATAGCTTCCATGTTGATGTAGCCATATTGCCAGTGATTGTGCGATACTGTTAATGTGAGAGGCGTGTGTGCAGACGGGGTAGTGCTGCTGGACGAGGAGTACGTGCGCGGGCGCAAGGTGTTCGGGCAGCTGGTCTGCACGTTCCGCTACGGCCGCGAAGAGGACGAGGTCATGGGCCTCAACTTCTACAAGGAGCTGTTCTTGGCCTCCGAGCAGATCTACCCGCCGCCTGAGAAGAGGAACTACGAGCTCTCGCGCACGCAGGTACCCTGTCATGTCAACCAACTTACTCATTCCTGCAGGCAGTCGTAGCCTGACCTGGAGAGTTCTATTTCGAGTGTCACTAAAGGGGTCAACCGAACTGGAAACTATGTTTTGTGAACACAATAAGGTAGGCAAGTCCAGTCAGATCAGTTGGCTATGATGAATACATCATCATACATTGCATCGAGACGAACTTACTTAATAACCAAGATCAGATATACAACATATTGTTTATGTTTTTAAGCACGTGACTCGGAGTGATTCATTCCGAACACTTTCCATTAAAATGTGTTGAACAACTTTAGATATGTCGTATTATACAACGTATGAACAATATGAAGATTTTCCTTTTTTTATTGATGTGTTAGAACGTGGGTAAGAGGAATATAATGTTATGTCTATCTGGATAAAAAGGTTTACAACTAATTTCAAATTAATTTAATAATTAGCAAAAAGTTATACTTTTTGACATTCAATTATTTTTTATGCAAAAAGTAATTGAAAAAAGAGTCATGCTATATAACGACACGACACGACGGGGCGGCCAAACTCAAAAGGACGACAGTTTGAACCATCTCTTTAATAATATCGAAAAAACTAAATATATTCAACCGCACTATTCGCCTCGTAGCTATTAATTGTTTATATAAAAATGTTGAATGCTACGAGTATGAAGTGTTTGTTTTAAAACCGGACCGCAAAACGCGCGGTCTACTAGCGGTCCCAGTGAAACTTGTTTACTATCTCTTTCTCATGATATCTAATTGCAAGGAAATATTAATCATTTATTTGCGAAATGGCTTCACATAAGATACATCAAATTGTATTAATGTTGCCCCGACCATCTTCGAAGTGGAAATAAAACGTTACATACTCGTAGTACTTGGAATATTAACTTATGTGAGGTGCCGAAATGGCTTTTCAGCCTTAGTGCTTTTGAATGATTTTCACATATTTGAAAATTATATTAATATGCACTTATATGGCGGGTAAGGTGATGATGTTGATGAGAATTCCATTATTAAAATTTTTTTTAAATTAAATCATAGCAAAGAAATACACTTAGAACACAGAAACAGACCATTGTAATGATATTAGGTGCTCTGAATAATAGGCTCAAAATATGTAGTGGTACTACTATGTAAGCCTCAAATATTTCAGCGGCCGCAAGACATTAAAATAGGCGGACTGTAATTACGCAACCGTAATTAATTAAACGCGGCGGCGGTTTCTGCGAGACCGGCCACGATATAATTACAGCTTTTCCACTACAAACACGTTATTGAACGGGGTAGTTGTTTGCGTCGGGGCTGTGTGCTGTAAGGGAGGCGGTGCGTGTCCCCAGGAGCGGCTGCTGAAGAAGCTGGGCGAGCAGGCGGTGCCGTTCCGGCTGAGCGTGCCGGCGGGCGCGCCCGGCTCCGTGACGCTGCAGCCGGGCCTGGCCGACGACGGCGAGCCGTGCGGCGTGCACTACTACGTCAAGCTGTTCGTCGGCGACTCCGAGATCGACCGCTCGCATCGCCGGTAACTGTCTCGTACCTGTCTCGTAACTGTCTCGTAACTGTCTCCCGCCAAAGCATTAATATAAATTCTCTTAGAAACCGTGATTAGTAAAGTAGCACCAAGGGAACCTTCTATCACAGTCAAGTAAGTCAGCTACATTTTTGATATAGGGGATGGTGGCAATACTAATCTAGTAGATTTTTTATTCAAATTTACACAAACACAAGGTGGACATATTACAAGTAATGATGTGCAATCGAACCTGCGATCTCCGAAGATAATTTAGAGTAGGTAACTCTACAAACTAAACCGCGTCTCTTATTGTCGTCTGATGTCTTATAGTCGTCTGATGCCATATTGTTCTTCAAACACTCTTATTTTATTTTTATTATATTTTATAAAGGATACACATTCTCAAAATATTTGTGCTCCTTCAGTTACTCATGCATACATCATCTTTTAAATAAGTATAATTTTGAAATAAACAGATAAACAGTTAAACACAATAAAATTCAAAGCAAAGTAAACAACAGAAATATCAAGATAAAATTAAAATTAAAATTTTGAATTAAAATACGGAATTGGCCTTAAACGGTTACCTATTAAAACACCGTGTCATATGATGTATGTCAATCAGAAATGTCAATCATTTGTGTATGCGTTTCAAAGTGTCACCCTTTACACTGAACGCTGAACAGATTATAATAAAATGATACTTATACTTTGTATATGTCACTGTAAAATTGTAAATAACGTTAAATTATAATCTATCCCGCGATATTGTAATCTGTCGAAAAATTGTGATCCGTAACAAACTGCTCACAATTTAACGCATTATTTTTCAATAGATTATAATCTATCGAAGACAAACCGTCAGATTGTAAAATGGCATGCGACAAAACGCACCTCGCGCTCTGATTAGTTGAACTTCATGTTCCCCGCTCAGCCGCCCGTCGTCGCCATCTTCGGTTGTAATAACTTATTAGTCAAATTCATTTGTTGTGAAATGTAAACCAACAGTGTTTTGGTGATTTAAAACAGATTTCGTGTTAATAATAATAACGCATTGTATTATAATAAGTTGTAGGGAGTGTTAACGGACCTGTGATAACCTAAAGAAGTTAACTGCACTTACTTTGAGATTTTATTGTATTATACTCGTCTAACAATCTTATTACTGTTTGTATTCTATGATTTGTCCATTCAAATTTTTTACTATTTTTATTATGCCCTCTGTCGGGAACATGAAGTTCAACCAATCAGAGCGCGAGGTGCGTTCTGTCGCATGCCATTTTACAATCTGACGGTTTACCTTCGATAGATTATAATCTATCGAAAAATAATGCGTTAAATTGTGAGCAGTTTGTTATAGATCACAATTTTTCGACAGATTACAATATCGCGGGATAGATTATAATTTAAAGTTATTTACAATTTTATGGTGACATATACACACCAACGACGCGATCACGGCACATCCCCGTGCAAATGTCGGTATATCACAAGAAATACAAAATCAAAGAGATGAGTCATTCGATCTTCGTAGAAATTTTAATGAATGTGGTATACTTTATTGTGACTACATAATATACAACAATTTTGTCAATTAAATGGTTTTAATATAAGAGTGTGCGCGCATGTGATGTTTCCATGGGTCGTTTCCGTTCGTGTGCGGTATGATGTGTGTGTGTTGCAGGAGCACGGTGGCGCTGGGGATCCGCAAGGTGCAGTTCGCGCCCAACAAGGCGGGCCCGCAGCCCTGCACCGTGGTGCGCAAGGACTTCGTGCTGTCCCCGGGGCAGCTCGAGCTCGAGATCACGCTCGACAAGCAGGTCGCGTCCACACTCCACACTCCCACACTCCCCACTCCACACATACGGAAACAGCTTAAACACCATCTGTTAAACGGCTCTTCCATTGATCTCACATTTAGAATCCCTTGCTAGATAAATGGTTTTTAAAAAAAATCATGATCAGCCCGAGCACGTCTACTGCGAGACAAGAGTTTCCCCAAAATCTAGCAATGTTAGCGATTGCAGGCGGCCTGCAGTCAGCAATATCAGTTTCACCTATATCAATCAGTTTGCCCGTTCATCTTGCATGTTAGCTGAACGTTACATGTTAAGATTACCAGATCAAGGAGTGCTAATTATCTATGCATAAGTATGAGTACCCCGCTTAATACAATGCCACGATTTTTGCCTCCAGACCCTTGTTTGGTTGATGTAAATTAAAATAGCACAAATTGGTACTTTTCGCAAAAGAAAATTACAATATGTACAATGTACAGTACCCCAGTGGTCCAAATAATATAAACCTGTAAGTTGTAGCAAAATGGTTTGTCTGAATGGTCCTGTTTGTGTTCCAGCTGTACATGCACGGGGAGACGGTGGCGGTGAACATGTGTGTGAGGAACCACAGCAACAAGGTCGTGAAGAAAGTGAAGGCCAGCATCCAGCAGGGCGTCGACGTGGTGCTGTTCCAGAACGGCCAGTACCGCAACGTCGTCGCCAGCGTCGAGACGCAGTGAGTAGCCGGCCCCGCCTCCTCGCCCCCCCGGCCCCGCCCCCCCCCCCCCCCCCCCGGCGAGGCGCCTGCTGTACTGTCGCGTGTGTGTGCAGGGACGGCTGCCCGCTGCAGCCCGGCTCGAGCCTGCAGAAGGTGCTGCACCTGACGCCGTCGCTGCAGCACAACCGCGACAAGCGCGGCATCGCGCTCGACGGCCAGCTCAAGCGCACCGACACCACGCTCGCCTCCACCACGCTGTGAGTCATGCATTACTTTCAAACACACCTCTCTGCGAAAACGAAGCACACGTCCGATTGTCGTTTGACATTTACTAATTCTGCCGCCTACAATATTATTTTGAAAGCTAATCTACACTAATATCGATACCTCCGATCTCAAAGGTCGTAAAGGACATTTGGGCGTAAAGGCACTTTTTACACCATCCTGATTCATTTTTAATTCTCTATCGATCTGTATACTACACGTAGCGAAATTTGCAAAAAAATTACCTTTACTACCTATGACTTTTTAGTAGCTACACACAAAATCTATGCAAAATAAGGACGTAAACGGCATTAACCTAGGATACCAAAGTTGCTTGGGTTGTAAAAATTGACTTTACGAAAAGTCTTAGGGTGTAAAATGCTTAATTTTAATAAACTATCCTTTACGCCCTTACATTATTTTAAAGGTAAACTAAGCTGTGCTTTACCCCCTAAAATTTTTCTAGAAAAGTTTTAATTGTCCTTTATGACCTGACAAATAAGAGAGGAAAAAACCATTCGTTTTGTACGCCCTATTTATAAACAATAAATTTATGGCTTAAATCACTGTTAGAAAGAGACGATGCTTAGGTAGGCTAAACGATACCTTCGATCTCAAAGGACGTAAAGGACATAACACTACTTTTCAGGAAAGCAAAAAAACAAAACAAAAATACAATAATGGGCTATAGTTTTTTGTTTTCAGCGCAATTCCAATGTGCTCTAGGGATAAAATGCTTGGGATTTCTAGTAGTTTGACGAGATAGCTTCCAAGATCGCCCTGTCTTGATAAATATAAAAACACAAGTAAAGTAAAGGTAAGGTAAGTTGTAAAGGTAATTTTTTTACAAAATTTTAGGCGTAAAGGATTTTTTTTAATAGAAACTATCAAGACAGGACGATCTTGGAAGCTATCTCGTCAAACTACTAGAAATCCTACGCATTTTATCCCTAGAGCACATTGGAATTGCGCTGAAAACAAAAAAACTATAGCCCGTTATTGTATTTTTGTTTTGTTTTTTTACTTTCCTGAAAAGTAGTGTTATGTCCTTTACGTCCTTTGAGATCGAAGGTATCGATATTATAACTAGAGGAATGATTTGTATTTTTGTATGTAACTAATAAACTCAAAAAGTACTGAACCGATTTTAATGATTCTTTCTTCATTAGAAAGCTACATTACCACTGAGTAATTCACTGAGTCACTGAGTACAATATTTTTTTGGAAGCCAATCTATTATAAAACAACATAGTCAAAAAACTGACATTACAATGCCTCAAACTCTGTATTCGCTTCGGGGCCCCTTCCGCTCAAACGACCGAGACGAAATAAACGAGACCTGGCGGTGAAGGTTAGTGAAATAACAAATAGAGCCTGCACTGTGCTGCTTGTCCTGACTGTCGGGGCTCTAGGACGTGGTGGGGTGTATAGTAGACGCGGTGGGGTGTATAGTAGACGCGGTGGGGTGTATAGTAGACGCGGTGGGGTGTATAGTAGACGCGGTGGGGTGTATAGTAGACGCGGTGGGGTGTATAGTAGACGCGGTGGGGTGTATAGTAGACGCGGTGGGGTGTATAGTAGACGCGGTGGGGTGTATAGTAGATGCGGTGGGGTGTATAGTAGACGCGGTGGGGTGTATAGTAGACGCGGTGGGGTGGTGGGGTGTATAGTAGCCGCGGTGTGTTTGCAGGCTGCTGGACCCGGAGCAGCGCGACGCGTTCGGCATCGTGGTGAGCTACAGCGCCAAGGTCAAGCTGTACCTGGGCGCACTCAGCGGGGAGCTGGTCGCCGAGCTGCCCTTCATCATCATGCATCCCAAGGTGCTACTACACACGCTACACCCGGACACTGGAACGACCGACCTGATCTAAATGTGCATTTAGATTTGTGTAGTAAAAGATTTAGAGCCAAACTTCGGAAATGGATTTATATTCTACAGATATAAGAAAAATAATTTAATTATTTATATCTTTTAAGAAAACTATGTTTTACATGCAACCAAGCAAATTGTAAGTATATCAAAATAAGTTATTTCCATAGGGTGCCACTCGATGCATCTACGAGTCTTCCTTATGAGGTGGGGTGCCGAGGTGTGTACACTAGTGTCCGATGCTGGCAGGATAAACAACACTTTGTCTACACTTCTTAGTATTAGTTTCCCACTTATTGCGAGTTTCCCTTTCGTTCCGCGCTACTGCTGTAGTTCATTACCTTCTGTGCGATACTACCTTATACCTTAATGAACTTATTTTTTGGTTCTAGATAATTGTTGTGACATTTGAAATCAAATATGTGAAGTATGACATTAAAAATACTGAATTGGATCTATCCCCTGAGATTTACACCAGGCAAAGCTTAGGAAATGCAACTAATAGTACAACTAATGCAAATATAGCCGTGGTGGAAGTTGCAACTGTGCGGCTGTAAGGTAAGTAGCCGCTAGCAGTGGCCGCGTGAATGTAGACGCGTTGGAAGTTGCTTCAACATCATCGTCTAAGCCCATTAACTACCTACTATTGAGAAAGAATTTTCTCTCAAGAACCTACGGGATATTCCACAACGGGGGCCAAAATAAGATAGGAGGAGGCAGCTGTTGTATTTCTTCATATAGCTCAAAAGGGTCTATACAATAGCTAAACGTGCTTTTAGAAGCACCGAAGTTGGCTAAAGGGGCCTTGCGCACGTTGCAGGAGGGGCGCGCCAAGATGATCCACGCGGACAGCCAGGCCGACGTGGAGATGTTCCGCCAGGACACCGTGCACCACCAGGAGAGCGTCGAGGTCTACTAGCCGCCTCCCGCCTCCCGTCTGGACCGTCTGGACCGTCTGGACCGCCCCTGCGTCTGTCGGCACGGCGATTCAATACTCATATTGCAACATCTATCTACTATACTGTCATAAGAATATATAAAATCGTCTAATGTCTTTTTCATTCATGTATTTTAAAGCATTGATACGGATCTAACAGTAAATAGAAAAATACATTGAGAAAAAAAAAATTGATTCAGGCGTTACTTTGCGGAAATCCATTGTAAGCAAGTGATGGATTAAAAATATCTTTGTAAAAATCGAGAAACTATTCAACACGACACGTGTTTCGCCCTTACGAAGATGCCCTGTGCAAGGGCGAAACACGTGTCGTGTTGAATAATTTCTCGATTTTTCGGGAAATTGTAGTGGCGCGGGAATTGTTACAAAGATATTTTTAATCCATCACTTACAGTAAATAGAAAGTAGTACAGTGTAAATGGGAATGATTTAGAACCATATTCACTTCATTTTAGTAAATTGAAAATAATATTGATTCGACAAGTAACTGTAGAGACGGACTAATTGCCAAGTGTTAAATTAGCTCCTATCAGAATTATTTACGAGTATACCGATGAAACCAGGTGATAAAATAAAAGTAAAAGATACTTAGGATACAGTATAGTAACACCTATTCTTATATGAACTATACTTTATATTAACTAAACTTCTGTTAATATCGCCAAATCCAAATAGGAGCAAGCTGTCTATATGTGAACGTTCTCCTGTTTCGACCACACATTGTAGAGGTGGCCCTTCTGCCACTTTCGTTCGCTACGAACTTGGCAGATTAATATATCTTTTGATAATTATTGATTGATAGATATTAGTTTGGTAAGATTATTTCTACATCGCCGTTAGTTTTTAATTTATATAATTCTTGTTTATTTATTATGTTTGTGTTGGTGATAACAACATCTTGCACATATTAATTTTACTATTAGTCAAAGGAATAAAAAAAAAAAAATTTCATCAGATTTAATTTCATGATTATTAAAATGGTGTATAGTGGTATATAACTATAATTTGTTATTAACGTTGATTTTGTAAACTTATTATATAAAGGTTACAGTTAAATATTCTTTAATATGGATTGCGTAATTGTATGTAAAATAAATATAATTCGAAAATAATCACATTAAAAGTATTATTCGCTGGAATAGCTATTATAATTAAAATATCTCATGACATATTTGTTACGCTTCATTTAAAAACTATTGTTGTGTGTAAATTTGCAACATATTAAAACCTATTTACCCAAAATTAACAATTTTATTTTTGACGTGACAACGTCTTAAATTAGGTTGCGGCTGGGAGTCACTTATGAAAAAGTGTAACGCTCGGTAACGTTACGATGAGTCACCGAACGAGAGAGAGGCCCGGCGAATGCCTTGCGTCTCTCTCCCACTCAACTATGATCGGTCTGCCGCGCGCGCAGTTTTAGTAAACAAAATATATTTCTATAGTTAAAATTTGTGCAATTCTTATTTTCATTCAATTCCTTGTTCCTATTGTGCAATTTAATTATATTCATATCAATAAATATTCTACCGAGAAAAAGACGTTGTCACGTAAAATCTTCGCCCGTAAAAACGACTTTACAGGCAACCATTTTTTCCTATATTCTTGAAATATTCTTATCAGACAGAGATTTCTGCGTGGACCGGCTCGATTCCATATACAGCACAAATAAAAAACAATTATATAAGGCAAACTTCACGCTACAAGGCATTCTCTACCAATTAACCTTTGGGCCAGCAGAAAGGTATGAGGCAATACGAACAAGAAAACATATAAACTTACATAGAGTTAGATATTTTTTTTAATAAATCTCATGTAGTATGTAATAATAATATGGAGACTCCATCAGATGATGATTCCTCAAGAAGCTATTTTTATGACCCTTTAAAAGTGTTGGTTTCTGCCAACCTAATGTTAATAGAGAGGGAGTTCCAAAGCTGAATGTATATTATGCAGAGAGAAAGCCGCACTGTGTTGTGGAGTGGCAAGGAGTAAGTTGTCGCATGATCAAAGCAGCCCAGAATGAGTTGGAGTTGGAAAGAGAGTTCTCAATTTGGAACTAAGAAATATTCGTATCTATGTTTCGTATCTTATATGACTTTTTGTTAGCAATCTTTTACAAAAATAGCTTTGCAGCCAAAAGTTGCCGGGACCGTCCACGCCGACCGCGCGCCGCTGTCCGCTCGGCAAACATCACTGATTGCCGGTAATGCCTCACCCCTCGCAAACGAACCTCATAATCAAATTAAAATCGTGTCCGGTCATTGTTTTCACCGCTGATTGAGCGGCAAACATAGTCGACGGCTTTTGCGCCGCAAATTACAATTCGTGTGTGTAGCTACTTCTAAAAGCAAGGTAATCATTACTATTGTTGTTCTGATTACAATTTACATAGGTACCAACGAAATCCCATAATTATGATGTTTTACATTACTTTCTTTTTCTCTTAGACATGGACTCACTCGTTTAGAGTATTTCCCAGTGTCAAGTAATATAAGTACCTAATCAAGTTATATGCATTAATGCAGCATTTTCGACCTTCAGTACAGTCAAAGTCAAGTCTGTCATAGTCAAGTCAGACTCGAGTCATGAGTGTCCCCAGTAAAGTAGGCTCTTGGGGAGTTTTGGAATCAACACGGAATCTCACAATTCACTGTATGTAATGTAATTTTCCAATATTTGTGTTTACATTGTCAAAAAGTAAGTAAAGTACAAATACCTTTCTACCGATTCAAATACAGAACTGGTACTTTCCTATTTTGACACAACAATACATGGTGTCATTTATTTATTTCAAAGACGTCTTGTCCTTATCTATTCACGAAACATTGTTTGAGAGAGCCATCTACATTGAGCCGCACGAACGTCAGTGTCGACTCGGCGCGACTGGCCGCCGCGTGAAGAACATTTCCTTTTAGCTGACGATGTCAATTACTGCCGATAGGTGACTCTGCCTGATATATAATCTGTTCATATTTTTTAAAACGATTTTATTCATAATATATTTAGGACCTGTTTTATAATATCTGATTCGGCAGTTAAAATAAAATTAATGAATTATCTGTCAACGTAAAACGTAAACAAGTAGGGAAACGTGGAGTTCGGTAGTCAAATGAAGACGTTATTATCGTCCATGGCGTCTTCCTCGAGCAGGTCGGGCAGGTCAGGTAGGTCAGGTAGGTCGGGCAGGTCAGGTAGGTCAGGTAGGTCGGGCAGGTCAGGCGGCGCCAGGGTCGGTTGCAGCAGGCCGGGCCGCCCGGCCAGCGCGCGCTGCACGCCTGCGGCCGACAGACGGGATTCCGGCGCCTCCTGCCAGCACTGCAGCAGCAGCTCTCGCCTACAAATAACATTACTACAACTGTAAACTACATATTTTATTTCATTTTAATTATAATAATAATTTTAGCTCCATAACCCTAAAAACGAATGTAAAAAACAGTGAACGGGTACTGCGAGCCGGAGCTTAAGTATCGACAGAAGAAATGCGTTAAGTTTCGGTCTCCTCCCAGTCATTATAATACTTAATATGAATCACAATGAGGATTTATAGGAATCTATAGATATACTAACAGAGGCGGCGACACGTCGGCGGGCAGCGGGGGGTACCCGCCCGCGCACACGACGCGCAGCACGCGCGCCGCGCGCCACGACGCGAACGGACGCGCGCCCAGCGACCGCACCTCCAGCAGCAGCACGCCCAGCGCCCACGCGTCCGACGCCGCCGACCACACGCCGCGCGCCAGGCTCTCCGGCGCCATCCAGCGCACCGGGAACAACCCGCGTCGCCGGCACCAGTACTCCTCGCCGTCCCCGCTCGCCCCCCCCGCCCCGCCAGCCCCGCCCGCCCCGCGGCCCGGCGCGCGCGCCATGCCGAAGTTGCCCAGCTTCAGCGAGCGCGCCGCGTCCACCGCGCAGCTGGCCGCGCGCACGTCGCGGTGGATCACTCCGCGCTGCGCCAGGTAGGCCACGGCGGCGGCCGCCTCGCGCCCGAGCCGCGTCAGCGCCGCGCCGCTCACGTGCGAGGCCTCGTCGGCCGGGTCGCCGCCGTCGGCGCCGGGCCGGGCCAGGTGCCGCCGCTCGCGGAGGTAGCTCCGCAGGTTCCCGAAGATGGCGTACTCCGTGAGCACGGCCGGGGGCCCGCCGGTGATGCAGACGCCGACGAGCCGCAGCACGTTCCGGTGCGCGAGGGAGGCGAGCGTGGTGGCCTCCCGCAGCAGGTCGGCCTCGGCGGCCGGGCCGTCGTCGGGCGGCTCCGCGACGGCCACGGGCTCGGGCGCGCGCCCGGGCGCGCTCAGCACGGCGTAGCGCGCGCGGCCCGCGCCCCCCCGGCCCGCCCGGTCCGCCCGGCCCGCCGCGTGCTGCAGCTGGAACTCCGCGCGATCGACGAAGTGTCCAGAGAGCGCGGTGCACATCAGCGCCCTCTGGGCCATGAGCTGCGCCCTGAGGATGGAGTCGCGATGAGTTAGCCGCCGGATTCTAATTTTCCACGACGTGTAAACTATGATAAAATTTAAAATAATAAAAGCGGCCGTTGCGAGCCATACTCTGTCGTCGCAGGTGCTGTCAAAATTATTTCCGGACGACGTAGTGAGACAAGTTTTACTTCCGTCTGGCGGAGGATCGTCTTCATATATGTTTTGAAATTTGGCGACCCGATCGACCCGACCTTTGGAGATCCGCCACTGGGCTAGTAGCGTGGGACCCCGATCGTCCCATCGATGAACGAATACCGACGGTTTGTAAAGTGAACCGTTCTTATAACGTTGCTTTTGCACTGAGCCTCTTTGAATTTCTTTTTCTATGTTTTCCAGAAGTAACCTGCCGAAAAAAAAAACATAAGTTCTTACGACATTTAGATTACAGCACACTCATTAGTGTTAAATATGCGTCCTCAATATGTAGTGACTCCAGAAACCAGGACACGGCCCGCAGTTCCGCTATCATTTAGAATAACGTAAGTGGGCTACTCGTCAGATGCCCTTGGGTCTTGCTTCTTTCACCTATTTATCATCTTGTAAGCTGATTTGTTGTCTTTCAGCTTTAATGTTAACGTTGATTTGTATGACATATAAAACAAGGTTAGAACATTGGATAAAAGGTGGAATGATTTGATTACCTCACAGTTCCTTCTCCATGAAGATCGTTGATACGCTGCGCATAGTTGTTGGAAAATTTGTGGAAACTTCTAATAAGAAGAAGTAATGCATCGGACAGAGACACCGCCCGCGGCGGCCATGCTCGACTCTTCCACCGTTGCTTTAGAAAGAAGTATATATCTTTATATTTTTTTGTGTCATTGCTTTCACTATCTTGTTTTAAGTATGTTTCGTTCCACCCAAAAGATATTGTAAAATGGTACATATCCGGATTGAATCTGTTTTCTGTAAAATACGGGTCCCATTCACGAAGTATCCAAGCATACCCATTAGCAGGAGTCAGGTTCAATTTAGAAGCTTCGTAAAGAATACTGTTAGCTGTCTTTGGGTCCGTATTTAATATAAAAACTTTGGCATTTACAGAGAGAATATCTCGAATGAGAATATCATTATCTAAGCGAATGTTACGTGTGGCCAAATTTTCAGAGTTTTGGAGAGCTGTAGCAAAACTTTCCGAAAATTCAGAATTATCAGATAAAATTGCAACCCGCTTCCAGTTGCAGGACGAAAGAAAATGTCTTATAGCGACAATCCAATGCGATAAGTCGCCAGTGGCCGTGCGCACGGCCGGCCCGAGCCGCACGCGCGCGCCCGGCACGTCGTACAGGATCAGGGCCGTTTGCATGACCGGGGCGAACTCGGCCGCCGTCCGCGCGCCCGCCCCGGCGCCCACGACGCCGATCAAGCGGGGCCACCTGGGAGAAACCGTGGCTTCTATAAACTTGTTATTCAGGTCACTAGCACTCCTACAATCGACTTTCACAAAATATACTTCGATTCTGTAGTCTACTCCTGCGCCGAAGCGATCGCAGACAGTCTGTGCTATAAATTCGTACTGTTTTTCATTCGGGTCCTCCAAACAGAGAGCTACATTGATCCAGAACGTCCGTCGGAACTCGAAGTCGAACCACGATTCGAATATAAGTTTGTTCCGCGCTGCCCAAGTGCAAGCGGCTTCCTCCATACTGGCATCTGAGTCGTCGCGTTGCAACAGCAGCACCTCCCGCAGATGCGCGGGCGCCGGCTGGAAGCGGCGGAACACGGCCAGCAGGCGCGGCGCCACCTGGCGGAGCACGCGCGCGTCCGCCACGCGCAGCGCGCGCCCCGCCGCCTCGGCCCCTGCTACTGGTACCACCCCTGATACATTTTGCCAAATGTCGTAGTCCAGAAACAATGCTGAGCGGTTCCGTGCACTTATTATCTCCAATACTTTGCGTCGCATAGTCACATCCGATTCTATGGACTCGTAAACCACATTGATCGAGGCAGCCGATAGACTCTCAGCTATTTTATGAAATGTCATGTTACCGGCGTGGAGGCCGCGCTCGGTCGAGTATATCAATACTACAGGATCGTGTCTGTGAACAATTAGTCTTAATAATATTTTTTATAACATAAAATTACATACATACCAGGTGGTCGGAAAGGATCACCCAAGTAAAGCGGAGTTAAACCGTCCTTGCATTGGTGTAGCATTTCATACTAAGCGTTTCTATGATTCACGTTAACTCATGCAAAAGATGGTCGACAGCGAGACGGCGTGGGGGGGATGGCCTCCTTCGGCGAAGTGGTGATGTCGCAAAAGGAGGCCGCGGAGCGGGATCCGCTCTCTCTCCGGCTACGACGTTGGCGCAGCGGGCGGGCTAGGAGGGCCCGTCCGGCCGCGACCGGGGGTTCTTAGGCGGCGGGGGCAGGGGGCCCCTTCCGTCTCGCTATAGACCCCCCCCGAAGTCGGCCAGTTACGCCATGGCCGCACATAGAGGTAGGGGGGGCGCATGACATCGCGCCTCCCTGAGGAGGTCCCCCCGGTTCTGATCCGGGGGACGTTTGCCGCGGACGGGGTACCAGAAGCTACAAACCCAGGCACTGGTGCCTCGCCCCTTTTCAACAGCGGTGGGCGTCGTCTGAAGTTTTTTAGTGGGTAGGACTGCGGTGGTCGCGTCGGCCGACACCCCCTCCCGGTCTCCCCCTTTTGGCCGGGAGACAGTGCGTAAGCAGTATTTTTTTACAGACGATAATAAAAAAAAAAGAAAAGGTGGGCGCCCTATTGGGACGGCATTTCAATTCCTAACAGTAGATCGCCACACACCTACCTCTAATTCGCACTGCTTGTCAAATTGACGGGAGAACAGTATATAAAAAAGGTTAACTACAAACGTATAAAAAAGTAGTTCTAATGGAGGTTTGAGATGTACCTGGCATGTATAAATCCACAGTGAAGGAGCGCAGTGATGTTGGTGTAGAAGGCGAGGTGTCCGGCGAGAGCGCAGCGCGTGGTGAGCGTGTTGAGCGTGGTGAGCGTGGTGAGCGCGGCGAGCGCGGCGTGCAGGCGGCGGGCGGCGGGCGCGGCGCCGCGGCCGGCCACGCTCAGCCGCGGCGGCAGCGTCGCGTCCCGCCCGCACGCCTCCAGCGACACGCAGCGCCGCCCGCTCCACCACATCGACGGCGCCAATATCAACCTTCATTAGGAAATGCACTATTAGGAAAGCGGACCACCGTACATTTTCAAACGTTCGTGTTGGGTCTCATTCCTCTCTCTGCATCTCCTACTGTCGGCCGGGGCTACACCCCGGTACAATTCCTTCCCTTCCTGCTGGTGGCCGGGGTACTCCCCGGTACAGCATTCCCTTCCCTTCCTGCCGGTGGCCAGGGCACCCCCTGGTACAGCACTCCCTTCCTGTTGGTGACCAGGGTACCCCCTGGTACAGCATCTTATTCCTCCTTCTTTTTACTGTACGAGTGGCGAGCGGCAGCTTACAACCGAAAACGGACCACCGTACATTTTCAATTTTATTATTTCTGTGATCGTTTTGTGGAAAAAATATTATTTTGTCAAATCTAATATTATTATCATCTTTGTAGATGTAGGCTACATCAGTCCACCGCTGGAAATAGACAATGCCAGCCGCTTTGTATGTCGTCGCTCCACCTAGTTGGAGGGCGTCCTACGGCTTATAGAGCTGCCCACTTCAGCTTACTAATTCTTTGGGCTATGTCGGTAGCTCTTGTTCTTTGTCGAATCACCTCATTCCTGATCTGATCCTCCAAGAAATGCCAAGCATAGCTCTTTGAGCAACTTGAAATTAGCAGAGTAATTGTTAGAAATTGTTTATTTATCTTTTTTATGTTACTGTGAGGCGTGCTTGTTGTTGTAATTAAAAAATATTGCTTTACTCAGAAACATTATTAAAAAATGTGTTATGTGAAAGCCTAAATTCTCTCTCCTGGGCTCGGGAGAGGAGGCCCGTATTCAGCGGAGGAAAAAAAAAATAAAAAAAATAAGAAGAACCTCCTGAAGTAACATATTGCGTATACACACTCGTCGTAAATGTCGTCGGCCTCGTCAATGTGCTCGCAGCGCGCGTTGGCCCGCACTGCGAGCGCGCAGAGTTGCGTCGCGGCGGTGGTGGAGGCGGGGACGGTGGCAGCGCGGGCCCCGTAGCGCAGGCCGTGGCGGGCCGCCGCCAGCAGCAGCGCCGCGGCCGCGCGCGAGGCGGCGCCGCCGTCGTGGCCGAGCCGCACGCGCCGCGCCCGCCCGTACACCCACACGGCGCGCTCCTCCACCTCTGCGACATCCACTCATTTCATTTGCACGACTATTTTCAAATACACTTCTTATCGAGTAGCTGGCTACAAAATTTCGACAAAATTTAAGACCACGTCTCGTTTTTCATCAAGCCCACGTTGTTCTCACTATCATTTTAATCGGGGATTAACTTTATGTTTGCATATAAAACTGAACGTCAATGTACGATCAAGCTCCCGCCCGCAGTGAATGGGCGCGTTAGTTTAGAAGTATGACATTCATAAGAGCTCTATTGAGCCAAACTTTCAATGAATTTTGAATTTTAACAATATGCTATATGTAGAATGATATTGTACGGTCAGCAACCGCACATTGTACTCTGGCCTAGTTTGTATTATTGCACATTAAGTTAATTTATATAATTTAGAAAAATCACGTACGCAAGTACGTCAGTTATCGGTTTACCATCGAGCTCGCTTAACATCTTTTAACATTTTAAACATTTAATTTTAACATTTTTTTGTAACATTATTATAATCAACTTTTATTAAACATTTTCTATCATAAACATTTATTTAATTTAACATTCAACATTAAATGTAAAGGCATCTGCCCTTACATTTTGGTCCTTCGAGCATTTAGAAGTAGAATCAGTGCCGTGGTATAATTCACTTGTGCGAACATTTGAACATTAACATAACAGAACATTAAAATCAGTGTAAAAACTAACATTAAGTGACTGTGAAAGTGGTAACAGATCGCAGAGCAGTATAGCAACAGGCGGTAGCTGCAAACCCGGTGAGCACGTTCCATTTTAACTACCTTTTGGGAAACTTGGCATATTCCGTGTACACCAAACTCCGCTAAACAACAACAATGGCTTCCTACGATGACCTTCTTACCAATCAATCTACAATTCTTGATGCAATTAAAAAGATCAAGGATAATTTTATGAAAGATGGTCCCTCGCGTAAAACGTCTCTTGAATATCACGATGATAGACTTAACAAGCTAGAAACTTTATGGAGCGAATTTAAGAAAAACGACGTTACGTTATCATTATTTGATTGCGAAAAGTCAGGGCCTTACTACGAGAATCGTGTGTATGATCGATTAGAACAACTCTACGAAGAAACCAAGTCTATGATAAACAAGTCGAAACAAAGATTGTTAGTTAAGATCGAAGATGAAAATCTTGGCTTCGTTACTCAACACCAAAAACACGGAGAAAGCAGCGCTACATGTACTCAAGAGAAGGATTTAGGACAACATGACGACGAGGAGACCCCACATAATAGTAGGAGAATGTCAGACGAGAGAAAAGACGTAGACCAGCGTACAAGGGACATAATGAATGAACAGCGGTCGAACATTAGAGCCTTTGAGAGGGCGGTAAGAAACATGGATCTGGAGAACGTGAAAGAAAAGTGGCAACTTGAAGATAAGTTGAAGACAGTTACACAACGCTGGGAAAAGGTCGATAGTACCTACTGGAAACTCGACAACATCTTGGACGACACGAGAGCGTTTGAGACAGATTACAACAGATTAGAAAGGCTGTATGAATTCAGCAAGGAACAAATAAACAAGAGAATTTGGGATAGCAAACATCAGGAAAAATCTACGCCTAAAATTGAACTTCCTACGTTCAGTGGCAGCTACGCCCAGTGGACAACATTTAAAGATTTATTCATAGAAATCGTCCATCGCAACACTTTCATCTCTAACGCTCAGAAAATGCAACATTTGAAGTCAAAATTGAAGGGAGAACCTGAGCGATTGATTCAACACTTAAACATTAGTTCGGACAATTACGAAACCAGTTGGCAGATTCTTCAGCAGAGATACGATAATGAGAGACTATTATTCACCTACCAGGCTAACATTCTGCTGAACCAACCCAACATACAAACCCCAACGGCGTCTCAGCTGAAAAGAATGCATGATACTACTATCGAGTGCATCGAGGCTATCAAACGTACTCTGGCCTAGTTTGTATTATTGCACATTAAGTTAATTTATATAATTTAGAAAAATCACGTACGCAAGTACGTCAGTTATCGGTTTACCATCGAGCTCGCTTAACATCTTTTAACATTTTAAACATTTAATTTTAACATTTTTTTGTAACATTATTATAATCAACTTTTATTAAACATTTTCTATCATAAACATTTATTTAATTTAACATTCAACATTAAATGTAAAGGCATCTGCCCTTACAGATATTTTATAGAAATTAATGGATAGTTAATGTACCGAGATGATGAGACTGAACCATCGTTGCAAATTGATAGCACCGCAGAGGTTGCATTTTATATACTTGTCTTTATGTACTATTTTCCATTTAGTGGTACCGACCAAGGATAGTGCCACCTCGCTCATCTCATAGGGAGTCGTAAGAGTCAACGGGAAATATCCTACTGGATGATGGGCAGCAGCGTCTATCTGCATACTGGCTTGAACTACGATCACCAACCCGCCTGCCCAGCGTGGGGATGATTGGCAAGTACCCCCAAAATAATATCTATATTGTTTTTTATTGTTAAATAAAGAGTGATATTAAGATTTTCGACATTTACAAGCAGCGATTTTCTATACCGATGAACTGCAAATCAAAGTGTCATAGGTTCGAATCCTATGACTTTTCGAGGTTATATGCGAAATTATCGCTTGCTGCGTGTTTCTGAAGGCACGTTAAACCCTACGGCTTTTCGCCTGTCATGAACTTCTACCGCAGTTGTTATTCGATGAGTCAGTTCCTTCTAATATGCTGACTAAGAGCCAAATCTGGTTAGACCAGTGAGCTGAACCAAGTCTAGAGCAACACTGGCATACGACTCCTGATTGATGTACCATGGATGGTCGAAATCAAACCCAACGTTACCTGAGAAATTGCGGTAAGCCGCGTGGAGGTGTTCGCAGGCCGGGCCGCTCGCCGCGTGCGCTGCGCCGCTCAGCAGCAGCGCCGCCGCGAGGCGCCACGCCGCGCTCACGCACATCATTGTTGGGGTGTATTTACAGGTCTTTAATATATTACTCACGTTGCTTCCATTTGTTGTTCTACACTAATGTTGTTTAGTAAACGGTATGAACTAAATTAACAAAAAAAATTTGAACTTGCACAAACTACGTAAGAACTGCTTACATCCAAAGATATAATTATAAAATAACACGCGACTTTCAAAATGGAAGTACGCGGCAACACTGATAAAGCATTATCCTTGTTATTGCCAGAAATTGTGTAATAACGTTTTCCTCAAACATTTAATTCTCTGTGCGGACTAATTTTAAGTAGTGTTGTGTTTAGGATTATCAAAATACCTATTTAGAGTCTGGTCGAGCTGTGTTGACTTTACATCATTTAACACTTTTTCAGTAATTACAGTGAGCATAGGTCTGTCATCACATGAAGTTGGATTACATAATTCATTCGATTCAAACTTATATGAAGAGATAACGGAGTATGTCCTTAGACATCCAATCTCCACCCAGCAACTCTTTTAAACTTTGGAGTTCTATGCCGGCTCATGTGTTTTCTAGTTCCTATAATCATTTTGCATTCTAGCAGGCTGTCATGAAGTCTTTATTTTGCTCACCAGCGGGCAGGAGGTTAGTCATTGTGACATGATAAAACCGCAGTATTATGTCTGGATATAGGCGGGGTACCAACCTATTTATTGTTTACTACAACTATATCTACATTAATAATAATCTACACTTCTACACTAATATTATAAAGAGGAAAGATTTTTATTTTTGTATGTAACGAATAAACTCAAGAAGAACTGGACCGATTTTAATAACTCTTTTTTCATTAGAAAGATACACTATCACTGAGTAACATAGGATAAATTTTAATTTGGAAAAAATTAGGTTCCATAAGATATTTGGCTTTCTCGGACACAAAGTGTAAAAAATGAACCAGAACAGTTACTCATTTTGCGTACGCTGCCTAAACTATAAAAGATAGAACCATAAAATGTGCTAATTAATTGTAGCTCTCATAAATATCTACTAAAAAGTCCGCAACACATACCTATCTATGTCGAGTGAGGCACAACAACCATGTTTTTATTTAAAAACCTTGAATTTTTTTCGGACTACATTTAAACGCATTTATTTTACTTATGCTATTAATCCTTCACAAAATAAATTTCACCATTAAGTGCAATTTATGTAGATAATATTTGGTCCGGGTATGATCAAAATTGGAGGTTTGGTTTTGAAGTTATGGCGAAATTAAATTATTACGATTTCTGCTACACGGCGCCCTATCACGGGTCGGGGCTCCCGACCATCAGTTTATTTTGTTACCTGAAAATAATGTAACCTCAAATGTTTTTTATAGAGAAGCTATACAATAATCGCTTTAGTTATGTGTCCCAAAACAACGGGTTGCACTCTTGGACTGCCGGTAGAAGTGAAAACTTAATATTGATTACATTTAAATATTTTCATCATTAACAACTTTCACATCCACATAAAGACAATTTGTGTAGCCTGCAGATAATGACTGCGTCGTTGATGTTAGTGTCGGTGTCTGTGAATTGACCTGGGAATCATTTTGTTGACCGTATCTTTTCTAAGTAGGCATTTTGCAGCGGTAACCAACATCTACGCGGGCGGAGCCGCGGGCGACCGCTAGTGTCATATATTTTTGAAACATACAAGACCTGTAAATCACGCTCTTTTTCAACTGATAACTTGGTGAGCTGAGTTCCCAGCTGAGATATTTGTTAAGTTCAGTGAGTAACATGTTTGGGGAATGTATTACCCTACTTAATACATTCTATCATATCTATCTTCTATCATATCTTTTTGTGTTCATCCACTTTGCATTAATAATTAAATTATTCTATGGTTTGATTTCTTCTTTATTCCATCTCATTGTTTTATGATATCAAGGACAGGTAGGTACACCGTGAAATTAAAACACAATATGTACTTTCAAGACAACCTTTAATCTCGTCCAAAATAATTATGTCAACAGTAGGGCGAACTCTTTGAGTTGTTTAAATCTTTATAACAACAAATCACTTCTTACTTACAAATTAAATTACCTAATAATAAGATTATCTACAAGTTCACTATGTCAGTCTGTTGGTAAATAAAGAGCTTGAGAATTAGTCAAACGATACGTCCAGCGATATGTTCATGATCGGTCATACGAGTGGCCGGAAGACCACTGGAACCACTGGTGGCGCCGAATTGACAACACTGGTGGTGCCGAATTGACAACACTGGTGGTGCCGAATTGACAACACTGGTGGTGCCGAATTGACAACACTGGTGGTGCCGAATTGACAACACTGGTGGTGCCGAATTGACAACACTGGTGGTGCCGAATTGACAACACTGGTGGTACCAGTGGTGGGTCACGCGGGGGCGCCACTAGCGGCACGACCAGTGAAGTCGTCTCTATCGCAGGCTGCAAGTGTCACCGTACATCCTACGACAGAACCAGTAACACAAATATTTGCAGGATATGTCTAATCATTCATTAACCTAGAGCTTTATTGTTGATCGAACATGTTACAAAACCAATTTCTCATGTAAGTGTGGCATGGTGTGGATAACCCAGAACTAAATTCAATAACAGAAAAGTACGGTTGACAAATTTTACTATAATAATTACAATAGTTAAAAATTCGATTGCATTTTTACTATTAGTAGCGACCCACCACCACACGAAACAAGTTGCGTTGATTTTGTACATATAGTCGGACAAAGAAACGTCACACAAAGACAGGGCTCGAGTCAACAATTTGACTATCGCAGTAAATAATCTGTACAATTTGGTAACACACAATGATGAGTGAGGACGGGCCGACGGTCGCGGCGGTTCGTCCAAAGCTAACCTTAAAATCTTAAGAATAAAGTACAAACATTATTTACATAGATTTATTCGATATTTATACAGTTGACGGAAGTCCCCGCGGCCAGCGAGCAGGAGCTAGTTTCGTAGACATGTAAAAAAGTGGCAAACACTTACTTTACTATTTACATCACAGAGTTTAGTTAAAACGAAACTATAGTAAAAGTCTGCCGCCCGCGCGCCTTACAAATACTTTACACTTTTATTCCTACAATTTATATGCACAAAATTAAGCTTTATTCACAAACCACACAATTATTAACAATATAAAAATATACCACAACAACGATAGTATATTTTTTTTAATTACACGAACATGATTTAATTGAATTAGCTACGTTTCAATATAATCAAATTTATAAATTAATCTTAACAATGAGTAACTAATCAATTAGAAGTACATCTTAACATCAGATATAATGTTTCGAAAAAAATTACAACCGATAATTCTTTTTATAATTCCTAGATACATTGAAAACATTTATCTATTCACTTTTTCTAACATTTCCGTAACTACTTTATGGGATTTTACTTCAGTAAAGGAGGGAAAAGAACGCAATTTTCGCTCAAGCAGCAGCACAGGGTCTCTATGGCGCGCCAGAGAGGAGCCCTCGCGTCCTGCCGCCTGCAGCCGGCAGCAGGTCGGCCGCTACCATCAAATCACTACAACATTGACATCTGACATAAAACAAATGGGCGCGAGAATGTACACGGGAACAGGAATCCACTCCGCCGCGATCCCCACTAGTATTCCACACTCGACGTCCCACGCCAATATACAAACACAACAGATAATTCAATTGTAAAGTAAGGTCATTTTACAGTTGACATCTGTTATTTGAATGAAAAATCATTCGTATTAGTCCAGGTGACAACGACGACGTCAGTGCGAAACTAAAACTTTTTACTTCAACATAATACAATGAATTTTTCAAGCTTCTTGTTGGTAGATCATATTATTAAAACCTGGGAAGAGGTTAATTAATATCGAAATATATACATGTAGTCTTTTTTATATATATGTAGCAAATGTAAAATGGCGCATAGTTATATTTCATTTTCATTGAGGTATTATTTTTAAATGTACCTAATATGAAACTACTAATACAAATAAAAATAGTCATAATTTTTGGAATTGCTTAAGCAGATCAAAACAGTTATTAGGTTGAAGGTGTTTTATAAAATAAACTAATTTCACTGTATCTTCTAAGTATTCGGGTTTATTCGTACTTTTCCAGATTAAGAAACACACTGCATACAAATGGTAGAGTACTGTGAGAAGGCGGGTCGGGCGTCCCGCGGTGCACGCGGCGGCGGCTAGACGCAGGACTCGGGGATGCGGTGGTCGAGCAGCTTCTCCTTGATGGCGTCCACGTTGAGGTCTGCGGCGCGCAGCGTGGCCGACGCGCTGCGGCCCAGCACGCGGCCCCCCGCGCCCCCCGCGCCCCCCACACTCGTGGCCCCGCCGGCCCCCGTGGCCCCGCCGCCTCCCATGGCCCCGAGGGCCCCCGTCGACAGCGCCCCCTCGGCCCCCGAGTCTCGGGAACGGGCACTCCACGTCCAGGATGCACCCGGCCCGTTACACGCCTGAATAAATTTATATTATGATTAGACCTATGCCTTCTTTACGGATATTTTGTAATATTATTCATAGCAGAATATAGGATGAAACTTTAATGTGGTAAGCTTTGTCCCATATCAGATGATCGCAAATGTGTAATTTGTAACGAGGTTATCGTATGTTAAAATAATGAGTATACCGTAACGCGCGCATGCGGGCCGGTGTTGGTTTGCGTGGGCCTGTGTGGTGTGGGTCGGTGTGGCGTGGACCACAAGGGGTCACACGCGGGGAGAGGCACGCCCAGCCTGCTGCGGCCGACTACTGGCCACGGAATAATTAGGGGCAGCACATTAAAGACTCGTCGCAAATTCGCAATCAGCGCTATCGGCCCTTATCTTTTCGAATTAGGCACACCATTGTTCCGCTCGATGATACTCAATTAAAGCCCGTAGCGCGTTAAAGGGTGACAACGCTGCGAAAGGTGACACGACAAAAGAACCCGCTGATAAAACTATCGCGGGACTTAATTAAACGTCCTCAGACAATGGCGCCGCCCGGTTGTACAGGTGCCGGGAAGGACTAGTGGATTTATTGCTAATAGTGTTTCTCGGTGCAGTTGACATAATATTATCTTTTAGTATTTCTGTGCGGCCATGTGTGAATTGGATCGGAGACAGGTCGGATCGAAGAGTTGACGACGGTGCGCGCGGGGCGGCAATCTTGGCGACGTGCGGACAGCGGCTCAGGCCCGCCGCCGCCGCCGCCGCCGCCTTGACAAACGAGCTCCGCCTGCGGCCGCCCCTGTCACTCAACTCACTCAACACCGCACACGGCCAGCACCGCACCCCCCCCACCTTACCGATATACTTAAGACGCTCCCCACAATAACGCAATCACCATTTATTGCCGTGTATATATCCCGGCTTACGGCTCAGCTCATATATCATCCACTTACATTTCTCGGTTTCAATTTTCCGATTTTAATGCTACAAGTAAATAAAATACTAACACTGGATATCTTAAAAGCATTATTAGTTTCAATAACAAGAATCTTAGTAGATATATCGTTCCCAGCTGAGAGAGTTCCCAGAAGAATCTAATAGAATAGGATAAATGTTCGAGTAGCAGATGCACTTTAGAGATCCCGAATCCCGATGCGTGATCTAGAGTACAATGGGAGCCGGCGCTCCATGATATATCGTTTTTTACTCGGCTTAAACGAAAATTGAATCCACAAATCAAACGGATAACTCATTTTGTGCGATAACCGACTCCATTTTTCCGTGGATTATTATTTGCTTAGTGAACTCGGCCGACTCGGAAATCAAGTTCTAATTCCTTTCCCAGATTGTTAATTACAATGTTTCAGAGGAAGACGCAACTCGATTATCATTAACCTTTACGAACTTATCTTTCGGCGAAGAGTTAATATTAAAATTCAGCTCGCTCGTTACTTTATCGGTTCGGAACTCAGTTAAATAAACTTCCATATTTGATGGAGAATTTACTTTAAATTCGCGAAAAGTTTTCATGTAAATACGATAAAGTTGAACGTCAAGGGATCTTCAAACGTTTAATCTGAAGGTGGAGTCGGCCGCTGGCAGCAGCCGGTGATTGGCGGTGCCGACGGGCCCCGACGCGCGGGCCAGGCTCACGGGGGAATTCCAAACTTATTCAATATGTGACATCATTTTAATTTTCGCATAAACAGTTTGTAACAATAACAAACATCTAGTAATTATCGAAACTCGGGTTTAGAAAAATAAGTTATCAAATTTTCTAATGCCGGATAGTCATGCCCAGTTAATGGTTTATAATTCTATCTCTATTAAGCTATCTAAGGGACAAAATATTATGTTTGTCAAGAATCTTTTATGAATTTTATCATTTCCAAGTTTTTTTTATATGAATAGACTTGCCAGGTCCCGATGGCCCCCGCGCCTCGGGGCGGCTCGCCGCAACCGCGGTCGCGGGACACTCGGGCGATAAACGCGACACGCACTAAAAATATGATTTTGTATCTCCCATGGGACATAAAGTAGGACCCATTGGCAGCCATAAAGATACCAGCGGCCGCGGTGCCGCCCGGCGCCCCATTACAGAACTCACTGACTCGACGATCGCTCCCATAAAATAAACGACAGCTAACTTTAAGTAGATAAAATCGTGCTAAGTCGCAGTTCGTTTCGGAGACTCTCCCGGTTTATGTGACGCGAGGGCACTTTTATGATAGCCTCATCTTTCGGGATCCTCATCGGAAACTTCCGGAATGGCCGTATGAAATATTTTTGTCGACGTTACATCTGAGTAACGCTCAATTCGAGAGGGCACTACATATTAAGACAAAGACTCGCTTTTTCAGAGAGCCGAGTCCCCGAGAGACCATAAACATAGAAGTGTCTTATCGATCTGTTTCAGTTGATAAATGATCTTTATTTAACTTCTACTTTTATAAAAAAAACTAAAAATGGGAAAAAATGTGGAACTTATTTTATTGCTAGTTTATGTTACGATGTTGCCGGACCGCGAGATTCAGACGTGTGCTGTGATCGCATGTCACTCGGTGGGGTCCGAAGACAGAGAACTGCCCGGCTGAGCCGGCCGCGGGGCGCCCGCCAGGTTCGCGATGATGGATGACCCACTACGCACCACATATGGATCTCACCTATCCGCGCCTCAATTCTTATTTTAACACTAAGACCATACGTTATTTTCTTATCAAATATTGCATTAGCTTTATTAAAATTTCAACAACAGAAATTTAAGATAACAAATTGTAAAAAAAATAATATTTTATGTTAAATAGCATCCAATCCCATGAGTCAAGATGGTGCTGAGGCTGCTAGCCCACACCTACATAATCATCATCATTCCAGTCATTTAAAGCCCGGTGCTGAACATAGGCCTCCCCAATAGTCTCCCACGCTGATTGACCTTGTGCCGCTTGCGTCCACCTGCTCCGGCCGCCTTGAACAGACCGTCGCTCCATCGGTCCAACATACTTAAGTATTAGTTATGTTTGTTGCTAAGTTTTCTCGACTCGAAGTATTCGACTACTGAAGAGGAACTCTTTGAAAAAAGTCTCACGTTCGATCTTTGAAGAACTCACAATTTTTTATAAAACTTTAATAGTTTTAAAATAATTTTTATGTTTGAAAAGCCCATATTATCCCTTATGATCTCTCGGTAAACATACATTGGAATCATTAAACGCAGTACTTACAGGAGAATGTGGCTACAGTTAAGACACGTGGTACATACCGGCGTGGAAAGCGGCGCGGGCGCCGTCCTTCCCGGGGAGGACGCCGCCAGGCACGGCGCGCTCGCCGCCTCGCCTGCAACAACACAACCAGCACTTATTGCGTACATTTATTGTATAGGAAGAACACTAATTACACAACATAAACATCCAACAAACAAATTTAATCGCTAATTTCAAGTTATAAATAACGGTATCCTATTCACAAATATTTACACTAAAATATGACTCCTCCTCAGCATCATCATCTCAGCTCGTTATCTTCTTGCTGCAGGGCGCAGACCTTCTCTCACTAACAAACATGATAGGGATTTGGTTCAAACTCCACCGAGCGGACGCTATGTGAATTGGCGGAAGCAAGCCACTAACTAGAACTAGAAAGTAATAGCCAGGACTCAGCACCAACGGCTAACCTTGTAATCCACTATTTAGTCCACGTAGTAGACTAAAATAGGTAATATTAGTAGGTATCGTATTTTTTCTAAAAAGCTATACTGTACTATATAAATATTGTCTGGACACTTTGACAGACTTAGTATGTATTTTTCAGTACGACACTGTGTCACAAAGGAACAGCACAAACTGTAACAAGTGACGCACATTCACAAACAACAGTATTCGCAGCTGCTAGACGTAAAGGACCGGAATGGGACAAATGAAGAGATGCCATTTCCGAAATAAACCACTCATTTCTAGCTCGCCCAGAACATTATGGACGAAAACCACAATTCTAATTTATTAATTAGTTCGTAGTAGTAGTAGGAGTGCCCGTGTCCTAACTTATCGACAACAAAATAAACTAATCAAAATAAACTTCTGTCATAAGGCTGGCACGTTTTGATTACCAATCCTTTGCTACGCCTGTACTGGCGAAAAATATTCAAACTTTTTACGCCAACGAGTTTGCGTCATGAGTGAAATAATCCACAGACACCTGACTATGTCGCCTCACTCACAATCTCGTCAGAGTCGTCTCGTCTTTTGAATTTCAAAAAACCAACTATGACAAAACAAACTTGAAAAAGCATTCGATCGTGTGGATCACGTGATCCTGCTTAACAAGTTGAAAGTCCTAGGCATTCACGGTGCTTGCTCCGGTGGACCAAATCATATCTCATGAATCGTTCTCAGGCTGTCGTAATAGGTGGTTATCGCTCGAATTTTGTTAACATCCCTACAGGAGTTCCCTAGGGCTCGCATTTGGGCTCTCTTCTTTATAATGCATACCTTTATGACATACGACAGTGCCTCGAACATGCTAATTACCTTATGTACGCGGACGACAAAATGATTTTCTGTAGGATTAATACTGTTTATGATTGCAAACTTTTGCAAGGAGACTTGGATCGTTTATTTGTATATTACAAAGAAAATAATATTATAGTAAACTTGGCTAAGTGTGAGTGTATTACATTTACGCGGAAACCCAAGCCCATTGTATATAATTATCACTTTGATGGAGTTCAAATTAGCCGTAAATATTGTGTATAATTATATTCTCATGTTTACTATGATTATAATTATGTAGGAATCTTTCATGTTTTGAATTTGTATATTTTAATAACTTGTTAATAATACCAGATTTATGAAATGTATAGAAGAATGGCAGTGCACGGAAAAACCTCGATTGGTTTTTGTTGCACTGTTTTTATTTTAACTTATATTTTAAATTGTAGTTTGTTATACAAATAAAAAAAAAAAAGAGATTTAGGCGTTTATCTCGATCAAAAAATGATACTATCCTCTCATATCGATGAAATTGTCTCCAAGGCTTATAAAAATCTTGGTTTTATTATTCGCACCTGTAAGCCATTTTCTGATATCCGAGTCATTAAGATTGTCTACTTTGCTTATGTTAGGAGTGTACTGGAGAATGCAAGCCCTGTATGGTCTCCACAGTATAATCTCTATAAAACCCGTTTGGAGCGTATTCAGAAAATATTTATAAACCATCTTTATTTATTTATTTATTAAGGCACACCAACAACATATATATATCACATTGTAAATACAAAATTAAATCTAATAACTATAATCTAATATACATGTCTCTTATAGGTGAGCACAACATTATAACCATCTTAATCTAAATTTGAGGAAAAAAAAAAAAGTTTTATTTTTCGTTAAACAAATGAAGTCAATGGGTGAACATAAACTGCCGTATACTTCTTTTAAATTTATTGTAGGTGTCGCCAAAAATGTCCAAATCTGTGACTCTTTTCTGAAGCGTATTGTAGTCATTTTGTATCCTATTTATTGGGGATTGGAGACCAAGATTAGTTCTAAAGGCGGGTGTCATAAATATTTTTTTTACTTTATATCTAGGGTAACTATATGGTACAGCTAAGGCAAGACGCTGCAGAAGATCGCTGCTCTGAGCTTGACCATGAACGAGCTTATGTAAGAAACACATACTTAACAACAGTCTCCGGTTGCTGAGACTTAACATATTAAATTTTTTAAGGCGTTCAATATATGGGTTTCTGTGGGAGAATCCACTATAGCAAAAGGCAAGATGTCTGGTGAAAGCTCGTTGGATACTCTCAATACGTTGTGAGTGTACAGTGTAATATGGATTCCAAGATGTGCAGGCATATTCAAGATTGCTTCGTACTAAGGCATTGTAAAGGATAACCCTAGTGTGATGCTTAAACCCTTTGGTATTTCTTTTAATGAAACCTAGCATCTTGGCCGCTTTGGTAACTGCACGATCAATATGCGATGTAAATTTAGGTTCACTGTCGATACTAATACCAAGGTCTCGAATCTCACTAACTTCACCCAATGCAACGCCTCCAATCTTGTATGCCGAATCAATCTTTCTTCTTTTCCTCGCGTATTTTATATGATAACACTTAGACGGATTAAGGATCATGTTATTCCAATTACACCAATCTTCAATGCTATCAAGATCATTCTGCATTAGTTTCGCGTCGCTATCATTCTTTACTGTTCTATAAATTTTGAGGTCGTCAGCAAACAATGATACCTTGCAGTGCCTTATTTTAGACGTTATATCATTAAGAAAAATCGAAAAAAGTACAGGACCCAAATGAGAACCTTGTGGCACGCCAGACTGAGCAACGTATGTCTCAGAATTATGACCGCCAATGACGACGCTTTGCAGTCTATTCGTAAGATAGGATTGAAACCACTTAAGCAGAGGTCCCTCTACACCCAACGCATTTAGCTTCTTAAGTAGAATTTTATGGTCTACCCTATCAAAAGCGCTGCTAAAGTCTGTGTATACAGCGTCGACCTGCATACCACTATCAATATCCCTAGAAAGATCAGATATAAATGGAATAAGGTTTGTTTGTGTGGAACGACGAGGTCTAAAGCCATGTTGTTGATCTGAAATTTTGTTTTCTGTTAAGTTTGAAATGGTTGGGTATAGAAGAGACTCAAAGATTTTAGGGAAGCACGAGAGTATTGAAATGGGGCGATAGTTCTTTATGTCGTCTTGTGAACCTTTTTTGAAGACCGGAACAACTCGAGCCCTTTTCCACTCATCAGGGAATATTCCTGTCTCAAGTGATCGATTGAATATTAGAGCTAATGGTAGGGTTATTGCGGCTCCGCAACGCCTCACAAATACAGGAGGAATTGAATCCGGACCAGCGCCCTTTAGTACGTCAATTTTTTTAATTTTATCCAGTACACTTTTTTCGCTAAATTTTAGAATGGCAATGCAGTCGCTGTCAAAGTTGTTCAAACACTTGGTATGGCAGTTCGAGGTCACTGTATTGATGGAGTATACAGAACGAAAATGACTAACAAATAAATTAGCAATATCTGACCCAGTTTGCGCAATAGTGTCATTTAAATGCATCTTTGTAGGAAACTCCAAAAGACCGCCTCTTTTACCTTTAACATAGCTCCAAAATGATTTGGGATTTTTGGTAATATTTGATTCTATAGCATTTTTATAATCTGCAAGACATGTATCATGAAGCTTTTGACATCGACTCCGGAGCAATTGAAACTCTAACCTATCTCGTGGGTTTCCATATTTCAAGTATTTTTTGCGTACTTTGTTCTTTTCCGCTAAGATCCTAATAAGAGAGTGGCTAAACCAGCATGGATGTCGTAATTTGAAAAGTTTTTTTTTGGGCACAAATTCATCTATAACATCGTTTAGAATATTGTAAAAATTTGTCACCATTATGTTTATATCCCCAGAGGACGGCAGTTCACTCAGCCAATTGACAGATTTGAGCTTAGCTACTATAGCTATATAATCAGCTTTGAAATAATTGTATCTAACAGTAATTTTTGGACTAAAATAATCAATATTATTACTATGATATAAGGTCAGCAATAAACTAGGATGGTAATGGTTACATTGGATCAAATTATTCAATGGTTTAGATACCGTTGCATTAAGAGATTTACACAAAATAAGGTCGAGAAAACGATTGTCACTGTTGGATATACAGTTTAACTGATACAATGCATTAGTTGTCATAAAATCAATAAGCTTATATCCTAACATGGTGTTATAATTGGACGGAAACATTTGAGGATGGATCATCCCATCTTGGTTTTCGTTGCCGTAAAAGTCTGGACAGTTATATTGACGGTTGCCTTGAGTTTGATATTATGTCTTTGGAGCATAGGCGTATTGTTTTGGACATGGCTTTGTTACATGATGTACTAAACAGTAAAATTGACTGTACGGATCTCGTTTCTAAAATTATGTTCAGTGCTCCAAAGTACCGCACCCGCGTCACTCCCTTGTTGCAGACTCCGAGACACAATGCTAAGTATCATCGTAACTCAGTTCTCTCTCGTCTGGCACGTACATATAACGAACTATTTGGACACATTGATATCTTTTCTAATTCTAAAAGTTCCTTCAAACACCATGTACAGACCACGCTAAAGGACAAAAACTAAGTCTTTTTAGTTTCCGCAATTCCTTAAAATTGTTTTATCATTTAATCCATAACCTTTATTTTAACATTATTTTATAACCATTACTTTAACATTATTTCATAGCCATTACATTAACATTATTTCATAGCCTCTATTATATTGTTATTTTATTTATGTAATAATTATATTAGTTTTATAATAGTTTCATGTTCTTTAATTACCACATAACTGCCAGAATTACCAGGAGTTATTAGCACTAGACAGCAACTGCCTCTTTTATATTTTATTACTTGTAATTGTTTCTTTGCTTACCACTCACATTGTTTGTTATATTAGGGAAACCTGTTATTGGCCATACTAGCTTTAAGTACTTATGTTAATTGTATAACTGTATACGCTGTTGGTTTTCTCAATAAATAAATAAATAAATGATGAATAAGGGCTATTAGCACAGTGGCGTAATATTAATATCAACAATCTGTATCATATCCCTCGTGTAACACGGATGCAACCACTCACTTTGATGAATATACATATAAGCGCAAATATGTAAAGGATGGGGTGTGGGGCAATAGTTGTCCGAGAGCGCCGACTTTTTGCCAGTCACGGGCGTCACGGCCGCAGAGCGATGGCAAGGCCATGTGAGGAACACTCACAGACAGTACCAGCCTGCGCGGCACTCGCACCACTTGCGGGCTTCAGGGGGGTGTGGAGGAGAGGGCCGACACGCCAATATATTTATATTGATATTGTACAGGGCGCGGCCAATTAATCTGACATGACGTCTAAAGTCACATATAGATCTAAATTTTACATTCGAAGGAGAAGGATATTAAAAAGAAACCGGATATTGAATAATTTTTATGAATGGTGTATAGGGATCCTACCAAGATCTAAGGAGCCCAAGCCAACCTCACCTGCAAGTGGTGCACCTGCCGATCGACGGACGAGGCTCTGGCCAACATAACCTAGCGAATGAACATATCCCGGCAAGCGGCAATAGGCTCGCCACCTGTGTGGGACCAACTATATAATTTGCGAAGTGTGGGTGTGTAATATGCCTCTGCCTACCCCTTCGGGAAAACAGGCGTGATATATGCATGTTGCTTATAAGGTTATACATACGTAAAGCACTATCTATGGTGTATTGTGAGATAAGTTACAAGTCAATGTTAACTTTACAAAACTTATATACAAATATGCTTATATACGATATTTCGATGCTTGATCCGATGCATGACTGATGAAATGTGGTATGAAAAAAATAAATTTTATTAAAATACGATGCAACTTGATCCGATGCATGTCTGATGAAATGTGGTGTAAAAATTACAATTTTATTAAATTAAATGTGTACGTACCGGGATAAAATTAGAGAAACATACTACTCTTACTAAGATGGCGCTTATAAAAGCTCAATGTATTTTTATTCGTCTTTTACGAACACTTTGTATTAGTAATCTCAGTACGGATTTGAATGAGTAAGTCTTAGTTTAGAAGACATATTCGGGTATAATGGACATGAAGTGGGCAGTGGGCGCCAAAAGATGGGGACACGGGGTGGGAAGGCAGTGCATCAGAGACGTGGGCTTGCGGAGCACATAAATAACGGCCAGATTCCGGCCGGCGGTCCGGCGAGATCGGGATTTACCCCGTCCGGGAAAAAACCTGATTAATCACTACATTCAAGACGGGTGATCGTAAGTCAGGGCACAAGAAATAATTAATTAGCGCGATGCGAGCGTCCCCGCCGCCTCCCGCCCCCCCCGCGCACCGCACTCCGAATGTGCTCCAGATTATTCTAATTGTATTCATTGGAGCCTTATTTAGCTTGTTCTAGCTTATTGCCCACTATGACTTTAGTAGCACGGATAAGTTTAATGCGAGTCCTGGTACATTTGCTCCTAAAATAGGCAAAAATAGCTAGATTATTTTAATAAAGAAGCAAAGATTAAAGAAGTAATAACCATATTACGATGAATAGATAATTCGCGGAGGCGTGGCATGTGTTGATGTGTGGGGGCAGTTTCGAGGCCTTCTTTGCAAGGCGCCGCTTGGCATCGCACAAGTTGGGTGGAATGGAACGATAACATTGGAAAGGGAAAATGAACCGTATGCTCGCCTTGGCTCAGCAGGATCAGTAGGAATTGTAGAGAGATATGTATAGCAGAAATATTTATTTTATAGTGAAACATTTTGACTAATTTGTTTACTTTTTTATTGCGCAGGAGCACACTTTGTATCTCAGTTCATGCCGCGGGACAAAGTTCACGACGAACGGCCTTAAACTTATGAATTACATGAATACAACATGACATATCGTAAGTCCAACCGACGTATAATTTAATTCTTCTTGTCATTCTTTGTATGTCATTGACATTAATTAATGTTTTTGAAATAGTTTTGGTAATTTACTACTCTATTACGACCCACTATAGTGACCCAGTGCGGATTGGCGAAGCATCATACTTGACTATATAAGTCCTGCGTGCGACTTCAGGTGCCAGCGAGCCCAGCTCGCCGCATCTGGGCGTCATCATAATGATGTCGACTATTCGACACCTTAAACAAATTAATGAACACGAAATATTTTGTAAATGTTTTACAGATTATAATTGCTACAAATACTTCGCCTTAATTACGGTACAGAAGCTCCAATTACGTTATTTTGTAACATAATTTCGATTTATATTCAGATATTTTTGGCTTTAAGTAAACGTCGGGTCTTGGTATCTTACAACAAATTGGTTTGATATAAAAAGAACTAAGAGGTTGAAGCGCTCGTAGCTCTGCGATGCTAGGTGGTCGGAAACGATCAGGGAAGTAAAGCAGAGTTTACAGAGGTCAGTCCTTGGATGGGTGACCGTTTGTGTGGCATTTGATATCGAGCGCTTCCTTGCTTCGTGCACGTTAAGCTGTTAGTCCCGGTTATCACTAAATGTGGTAGTTGTTAAGCCATGTTAGAAGCGGCTTGATAAATTCTAACAGCAGGACGCCATACACCTGCCTCCGCCAATCCGCACTGTGTCAGCGTGGTGGAATATGACCCAATACCCTCACACCTTGATATGTGAGAGGAGGCTCGTGCTCAGTAGTGGGACGTATATGGGCTGAGATGATGATGAGGTTCGCGGTAGGAGATTGTCGGAAACGATGAAGTAAAGCAGAATGGATAGAGGGCCTTGGGATTGGATGGGTGACATATGGTCAGTCTACTATTACCCAATATTTTTGCAGTTAAAAGTGGTTCACGAGTTATGAGTTTTGACTGTCAATAAATATATTACCAAATGTATTATGCCATATAATAACACTAAAATGGAGGAGATGACATGTTGAATGCCGCAATAAAAAGAAAAACATAGTTATGTATGAGTGTACCTATGCAGTGTGTTCTCGAATGTTTTCAGAAATCGAAAATAGTGAATGCAGCCATCACCCTAGATTGGAAACCACTGGGAGCGTTGCCGGGAAGTTTGCAGAACGTTTAAAATGATTCCGCGCCAAATGTTTTGAAGTATTGAGGATTCACGTTTCTGGGTGTGGGCAGGATTTAAGTGATATTTATCACGTTTTGTTATGACATAATTTTTATCATTTTATAGTACATATTTTTTAAATAGATAACCATTTTAGACAATGTTTTTCTATTTGAAGTCAGCTCTATTGCAATTCTTTTCAACTTTCAACGAACATAATATTATTTCACACTTGTCGATTCTGTTAACAATGGTTACGTTTCTTAAGAAAAGGCTCTATGTTCGTCATCGATAACTTTTTATTTGAATTCACAAATAATAATGAATCTTATTATTTTATTCATATTTTCATATAATGATTGGGGAATATAAAAAACATATTGCATTCCAGCACCTGCTCGTTGTGATGATGGGCAGCAGCGTCATCCTGCGTCTTGGCTGGAACTGCAATCACCAACCTGCCTGCCCAGCGTGGGGATTCTGGGCAAATACCCAGTTAATATTCAGCAGTGGACTCATAAAGCTGATTTAATGATGACACAAAACACAAAGCTTCGACGATATTAGTCCAAGCCTATTCTTCATATTTCGACTTGCTTTTATAGTTTTTATCTTCGCACATTAAGCAAAAATACATAGTAATTAAGAAATTTCTCAATTACAAAATGCTTGTTTACTGCTCGACCGCGTCTCAAAAGTGTGCCAGATATTGCATTGATTGCTTCTTATATGATTTCCGAGACAGTATAGTATTTCAAACGCTAAACGTGTCGCGCGAGCCCCAGTTAGTTAGTTTGTGGGTCGTTAAAACTCCTTCCTGGGCAAGTTTGCCGAGAGCTTGATACTCATTAGCTTTTAATTAGGCGAGTCGGGACTAGACGCACGTCGCGTCGCGCGCCGCGTCGCGTGCTGCACGCCGCTTCTTTATGACTGATCACCGATTTTGTTAATGTAGGCTGAACTTCCCGCTCTATGAGTCGGTTGGAATTGATAAATAGTCTGCAAGTTCGCGAAAGTGGCGCCGATCCGGTGACGCGGCAGAAAACTTCCAGTGTCGTTAGGCATTTTCGTGTTGGTATCCATTTATTTTGTCATTAAGCTCCTGCATGTAAAGTGGATGTTAATCACACATTCATTCTTTTATTATTTTTATACGATGTAAGTATTTCCTTCGCGATTTATGAAGTTGCATAGAGCAGACATTCGGAGACGGTTTCTAATTTGGCTGGGTCTAGAGAAACTAATTATGCGAAGTGAATTCCAGAGTTCAAAGAGCTCGCGGGCTAAGTAAGTAGGTCGCATGCGGTGGCAAGAGGGTCGTCATTTGCGATGCGGCGACTGGCAGCCGGCGCCTTGCGACTGGCGACTGGCGACTGGCTGCTGGCGGCCTCACACTCTCTCACGCACTCCGCGCTTTGACGGCCCCTGATTACATTATGCGGTCACGTGTTTTTCATTTCCCTCTCTGCATCAAGAGGCGCCTCAGTCACATTTAGGATTACTCTGCATCTGCATTATTCATTGCTATGATGAAAGGAGTTTTGAATTATGAAACGCTATTAACCGAAATACACTAAGTGCACGATAGTCTACTGCCACGAAACCGTACGATTGCTATAAAAAATAACAAAATATTAGTAAGCAAATTTTTATTTAAATTGTTTACTTATTTAATATTTGAAGATCCCAGTGGTATTTAAATCAGTATATTTCCATTTGATAGTGACACATTTAACATGAAATCTAACTGCTTCTAAAAGATATCTTTGAATCTTACTTTTTAAAGTTTGTTTATTTCTTTTGCTAATCTTTATTCAAATTCATAAATTCTAATTCATATTCATAAATTCTAATTCATATTCATTTATTCAAGTTTGGCTCAAAAGAGCTCTTATGAACGTCAAAACTTAAAAACTAGCGCGCCCATTCACTGCGGGCGGGAGCTTGATCGTAAAAGAACGGGCAAGAAAATCGTCATGGTTAGTTTTTTCTCCCGCCAGTTACAAGAATATGTACTTAGTAGTAAAACAATTTGACAAATCTACAAAAACCTGTGTTCTGCAGTCACATAATTTAAAATAAAAGAAAAAAATAACTTTTTATTTTAAGTTATACGAGTATGAGTACGAATAAACATAGTAGACATGAGCAGACCAGTCTCCACTGGCGGCACCCGTTCACGAGTATGACGCAAGAACCAGCCATCGTTTCGCTCAACCATATTTTAGGGAAAGCAACGACCATTACGACGACGCATTACGCCACCACCGCAAAGACATTTGAGTGAGCATGACATACTCAAGCTACAGGATAAACTAATTTTAACAAAAATAAAATCTCACCTGTCAACACCTGAGCCTCGGTCGTACAAGGTGTCATGCAGCATATAGTGTTGTGACTCGGTCGTGTCTTACTAATATCTTACAGCTGCGTGTTTTATCTACTCCTGTTTACAGCACCTTAATTTTATCTACTCAAGTTTCTTACTATTTTTATGCCTTCGATGATCAGAATATAACCATTATAATTTTAATCTTTTTAGCCAAACAATCCTCTTACAGCTTGGAGTTTTGAGCTTGGATGGCAAGAATCGCACCAGTTTTACTTAAATTTCGGACCTTGATGCACTAGACCAACATTTTTCTGGTGCCCCAGTGAACTTGTCTAATGCTGTAAAGTCCTCCACTTTCTCCTTAATTCACATATTATCGCGACCCTCTGTCGCACCATTTACCTCCCATGCTATCGCTAAACACGAGGTTAGAAAGAGTATGCTTGCTATTCCTTTCAAAACTGTAGGTACTGGTATTTGTCGTGATGATTATGCTTTTGCCATTGGTGCATGACATTGTGCCGATTCTCACACATTTACTTAACCTTTGTCCATGTGATTCCCATTCCAAAAATCTCTAACCTTTCCTCTTGAGTTTCCCTTCCTTTACTACCTATCTACCTACCTATCACTGCCCGCGGTGTACAGTTGTGGAATAAGTTTCCAAGTGATATTCGCGACAGTTCATCAATTGCGTTTCTTAAGATAAACGTAAAGAACCACTAGCTATAACGCATTACACTAGAATGGTCTTATAGTGTTTCTTTATTTATTTGTTTATATTTTTATATATCTGTTTGTGTGTATGTATATATTTCATGTAGATATATATGATATTATTGCCCGCTAATTATCTCTCTCATTACAGTTAAAGTTGGCCCACCTTTGTACTTGTTCTATAAAACGTGACATTCTATAATGTTATATTTTTAATGTACAATAAAGAATATATATATGAAGTAAATTGCTAAACAAAGACTCCAATTACATTTCCACTTAAATTAAGGGTTACTGCCAAAAATCACTACGTTGGGTGATTGCAGTTTGGGCCAGTACTCAGGATGACGCTGCTGCCCATCATCCGGCATCGTCGATTCTTACGACTCTCCATGAGCTGGCTCGGTGCCACGCCATTAGGGCATTAGCAGGTAATCTAGGTATAACTTAACCATAGGAGGTACTCCTTTCACCAATTGTATGTGATATTGAGATCGAGACCCCGTACCGTTATTGTTCGGCATTGGCACATTCGCGACTGTTGTGTTTTGAGTGTTGACCGAACTTCAGACTTCATTAGCTTATTTATTTATTTATTGTATCAAGATTTTTATATTAAATTTCATGAGACCTTTCATTACAGAATACTTGTTTATTCTTACATAATTAAAGATTTCATGAAAGAACGCACACATAAGAAAGTCTAGTTGATGTAAAATACATTTAAAATAGCACTGTTAGGAGGGAAACCAATTCCATTCAGGAGCGTCGAAGGCCGTAACGTGTCCCAGCGCGCACGAGGGCAGGTTCCCTCTATCAATATGTGAATATATTGATATTCGATATCTTAGAACAAATACCCGCACGGAGTCTTTTAAATAAGTAATGTGGGCGATGTGTGCGGCGCGCGGGCACACGAGCGCATTTCGCATGCATGGAGCGGGCGACGCGGCGGCGGGGCGGCGGCGGCGGGGCGGTGGCGGCGCGGCGGCGGGGCGGCGGCGGTTTGGCGGCGTGCGGCATGCCGGCGCGCCCTCTATAATGCTTAAACTCTTTTTATGCGACAGAGGATCACGCCGTAGCGCGCGGCCGTGATCCTGACTTTCATTATCTTTATTTAAAATGACGTCAATAAACAGAGCCAGTAAAGTTATTTTAAGCTATGGATGACTAGCTTGTGGACCGAATTAGACTCACTGGGACTCATGCTTAAGTGATTAATGTGAACGAGGTTATTGATTGAGCACTTAACTAAATTACGAATGTTCAGTACTAGTCTAATATGTCAAATTGAATGTAGCAAGGGTAATTATAATCCTTCCATTCTAACTGTCCGAATGTACCACCTTAGGACCCGGTATAGGTATCTTTTTTCTGCTGGAGACCAGGACCCTTGGACGGCCTTGTATTATTTTAGTACAGCTAGGCTAGTTTATCATAGCTATTTCCGTAGTGTTATGCCGTATGGTATTCTCCTGTGGGGTTGTGCCGCAGATATGCATCTTTGTGCAGCAGAAGAGGGCTATTCAAGCAATTTAAAAAAGATTAAAGAAATTGGTATTTGACAGTTTGTTTATGAAAACCTGGTAAATGTACATAAAAATACTGATCAATTTAGTAAGAAAAGTTGTATACATAACCTAAACACAAGGAAAAAGCATAAATTAGTTGTACTTGCCACTAGGCTCCAAAAGATAAACAAAACATTTGAAGGTCAATGTGTGCGATTCTACAACAATCCCAAGCAACATACAGCAATGAAGTCTAAATAAATTTAAAATTTACATTAAAACGCAAGCTGTCTTTAAATGGATACTATTCTATCAAATATTATATGGCTGATAAAAATGCTTGGGATTAAACTGCCGTTTCATACAGGCTATTCTAATATGAATATTGTTAATGTATTATATTGCATTGTATAGCTTCACAGATAAATGAATATTGTAATTCAAGTACCAAACCAATAGATACATTTAAGAGAGCATAGCCTGTGAGTTTTTATGCCAGTTCTTCTTACAGAGCGGTGGCTCGGAACTGGCACTTAGATTCACTTACACTTAATACTGTGTGACTTTGACTTACATTTCTTGTATTATGCAAATCACTCATTAATTCATTCCTTGAGATAAAAATGATGGTGGCTTATAAGCTATATTTTCGTAAAGAGATTATTCAGGGATGGAGAGCTACTTCACTTTAACAAAAAAATAAAAGTTGATGGCGCATTGATGATCTGCAGCGCAACCAACTCGACATTAACGATTTACATTGCGATTACCATGCATAATTGTGTCAAAGTCAAAAGTCAAAATACTTTTTATTTCATAAACTTTTACATAGTACTTGAAAACGTCAAAATTATAAAAAAATAAATAAAACAAATAAAATATAATTATACTAAAATCACGAAGCTTAGATTCACTTGCAACCAAAAATTTAAAAAAACAAAAAATATTTAAGTGTAAGTGAATCTAAGTGCCAGTTCCGAGCCACCGCTCTGTAAGAAGAACTGGCAAGAAACTCACAGGCTATGCTCTTTTAAATTATCGATTGGTTAGTTACAATCTTCATTTGTCTGTGACGCTATACAATGCAACATAATAAAACAATATTCATGCTTTAAGTCATTCATATTAGAATAGCCTGTATGAAACGGCAGTTTAATCCCAAGCATTTTTATCAGCCATATAGTCTTTAATAGAATAATATACATTTGAAGACAGCTTGCGTTTTATTGTTAATTTAAATTTATTTAGGCTTAATTGCTGTATATTGCTTGGGATTTTATTATAGAATCGCACACATTGACCTTTAAAAGATTTGTTAATTTTTTGGAGCCTAGTGGCAGGTACAACTAGTTTATGCTTATTTCTTGTGTTTAGGTTATGTATATCACTTTTCTTACTCAATTTATCAATATTTTTATGTACATATACTAGGTTTTCATAAACAAACTGACCCGCCACTGTCAAAATACCAATTTCTTTAAATTTATCCCTTAGTGAATGTCTACATGGTAGATTATAAATTGCTCGTATGGCCCTCTTCTCCAGTACAAAAATATTTTGAATAACTGCGGCACAACCCCACAGAAGAATACCATACGACATAACACTATGAAAATAGCAATGATAAACTAGCCTAGCTGTACTAAAATAATACAAGGCCGTCCAAGGGTCCTGGTCTCCAGCAGAAAAAAGATAACTATACCGGGTCCTAAGGTGGTACATTCGGACAGTTAGAATGGAAGGATTATAATTACCCTTGCTACATTCAATTTGACATATTAGACTAGTACTGAACATTCGTAATTTATTTATTTTTTTAAGCCTAGCTGTTTCAACGTCTGTGAATTGGCGAATTTTCTTTACCGCGTATGCTGCAGAGCTGAGTCTATTCGACAATTCACCAATATGTGGGCCCCACTGTAGCTTAGAATCTAATATAACACCCAAAAATTTGGTGGTATCCACAAGGGTCAACTCATCTTCCTTTATTTTAATAGTGGTGTTTACTTGTCTGACGTTAGGCGTCACGAATTTAATGAATTTCGTTTTAGCCCCATTTAATAATAAATTGTTAACGTCAAACCAGTGCACCACCTTTGAGATCGCATTGTTTATATTGTCTGGGTTCTGATATCGCTTTATTTTAAATAATAATGATGTATCATTAGCAAACAATACTATCTCGTGATTTTCCTTTACCAAATGTGGCAAACCATTAATATAAATTAAAAACAAAATGGGCCAAGAATCGAGCCCTGCGGTACCCCCATTTTTACTACAGATCCCTGAGATCGCTTTCCTTCTTTAACCCTCTGAATCCTATTACTTAAGTAAGAAGTAAGAAGATCCAATGCGGAGCCTCTTATTCCATAATAATCTAATTTTTTTATCAATGTTTCATGAGGAACACAATCAAAAGCTCAAAAGCACAATCAAAAGCAAAAGTGTGGTAGTAACGTCCGGCTAGGAACTGCTTGGCGAGCTAGCTGAGGTCACCTTTAGTCTTTTAGATAATAAAGACCCTGCCTGGATTTCTGGAGGAGTTGGAGTTGCATATACCGCCTTCACTGAGAGCGGGAGTAGCCGGAGCTACGGTGGTTGGTGGTGTTGGGGTTGTTGACTCACAATAGTTGTTGGGTATGAGGTCCGGCTCGGCGTCATCGTGGTCTGGCTTGGCGGCGCGCGGCGGGTGCTGCGGCGGGTGGTGCGGCGGCGGCGGCGGCTTGTGGCGCGCGGGCGGCTTGTGGCGGCGCCGCAGCGCCACGCCGCACGCGCCCGCCAGCAGCGCGCACACGGCGCCCGCGCCCGCGCCCGCCGCGCCCACCACGCCGCCCACGCCCAGCGGCGCCTCCGACGCTGCCGAAATACACGAACACTTAAACCACTTGCGAACATTTCACTTCCACCTTGTTTGAAATGAAATGAAATAAAATTTTATTTAGACATAAATACACATAAACAAAAAACAGTATTCAAATCAGTAAACAATTTTTACACAATTTGTTTTTTTTTATTTTTTTTTTTATTTTTTTTTTTTTATGTTTCGAGTGCCTACAGGGGATTTATTAATTTAAACGTTAGTGGTCGTCCTGCTGCAAGTACCAAGCAGACGATCGTTTATTTTCATACAAAGCGCACCGCACACGCGCAGCAGCAGGCCGACAACAAACGTCTAAATTGAAAGAGCCTAAAGAAAAATATTTACATTTCTGCAGGTGCGTAGTTTACACATATATCTTTTTTAAATTATTGTTATAACTGCTCTATAAGAGCCCAAATAAAAAAGATATGAATAAAATTACAAAGGTTGTATTTCTAGGTCACCTAAGTTATTGAAGTTATGTTTAAAGATTTATCTTTTTAGAATTTTTCTTAAACTTTATCGTGCAATTAATTACCAAGCACATCGGATACATAAGTAATCGCGTTGCACCTAAGTTACGGATACATTGCGGCTAACGCGAGCACATGATAGGTCTTGTTTATAAGTCTATGTGTCCCTGACTTCCGTTTAACTATACTCCACGCGTGACAAAATAACTGGACCATTGCACTGTTTCGCCTTAATTAATCATTTGCAATAACTGAAGGATTGCATTGCATTCACTGGTTGGTTGATTTTTAATGGAACTTGTACGCTACCAACTATATGTGGAAGGTGTATGATGTCTTCAGATGTTATGAGCAGCACAAGGATACAATCTACAATCGTTCATTTGAACAATCAAAAACTATCAAGCCCAAGTTTATCTGACAAGTAATCATTAACAGCATAATGCCCTTTTCGAGAAATTGCTTCTTCAGGACAAATTTGAGCGTTTGCAATAGTAAATTATTTTAGTTGTGATATTCTATGTGCTAAAATGTGAGTGACTGCCACTACCCTGCACACTTCCATATATGATTTTCAATATTTCCTTTAACGTGAAACACGCTACGTAACACTACAAAACCCTTTGTAGCAAAAATCGTATGAATGATCCCTTGCATTTATTGTAAGTAAATGTTGCAAATACTGGAAAGAGGCATACAATTATCTTTCAATAAGTGATTAAGGTAAGTATCGCAACTTTATTAAATTAAAATTGTACAATCCTTAATTAACAGAATGTCTTTCCAATACCTCAAATTTGCAAACGATTCCACTCAATTCTAAGAAAAAGTTGGAATAATTAACAGAAATCTACATTTTTTTTGTTGCGAATTAAAAACTGCGTAGCCGAATCCCAATCGGCGAGCGGCAAAGATGGAATTAGCATTTTGTATAAAGAGTCCGGTGCCGACTAGATCGTTACGTTAATAACTTAATTGAAAGGAAAGCCGGCGGGGGAGGGGTAGAGGGGCGGGGGAAGGATTCCCAAGTAAAAGAATACCCTCCCCTGGGTGGTGTGGCGGCGGTGCGCGGAGGTCCAATCTGGTCTGCTTCATTTGATAGTAACGGCATAGTTCACGTCTGCATGCGCACCATAGATATCGGGCCCCACACCGGCACATAGTTAAAGTTAACACAAAGTAATATTAAATTCAAATCCTTAAATGTTTGCATACATATTTTAGATTGATTCGGATATTTTACATTGACGTTTTAACTCTCTTATTGTTTTTTTTTTAAATATTTATATCAAACTGTTCATAATACATTTTCAGTATCTGTAGTATTGATTTTTAAAGTATTTGTAAGCGAATGACATGAGAGCCTATGTTCAATCAACACAATCAACTGATACAGTCAACATTTACACGAATTGTGTCGATGCCGTCATAGCAGCTACGACAGCCGTAGCGAAGAGACTAGGTTCACATTTCTCGCTTTGTGTAAGTTTGGAAAGTACCTATATACAGCAGAAAACTACATAGAAATCACCAGGGATGCTATGCCAGCTTGGGATGGATGATAGATGCTAGTATTTTTTCTGAAAAGCAGAATTCTAGTGCTCATACTTTCAATCATCAAAAAGAGTTGTGCAAAAATGGCGACAAGTAAATACGAACTGTTGTTGATTTTCTAGAATGAAGCAACTGTGTTCAGAACGTGTGTGGTGACGAGTGAAGCGGGGGCTGTAGTTGCAACTTTCAACATTCCGCAGACGCTGATATTATTATTTATGTGAACATCATGCGAGTAGGAGAGAGTAATAAAACACAGCTTGGAAGTGGTGTCGAGTAATTATTATAATTAGGACGATTCTTCTGAGACAAATATCTCAGATGGAACTTAACCTATTAAAGTATTAATAAAATCGATAATTTTAAAATCAGAGTATTGTTATTGTGGATTCAAATGATATTGGAAGCGAACTGTCCACGCCTTTTGAGCAGCTAAAGCACCTACTTTCAAATAAAATATGACATTATAAAATATATTAGTGTTAAAATAACTAGTTTTTAAGAACAAATAGTAATCTAAAATGCGTCGAATTTCCAGATAACACACCGATTATCAATATGGCAGACTTGTTAGTGCGTAAGAAAATATGGTTGGGTCGAAGAAATTTATATTCGGTACCTACGGATTGACGACCCACGCAAATTAGATTATATCGAAACCAAATAAAAAATCGTTTCATTTAGTCGGCCGCCGCCGGGCCGCCGCCGGGCCGCCGCCGGGCCGCCGCCGGGCCGCCGCCGGGCCGCCGCCGGGCCGCCGCCGGGCCGCCACCGGGCCGCCACCGGGCCGCGCCGGGTAACCTGATCGCCAGTCGCAGGTTGACCTCGGCGACAATGGAGAAGGAGAATTGTCTGCTGATAGTTTCATTTATATAATTGCAAATTACATGAGATAAGACTCAAAATATCATAATAATAATATGATTGTTATGATATACCGACAATTTACCGACATTACCGTCATAAGTAGTCAAAGACAGAGATAGAGGTTGTTTTAGAAAGCTGAGATGGCCACTGTATATTTGTCACTATCAAGTTGACTGACAGACACGTAGTGTACCTAGTAAGTAAGCGGTAACTAATCTACATGGGCGGCTTGTACTGGCGATTTCTTAGTTGTCTTATTAAAATTTGGAAATAAGTAGAAATTGTCTGTTTGAAATTGCAAGCAATGAAGTCTACACAGTCTTAGTTGACTAGCTAGTCAGACACAGTTTGAGAAAAAGGTCCTAACATCAACCAAACCCGACATGTGCGAGTCTGTAGCTAGGCAGTAACGGGTCATCTACATATTAGAATTCATCATAGTAAGATTTGACAGTCTATTAGTCACACAATTTAGTGTCATCAGTCAGTGTTTCATTGTGAAAAGTATTTATTTAAAGGACAGTACATCGAGATAGCGTTTTGTTGTGCAAACATTATAGTTATGCCATTCGGGAAGCTCGTAAAAGCGTCGACGACAGAACGCGTCGGCAGTTGATTTACGATGGAAAAAGCCAGTCTTGCCGCCGACAGTAGCCGACAGTAGCCGATCGTTACCGAGCGCGCGAGAGCCGAGGACGGACGATTGCGCGCGAGTGCTTGTCGAGCTGACTCGGTCCTAGCCGCACTGCCGCCAGATAAATCACGGCTCGTCGACATGCAAAAACGACGACCAAATGAATAATCATTATTCATCGCACTTTATCGATGATTTATGGGCCCGTTATTGTATTTTTCCGCTCGTCGTAATTAATCCGACAAATCTGCTCCGAAATATTGCGCGTTTGGCGGACGCAGCGCGGACGACGCCGCTCGATTTTAAATGCGCTCGGACATCCCTCAATTACATTTATTACAGGCGGCGGCTTCCAAATAAGTTTTTAAAAGGCTGCAAACGAGGAGGTGATCCATTTTGCTATAATTTGCAGCGGTAATCAAGTTTATTGTGTTTTTTTGTGTCTTCTACCCAATTATTTTAAACTTTAAATCTTTAACTGCTTGTATTAATAAAAAGTAACTTTAGGTTCCGCGTAGACAAATGTTTTGATCTATGGAATATATATATAATGTGTTATTTTATAATAACTTTTGATGAACAATAAAACTAAAATTGAGTTGCTCTGGAAAGAGATAATTTTATTTTGTTAGGTTTTACAATGAAAACACTTTTACAAAATATGCTTTAACATTAATTAATCCTAAACTTACCTGGAAAGAGAAACAACATTTAAAGCTAATGTTTCACCAGTTCTTATTTATCAAATAACACTAATAATTAAATATTACAATAATTGTTTTCTAACTGTCTATCATCATGTACACATGACAGATAGCTCCACAGATTAAAACAAGTTTACCGTAGACTAAATGAAGTGTCACGCACTTTGTTTACATCTCCCCCCCCCCCCCCTTTTTTAATTAAACAGTTCTACTGTTTTACGCTACTACCGGGATAAGCTTTGTAACATGGAAGAGATTGGACTCTGCCTTTTTGTGACCCGTGTTTACTTTATAAATTGAATTAGATATTTTTTCTACAATTTGATAAGGTCCTATTTTCAACTCATCCAGTTTTCTTCGGTTTAACCGGTTTCCATTTTCAACGTATACAGAATCTCCCACTTTTAGTTCATAATGTTTTCTGTTTTTATCGAATCTTTTTTTATTGTAGTTGTGGGATTTTATACTATTTTCTAAGGCCGTTTTTCGGTCTTGCAGCAGATGATTATGTGTTATATTTTGTTTCAGTTCATCTGGTAGAATGTCAACATTTTTCCCTTCCAATAAATATTTTGGAGAGAACCCTGTTACACAATGTTCAGTTTCGTTATATTTTTCTGTGCATTCGTGAGCAATAGTTGTCCAAGCAATTTTATCGTTCCGTTCATTAATCTTACAACGAATTTTACTAAGCAATGTTTGGTTTAACCTTTCGTTCAATCCGTTTGAAAATGGCGCATTTACTGCGGTAAAAACAATAGGTGAACCTTCTTTTTCTAAAAAAAATTTGAAATCTTTTGAGTTTATACCTGGATATTGATCTGATAGAATCAGATCAATTTTATAATCTTGTGTTACTTGTTGGACAAGTTTTATAAAATCATTAGCATTCTGGGTTTTGGATGTTAAAATATAGGCGTAACGAGTGAAGTGGTCTACTAGAAGATGTAAGTATGTTTTGGTTGAACGGGCACCACCAAATCCACCTATGGTGTCTATAGATACTATTTCGAACGGATGGGTAGCAGGACCTAAGTGAGACATTAGTCCAAACTTATATTGTCCTCTAGATTTATTTTTTTTACAGACATCACAATTTTGGCAAACAATTTTTATATTTTCCGATAAATTTTTCGCTTGATAAAATGGTTTTATTTTGTTTTCCATTTGTTGTCTTCCTATGTGACAGTAATAATGGTGTACATCTTTTATAATTTTTTTACTAAATTCCTCAGTTAGTACAATCTTTTCATGTTTTCCTATCATTTTATAATATACGTTATGTTTTAAAATAAGTTTGTTTATGTTTTGTTTTATTTGTTCATTTTTATTTTGATCATTTTGTATGTCTTGTAATTTAACAAAATTTACTACTTTTAAACTACTATCTTGATTTTCATACGATTCTAACACAGGGTTTCTGCTTAATGTATCTGCCTCTATATTATATTTTCCCGGAGAATATATTATTTCAAAATTAAACTGTGACAAATAATATGTTAGGTCTCCCAGTTCTTCATCCGTTCTAGCTTTAATATTCATTTTTTCTAAAGGCTTATGATCTGAGAAAACCGTGAATGTCTTTCCTATAAGCCAGTGTTGCCAGTATTTTACTGCCTCTTTTATTGCCAAACACTCAAGATATATGGCTTTTTTCTTTTTTTGGGATTCGTTCAATTTTTTTGAAAAATATGCACAGGGTTTTTCATCTCCGTTGGGTTGTATTTGTTTTAAAATTGCACCTACACCATGTATGCTAGCATCTGTATAAATATTAATTAACAAGTCTGGATCAAAGATGGCTAGAACTGGTTTTGAGCAAAGTATTTTTTTAATAGTATCAAAAGATTCTTGACATTTATCGGACCAAACGAATTTTTCTCCTTTTCTTAATAAATTATGTAAAGGATCCAGCGTAATTGAAATATTTGGCACATATTTTCCGTAGAAATTAATTTTTCCTAAAAATTGTCGGACGTTTTTTTGTGTTTTTGGAATTGGAAATTCTTTTATAGCAATTAAATTATCTTTTAGTGGAGTGACCGTATTGTTTTTAATTATGTGTCCTAGATATTTTACAGAGTCCTGTGCAAAGCTACATTTGGTAAATTTTAATTTAAAACCTTCTTTTAAAATAGCTTCCAATAGCAAAGATATGTGCTCAATGTGTTCTTCAAAAGTTTGACAGTAAAATTTGACAGTTTGTACTTTCTTATAATGCTACTCAGTACTCTTTGAAAAATCGCTGGAGCAGTTTTTAAACCAAAGGGTAAACAAGTCCATTGAAAGTGGGCCTCTTGAGTAACAAATGCAGTTTTGTATCTATCTTCAATTCTAAGAGGTATGGACCAGAACGCTGAATTTATATCGAATGTTGAAAAAAATTTACATTTCCTTGTTTTAACCATTAGATCCTCAATTAGTGGAAATGGTTGGGATTGGGGTACAACAATTTTATTTAATTCACGGAAATCTATACAGAGCCTTGATCGCCTTCCTTCTTCTTTTTTAAATGCTAGTGTTACTGGAGCAGCAAAAGGACTATATGACTCCTCGATTAAATCATTTTTTAGTAATGCTGATATTTGATTTTCAATTTCTTTCATATCCTCAATAGAACACCTATATGGTCTTTTACTGCAATATTTATCTATTAACAAATCAATATGCGCTTCATAACCTTTTACAGTACCTATATCATACTTATCTTTAGCGAAGACTGAATTATATTTGCATATCAATTTGTCAATATAATTTTTTTTTTGATAATCTAAATTATTTACTGAAATATCAAAATTATCAACTATGATATTTTCATTAAAGTTTATTTTATACTCTTTAGTGATAGTCTCATTTTTATGTTTTTTTGTGTTATCCACATCTTTCTTTTTATAATATATATCTTGTTTATTCCCTATGTCACTACCTGAACTTCCAGGAATTTTTATAGTACCTATAGGTTTCTTTTGTTTATTATTTTTGTAGTCTTCATTGTTATTGCTGAAGACATTTTGAGTGATATTTAAATTCTCATTTTGAGTTAAATAAAAATTTTGTATACAGTCTAACCCAACTAGGAAATCATAGTCGAAGTTGTCTTCGTCTATAACAAAAATATTAACATGTTTTTCTATTTCAAAAATTTTAATTTTTAAAGTTACAATTCCTATTGATTTTTTAACGCCATTAATTGTTTTTAAACCTGCATTTTTATCATAAGTAGGTATTTTTTTTAATGATAATAACCTTGAATTTATTAAAGACACATTTGATCCTGAATCATAGATTCCTGATGTTTCCAAAGTGTCATTTATTAGTATTTTAATTTTTATTAATGGCGGTACTATTAGTTTTTTGGATCAATTTCATTTAATTCTATCTCCAATTCTGAATTGTTAACACTCCTTATTTGGTCTCTTTTTTGCCTATCATTATTTTTAGTTTTGAACCAACATTGTGATTCAGGGTGGTAACGTATGCCTTTTTTCTCGTTTTCACAAATTTTACACGGATTAACCAAGGGCTTAAAATTTTTATCGTTAGTTTTACTTTCGTAACTTCCTATCTTTTTATCAAATGTTTTTTTACTAACTATATGCTCTAAACTTCTTAAATGATTAAATAGGTCTTCAGTTTCTTTTAAACTGTTCCTATCAATCCTGTCTGCAATAAAATTTGGCAATCCAGTGGCAATCAGATCTATTATAGTGAGTTTATTCATGAATTTATTTATTTCTAATAATAGTCTTTCTTTTTTTAATGCATACTCCAGTAATGAGCCCTGTCTGTATTTAAATAGCATTGCATACCTGATCGGCGACCAACCTCTATCCGCATATGTTTCACAAAAGTTCTTTTTCCACATTGCCCATTCTGAATTTATTGTATGCTTTATAAGCATCGAACTATACCAGTCTACACAGGAATCTTCTATAAATAACCTAAAAATTTCAATTTTTTTGATATCTTCTTCAATTCCTGAACGGTCACACTCTGCTTCAAAGGTAGTCATCCACTGGGACACATTAGTAGTCTTGCTATTGAATTTTTCTATGACAAATTTTTCTACCACTTTGCTCCTATTATAAGGTTTTGATGAATCTTTCTTCATTTCGGCGAAGCCTTCCATAATTTTTGCTATAGATTCTTCTGGAATTCCTGTTGTAGAAGTTTGTGGATTTGTCTGTTCCTCCAATAGGTATCCCATAAATTGTTTATTTCCATCTTCATCACAATAAACTGCCATCATCTCTGGTTTCATGGATATCCACACCTGTCGTTTCTCATGACGTTTTTGCAATGTTGACTTTACTTTTTCGAAGATTGGGGTCTTTAATATTTCATCATGTAATTTTACGGGCTGTAACTTATCTGGGATGACAAAGGTCCGGCCATCTAAATCTGTTATTGTCGTTATAGCAATAATATTTGATTTCAAATCTTCATTGGCTTTAACCTTGAACTCGAATTTTAATTTTTCCATTGTTCTTGGTAATCAGCTGTAGAAATGTTGTTTTATAATGTGTTATTTTATAATAACTTTTGATGAACAATAAAACTAAAATTGAGTTGCTCTGGAAAGAGATAATTTTATTTTGTTAGGTTTTACAATGAAAACACTTTTACAAAATATGCTTTAACATTAATTAATCCTAAACTTACCTGGAAAGAGAAACAACATTTAAAGCTAATGTTTCACCAGTTCTTATTTATCAAATAACACTAATAATTAAATATTACAATAATTGTTTTCTAACTGTCTATCATCATGTACACATGACAGATAGCTCCACAGATTAAAACAAGTTTACCGTAGACTAAATGAAGTGTCACGCACTTTGTTTACATATATTAAAAGTAGTATATTTTTATATGGATGATTGTTTTGATCTTTAATAACGGTTCTAACTAATGGGAAACTTAAAAGTTAGATCACATTTTGTAGTTTATTAGGTTACTCCGCTGTTAAATATACTACATGACACCGTGACTATAATTTTCAGCCGACCCGTTAACGCCTTATACACAACAACCAAATACAGCCGCATACCACAAAATACAGCTTAGCATATTATTAGATATATAAAATTTAAACCAATTTCAGCAACGTGGTAACCTGGAGTACATACTACCGTAATTTAATTAAGTAACTCATGAAAATAGTTTGTTAAGATACTTATTAGTTTAAAGTCACTAACAAGGACACCAATGATTATGACCTAAATGCCATGTTCCTCTTCATAGCTGACAGAAAGCTTAGACAACATACAGGATTTACTTTGTGTGAAAATGGTCATTAACAAACGTTCCGAGCTGATAGTGCTCAGGGTTTATGATTCAGGATTTATTAGTAGTTGCTATTTAATAGGTGCTTAAGTAGGATTCGCTCGTAGCCTTCATTTTTACAGCGTGGATCTGGGGCGTATCATGGTAATTACAAATCGCAGCTGCAGCGTTCGATGTTACGGTCGTCGTCTGGGCGGCACGCGGAGCCCTTAAGTCTCACTTTGATGTCTAGTAGCACACTAGAGTGCATCTAGACATCATTCTTTCTGTAACGCAGACGTTTCTAACACTTTGTCAGTTCACTAAAAATGCAATTTTAGTTGCTTATAATGATGCTAAATTTATGACAAATAAAGATTTCATTTAAGGCACATTATTGTAGTTGCACACTTGGAGATGTTAAAAATGCGTCCAATAAATTCAGAGAAAAAATGGCAGGGCTACTCATTTTTCAATTTTGGATTATAAGTGAACGGATGAAGAAATGATCCATATCTGTCTATCTAGATTACTTATAACATATAATACTTTCTTATAATTAAGGTTCAGAAATGGTTCAGTAATACAGACTACACACAATATGAAAAGTAATAAAGAATGAGAATGTTTGAAAAAAAGAATTCCATACGAAGCAAAACTTCTTGCAATGAGCTCGGGCTATATTAGGGAAAATAATAATGGGTTATAATCCCGAAGTCTTTCCCGCAGTAAGAGGCGATATTCGGAATAGAACAAAGGGCGTATCAGGCGTGGGATCATAATATTTCAGAGCTTGAATCAAAGCGATGATTTATCGGCTCCCGGCGGCGGGGGCAGCGCGCCACCGCGCCGACCAAATAAAAATGATATGTTTGCTGGCGTCATTTCTGTTCAAATCCATCGTAGATTCAAACGCCTGTATTTTACTACATTGATGGAGCCAAACGAGGCAGATTTATGAGGCGAACGACTCAATTTATTCCTATAAGCCCGTAAACAGCGCATCTGCGTCCGGCGCGCTATTCGCCCGCCATTCGGCAGACTCCACTAATTTAAAAGGTTTACACCAAAACTCGTGTCATAAGTCAACTGTTAGCTGCGTTTTGTAATGAGCTGCGAGCCAGTTTCAGATTAAATTAGTTCACTAAGTATAGACAATGCTCTCACTACATCATCACAAAGTATCACATATTCTTAGTAAGAAGAAGGACGCAACGTATCAGTGGGTAGTCTTTTAAATATTGTTACACCCAAGCATGCGGCGACCTCGATGGAAAGTGACCACCACCGTGTATGGACGCTGGCCCTATCAAAGGTCGGCTCTTTAAAAGCGTTTCACGGCCGTTTTGGGAAAACCGCTTCACTTATTCTACCCTCCGCTGGGTCTACTCCATGTGTGTGTATTACAATGATAACCACAGCTCGGTAAGCGGAGTGATCAACATACGCAAAGCGCCTGGCAGCGGTTGGAGACGAAGAGCTGAAGATCGAGTTCGGGGCCGTGTTATTGGAGAGGCCTTTGTCCAGCAGTGGACAAGTAAAGGCTAATGATGATGGTAATGAGAAAACAATAGGGTTATATTAAAAACAGAGTGAACACTACCGATAAATATCGCACTATTACCCACATCAATTAAACGCGCAACCCGAGTGCGAGCACGCGCTCCGCTTTGCTACTAAACGACTGCTACTCTCGCTACTTGGGTGCGATGAGGGCCAGTCGATCCAGGCTCTAATTCTGACTGAACAAGCAAACATACCAAATATTTGAAAAAATATATTGGTTTTTGGGGGTTTAAGGGTCGGTACTGGTACTTTGTTTACTGGTTGTTGATTTTCTTAACAGGTGACATCTCATCATCATCATCATTTCAGCCATCTGAAGTCCACTGCTGAACATAGGCCTCCCCAATTGCTTTCCACGTAGATCCACCGCACTGCATCCACCGGCTCCCCGCCGCCCTGACCAGATCATCGGTCCATCGCGTTGGGGGCCGCCCTCTACTACGTTTGCTGATTCGTGGTCGCCATTCAAGAACCTTAACGCCCCATCGGTAGTCGGTTCTTCGAGCTATGTGCCCCGCCCATTGCCACTTCAGCCTGCAAACGCGCTTCGCTATGTCGGTCACTCTGGTTCTCCTACGGATTTCCTCATTTCTGATTCTATCACGTAGAGACACTCCGAACATAGCTCTCTCCATTGCACGCTGAGCGACTTTGAGCTTCCTTATGAGGCCCATAGTCAGGCACCACGTCAGATCGAATCGTCGATCGTCATAGGTGACATCTATCATAAGGTAATAATTTTAAATCTCATTAAATAAGTCGCTATAAACCTGGCTGTTGGAGTGAGGCAAAGCTAGCCACGGTGTGTAAATAGCAGCGCACTGCAAAACTTAAATACCCGACCCGTTAGATAGTCATAATGACGAGAATCTTACATACTAAAAGGTTACACAGTTTAGTAAATTAGTCAGCCATAAAACAGTTATATACCTACAATTCGGAAAACGGATTATTGTATATTAAAAATCACTGCTTTCAATTTGTTCTGTTGATACAAACCTACCTACAAAAAAATGTTGTACCTATGAAATTAAAAAATAAATCTTACATTTTATGTTTCGTAAAGCGCTTCTCAAAGCTGAATGTTTGAGCAAACAGCTTGCGATAACTTTCAAAGAAAATTGAAAGTAAACATGACATAGGGAGTCGAACAGGGCCGGGCGGGGCCGGCCGGCCGGGCGGGCGGCCGGACTCAGCGCTACAAAAATTCGCCTCTAGTGATGCTAAATTGGATCCGCCTAGCAGCTGCAACCACAGACTCCTAAATCATGTATAATTAAGTAGAATACAATATTTAAATAACATTAGTATATTTGACCATTCATGGCCCGATTATATCGCGCATCTTGTTTGAGTAACTTTAAGTGTTATATTATATCAGCTAATAATAAACATAACAAAATAGTTTTACGCTACCAGCTTCAAAAATGAAGACTTTCTATACAAACTTTGATCCGCAATAAAAAGTAGCCTATGTTTTTTCTCAGGCCCTAGACTATCTGTGTGTCTAATTTCATATGAATTCGTTCAGTAGTTTTAACGTGACGGCGAGACAGATTAAGTTTCTTTCGCTTTCAAAAAGTTTTATTTACTACCATACTTAATGCCTTTTGCATTTGAACACAAGTACATAGAAAAAAGTGTTAGATCTGAGCAAAAAACGATATCGTCTACTCAAACAACTCGGAACCATAGCTAATGATTTTGTCTAATAAAGTAAGAAAAGCTTTTAAATAAGTCAATGAAATACTAAGAATATCGCTCCAGAATATCATGATACTTATTGTAATTACAATTGATATTATTAATTACAATTTTTAAAACGTCGGTAAGTGGCATACGCGTGGTACTCTGTGAGTGTATGACTAATGTTACAGAGTCATTATCTCATTAACTTTCAAGGCTGGTGGATTAGATATCTCATGTTTTAGGGGTGCTATTTTTGTCTAAGGTATATGCAATTATTAATACACATTTGTTTAAATTTTGTGGTCACAGGATAGCAAGTAAAATGTGTTTCCAATTGATAATTTAAAAGAGCCTGTGAGTATCTTGCCAGTTCTTCTTACAGAGCGGTGGCTCGGAACTGGCACTTAGATTCACTTACACTTGAATATTTTTTTGTTTTTTAATTGTTTTGTTGCATGTAAGTGAATCAAAGCTTTGTGATTTTAGTGTAATCATATTTTGATTGTTTAATATATGTAATTTTCGCGTGCAATTTGTTTTAAAAACACTGGAGACATAGGTTTTATATTCCTTTATTTAAAAAAAAATTTAAGACGAAAATTTTATATGACATGAAATGTGTATTTTTTACCCGGTTTACAAAGCTGATTTCCAGAATTAAAGGTTTGCTACGTTACCAACACATCATATTATAAGACACCTTGATATAAGTTTGGATAAATTAAATAAATAAATATTCTAAATTAGATAGAACTTCTTTGAACTAAGTTCTTTACAATTAATTGCTTTTGTACAGACGTTTGTTTGGAGTATTGTGGCTAAGGAGTGCATTCGCGTTACTTGTGAGAGGCATCGTCTCGTATATTCGAGGTTGATGCGTCACATGACGCCGATATTGTGTGTCGCGCGGTCCGGTCCGGTCCGGGCTGGCCCGGCGGCATTTGTTGGCTCAACAGCAAATTGGGTAGCAAAGTCAAAGATAACTTCCGACGACTGCGGGATTCCGAAACCCTTTCAAATGTTTAATGATGTTGGAAATATCGATTGTTGTTTTTGGAGAGCGCTCGCTCTTAACTTTTGTACGTTATCCGATCCAGTATCTTACCTGTACGGACCCCTTTACCTCAAAGGAGATTAGGATGTCGCTCCTAAATTATATCAGAACTCCAGAAAATAAGAGCAACACAGGTTAAAGTACAAAGGAACATTTATTTTCCTTAAGATAAGAGGACTGATCGTAATGGAGTTGTGATAATCTGGAAAGGTTCCGGGAGAATCGCTGCAGCCAACGCGAAATGATACTCGACATTCCGAAATGAATTTCCATCGTTCCGGATCTTGCGTTGAAGTGGGAAGGTCGATTCATACAGTCCGATAAATCGTCAGATAGTCGTATTGAGCAGCCATGAATCTTTATGAGACGGCAACAGGCAGCGCCGCTGTCTGCGGACCGATTTACTGCCGCTGATAGTGCACGGATTCATAAATTATATGGCTTTTACGCGTATTACACGAGGCTGCCGGTTCCTACTCCGCTATTGTATCAGATCACAAATATGAACCTGCTAAGACGAATATTTGAAATCGTACGAATTATATATATCCCATGTGTTGCGGCTGTGTATGGTGGTTCTGATGGAGGTCGATAGAGACGCAGTAGGCTCGGCGTTCCGTCTGCAACCTCAAGATAATCTCATTTTAATTAAACGTGGCTCGGATTTGGCGGCAGATTAATCAAGGGCCTCCGCTCGCTCGCCGGGACTCCTCGAGCTCAGCCCATGAGCTTAAATTACAGCGTGAGGAATTCTCCGTCCCTCTTATTGTGTTTTCGCCTCAAAGAAATAACCAGCATTCCGGCCTGCGATTGGCTGCGGACGAGATCGCCCGCCATCCTTTATTCGGCTCGTCATTACAGTTATTCAGTTTTACACTATCGTTAAAAGTAAAAAGTTCTGTGGATCCGCCGTTGTCCACAAGAGCTTGTATTCAAGCAGCTAGCTTGAGCTATCATGTGAACACGGTGGCGCTCTAATTAGTCAATTAACACTATTATCTAATATTATCATTAATTTGAGCGCAGCAAGCAATCTAGGAATTTTCACGCTTTGTTACGTCTGAACTTTCTTGTGTTGCAAACGGTTAGAGAGAAAATGCATTTCCAACCGAGATAAATAGATTTGTTTTATTATAGCAAAACCCTAAAAGCATTGTCGTGGACTGCTGGCGCGTCGACGCGCGACGAGGAGTGAGAGTATCCCGCCATGGCTGACGCGCGGCTCGACGCCTCAAATCCTCGGAGCGTTTTAGCCGCCACTTTTCCTTGTTACTTATATTTTTCCCGGCGAGGCAAATGTTTTCCCTCCTCGGCTAATAATTCGCGGAGGATAAGACCGGTGGCACTTAGCGCGCCCTCCGGCGCTCCCGCGGGACGCCTTCCCTTTTCCCTCCAAATTGAGTTTCGCTGAGTGATTAAGAACAAAAACTAGTTACGGCCGAGTGTGCCACTCGTATGCTTCAATGGTGACCTAATGACGGCGCCTCTTACGATTCAATATTAGTTGTTGAAGATTTCGGCCGACGCGGCTCTCGGCGCGCCCAGGACCGGAGTTGTTTGTTCACGGGAACGACTCCTCCGAGTGTGCCGGAAGATAAATTAATAACTTTTGTACGTTGTTTCTGCGATACAAGACTCAGCGCCGCGCGACACATGTGCGGAGGTTTCCTTTTCATCGCGAAATGTATAAAACTTTTCTTTACAAATAAAATAAAAAGTACACTCATTGCAATCAGTCCGACGACTGCGAGTTTGCACTCGTTCACTCGTTAGAAATCGTGATACGTAGTGGAAGAATATTGATATATTTATGTTCAAGCAAAACATGTCATTGTAAGTTTGTAAAATTATTAAAGTTATAGCCATGAATCTACCTAATCCAATATACATGAAAATTCAAAAAAACCTTTGGGTCTACGAGCAACTTATAGGAGGCAGAAAAATCTCTATGACATGACATTTATATTTAGAACATTAATGGTGGTGGTGGTAGTGGTGGTTGTAATGTGTGCTCACCGGTTCTCTTCTCGGGGTCCCGGAAGAGCAGGTCGGCGAGGCGCGCCGGCGCGGAGCGGCCCTTGGCGTTGACGGCCACGGCCACCAGCCGGTGCCGCACGTCCCACTCCAGGCCGCGCACCGTCCACGCCGGCTCCGACGCGGACAGGTTCACCCTGCGCAGTGCACACCACCGACACTCAATTCCACCGTCTCCAAACAAACAACAACATACATACAGAACGGATTCTACGAGACGCACACTCACAGTGACGGCAGCTCGCTTGATGGCACCTCGCGTCTCTTTGGTCGCCAACTAGTTTAATCAACAGTTTTACATATGTCTGAGTTGTGCCTACTGCGCGCGCAGACGGTGAGTGATCGTAACGGAATCTCCAGTGGACTTTACAGCCGCTCAGCTCCTAGGTTAAAATGCAGTAAAGGCGATATAGCCGGCGGCAGTCCGCCGAGATAAGCCGAGAAGGGAATGAGCCGCACTACCCGAGATAACCCCGGCCATTCTCTCCTCGTAAAAAACATTCAACCACACATAATCGCACCCAAGCAGTAACTGCAAAAAGAGCAATATTCATAAAAAAATGAATGCTATGAAAGTTCATATAGTTTGATAACAGAGATGACGCTCTGTCGCTAGCGGGCGACGCAGCGGGTGACGCAGCGGGTGACGCAGCGGGCGACGCATCACACGTATCTCACGTACTCGCACGTGCAGGATTAGACTATAACGTTATACAATTTACAGGATTGAATACAAAATGGCGTAGGTACGTGTCCTCGATCCATAATTAACGTTTCGGCAACTTTAATGGGGACTCGATGTTTGCTCAGTAATTTCGTGAATATTTGTAAAGCAATTACTTCTTGATTGTAAACCATTTAAACATTTGTTTTCAGTTCCAAAGATAAAAATAACGAGTTTCTGTTTGGAGGCTGGAATATTCATGAAAATATTTTTATTACTGCAATATATTAATTTAGAAATAAAGAAAACATGGTCAGAGGGGTTCATTACAATCAACATTGAATCAAGCTTATTGATTTGTCGTGTTGGAAAACAATAGTAGATTTGCTTCGGTTATTAAAACAATTTTGAACTAAAAAAAATCCAATTTATGCGCGATTATGACATAAACTGTTGGCCACAAGAAGGCCGCATCGAGTTGCTGACGAATGTCTCCGTTGGCAGTGAGCTGTCACAGGTGGGTGGGTCCGTCTCGGCGCACGTGCCGCGGCGAGCAGGCAAATTGCCTCGCGATATTAAAAACAATGTCTCCCCTCCCGCCCAGGGTTGTCAGCGCTCCGATTTGTTCGCGGATCGGCGCGGCGCGCGGCGGGCTTTTCAACCTATATTACGTTTTTGTGTATATATATAGTCAGAAAAATGATTTAAATTGGTTGTCTTCCATTTAAATAAAAAATACTGCTGACATTTCAAAAATATTTTCAACTTTTTGTAGATATGATATTTAATTTCCAAAATAAATAAGAAATTATGTTATGATTACTGCCAAAAGTTACAGCGCGGTGCCATCCCTGGACCTCTCCGCGCCCCCATGCCCTTTCTCATTTCATACGGACTCAAATACGCCATATTATTAAAATGACTTCCTTTTGTTGCACGCCAAGAGTCTTATAAAAGCGTAATTATTTGAAGGCAGAACAATGATGCTTATATTATTATCACAAATTCTATGGAATTTAAAATTTTAGATTCAAATATCTCGATCGGGCCAGGGCTCGACGACTCAGGACCCGGACGATTGAGTGGGGGGGACTAAGTTGAAAAATAAAATAGATATAAATATTTTCTGACATTCACACCAATTATTTAGTTTCAAGATAAGTATCATTAAGAACTTGTGTAATGGATACTAAATAACGGATAAACATACATAAATACTTTTTTTTTTTTTGTAAATAAATACTTAATATACATAGAAAAACACCCAGACCAGAACAAATATTCATGTTCATGCACACAAAGATTTGTCCTGCGTGGGAATCGAACCCACGACCTTAGGAGCGAAGAGCGGGTATACTCGCCATCACGCCATATCGGTCGTCAATATGACATTGGACAATGAATAATGACATTGGACGCGCAGTAAAACCTATCGGGTCACAATCGAAGTGCGGCATGAGGGGTGGCGGGCGGGTAGGCCTATAGCAACGCGGAGACGCTACATTCGCGGGCATACGTCTTTCTGTCCGTTTCTTTGTCTGCACACACAGGGTGCCCAGGCGGTCACTATGACCGTGGCGCCGACAAAGGACGAGTGTGAGAAGAGTTGATGCGGTGGGTACTGGCCTGGGCGTGGCGTCGTCGCGCGAGTAGACCTCGAGCAGGAACCGCTGCGGCAGGCCGCCGTCGAAGGCCGCCACGCAGGCCACCTCGGCGCTGTCCGCCGTCTGGTTCCACAGCGAGCAGTTCCGCGGCGCGTGCGGCTTGCCTGCACACCCACACACCGACACGCCGACACACATTACTCTAAGCAAGTGGTGGATTAAAAATATCTTTGTAACAATTCCCGCGCTACTATAATTTCCCGAAAAATCGAGAAACTACATCGTTGTTCTGAGGCTCCTATCTTACCTGAAGATGCCCTGTGTAAGGGCGAAACACGTGTCGTGTTGAATGGTTTCTCGATTTTTCGGGAAATTATAGTAGCGCGGGAATTGTTACAAAGATATTTTTAATCCATCACTTGCTTACAATGGATTTCCACAAAATAACGCCTGAATCAATACATTATTTTACACATTACTCTACTGATTCTCTGCGTCTCACCAATATATAAGTACATTCAGTTCTAACGAAATTAGAAGTATTAGCATTGTCGACTTCGCATATCGACGGTTAAGAATCAATAATGTCTATCTCAAAAAAGTCAACTTTACAGTAGATAAAAAAAACATTTCTTCGCTTTAGTAAATAAGTTTACAGAAATGTTTAAATCGATAAAAAAAGTAAATAAATGCTAGAAATAATGTTAATATTGAGATGGCTGTTTGCATAACATATGTCGAATTGAACTTTAAATGTATCAATTTAAAAAAGTAAAAACAGCCAAAATTAAGATAGACACTATCGATTCTTAACCGTCACTATGTTGCTTCTTTTTAACCACCTGGTGTACCAACTTTGATAGTATTTGTTTGAGAGATGACTCAAACTGTCATTCAATTCAATTCAAAAATAGTTATAGATAAAATTCAATGAAATTTACTGTACTTCATATTTAGTTTATTTGTGCGCTAAGAGGTTTAATCAATATTTTCAAAATGATATCCGATTACGCTTGCAAATATAAAGAATTTTTCATAAACAAAAAGCTATTGTCCTTAACTACATAAACGAACCATATTTTACCAATAGGGTAGCACTCAAACTTATGGCCTTTTAAGGGATGTCATTAACGCAGCCTATGATGTTGGTAACACCACGATTTAACAAATATTATCCTCATCATCGTCTCAGCCTCTAACGTTCCCACCTGACCACGATTCAAAGCTCTTCTCTTTTTTCAATTCGTAATAGCGCAGTCCGAAAGCAGCAGACGTGGCATAATATATTAAATATAATCAATGAAGCGCTCGTAGCTCTGCGTTGCTCGGTGGTCGGAAACGATCATGAAAGTATAGCAGAGTTTACAGAGGTCAGTCCTTGGATGAGTGACCGTTTGTGTGGCATTTGATATCGAGCGCTTCGGAAGGCACGTTAAGCCATTGGTCCCGGTTATCACTAATATAAATTATAACAGCAGGACGTGCCTCCGCCAATCCGCACTGGGTCAGCGTGGGGAGTATGACCCAATACCCTCACACCCTGATTTGTGAGAGGAGGCTCGTGCTCAGTACTGGGACGTTAATGGGCTGAGATGATGATGATGATGAATGAAACATATTTATAAGTATGAAAGTGCTGTCGCGTGGTACCGACCGGCCGCCACCATCTGGAAGACGCAGGGCGCGAGCTGCGCGCCCACCTCGTTGGACGCGGCGCACGACAGCGTGCCGTAGTCCAGGTCCGCCACCGGCGTGTACCTGCAACAAGCGGGCCATTCAGCAGCGGCCACATACACTACACTACTAGACCAGCCAAATAAATGGAGGCATAGACTTCACCGCCAAAGGACAGGCACTAACTAAGGGTATGAGAAATCAAAGCCTCAAACTAGGCGTTCTAGACATTTTAACAAAAATATATATAAAATACTAATTTATTAAGCACCTTTAAAATAATGACTAAACTTTGTATGTTGGCAAAAAGGCCTGTAACTCGGCTTTCGGATTATTACGAGTATGTATAAGTGATACCCGACAACAAACAGTTTGACATGCCTTCTGAAACACAGATGTCAAATTGCACACAGCAATCAATCAATAAACGACTGACCCTCGGTCATATCTGCTTCTGAACTATACACCTAGTGCTGCGGCGGAATATGAACTCTATAGTAATTCCGGCTAAAACTTTACAAACAAGTTGTTAAAATTGGTATAATCTGCGGCATATAAGTTGAACAATGATATTGGACGGGTCCCATACGAAGTACGTAGCATGCGTAGATTGTAACTATAGCAGCGCGGCGCTACGCTCGCGCTTATGCGTTTATTTACTTTCTGTCCATTTATTTATTTTTTCTACGATTGTACTCCTGCGCAGTGCGTAGATAACCGCCACTCTAGTTCAACTTACGTGCTATCTTTTAATGCGTGTGTATATGTAGATATACTATAGTACGACCGTCTAAATCAGTCTTCGCCTGCGCGGTACAGGGGTGAGGGGGTAGTACGACAACGGGGGTGCGGGCGGCAGGCGCACTCGGCCCCGTTGTCGTCATACCCCCTCACCCCTCACCTCTGTACCGCGCAGGCGAAGACTGATTTAAACGAACACTCGCTCGCGTCTCTCTTTCATACTTACAGGATTACTGGTTTCATGTAAGTGTGAAAGACACATAAGCGCTGTGATAGTCCCACATTTTATTGTGAAAGCGAAGGAGTGAACCATTAAGAGTAGTTAGTATTTGTGTAGTTACTTGAGGCTGGACGCGCTGCCGTTGGAGGTGTAGCGGTCGGCGGCCACGTCGATGGTCTCGCCCGAGTTGTTGAACTTCCATTTGAACACGGCCGCCGGGGGGTCCGCCTCCACCTCGCACACGATCACCACGGACTCGCCGCGCGCCGCCCCCACCACGCCCACCACGCCCGACCCACCTGACCCGCCGGACCCGCTCTCCCGGCACGACGGAGAATCTGCAAACACACAGCACATACAAAAATGAGGTGATGAGGATGCACCACACCACACATCACTCTTCCAACTAATGGTCGGATCGAACGAACTAAGTTACGGGCGACCACCACCCACGATCAGTTTTATTTGTACATTTTAACTGCACAGGTATTCCCGTAGGCAAAACATAAAACTTTATATTTTAGGTACAGTCGTTCCAGGTAAACGCTCAGTCTGCACTTAGGCCTCGACGATAGTATCGTAATTAAATTCATTACTTAATACTTGGCTTTCTGAAGCACTTTAACCTTGGAGCACCTTTACTGTGCCGGTTGGGAGCTACGAGAAGTTAGCAAAAATCTCGACAAAGTTCTGTCTTCTGCCAAAACTGTTCAAGAATCCAGTTAAGTACCTACTGTTCAAAGAATCCAGTTCATTTCAACAATAATAGAAATCGAAATTATTACTTAGATAATTTTAGTTATATAATAAATTTGAATTCGAAAATTTCGTTTTTTTCTGTATGAATATTGGAAGTGCTATATGACAAAGCAAAAGTACCGATATCAGGACGACTTAACTTAAATAACCCTTTTCCACTGTGAGGGCCGCCCGCGGCAAAGCGTCACGTTATTATCAAAACCGCCGCGAGCAGAGCCGCAGCGAAAGCTAGTCAATAATTAATTAAATAATGAGACTTAAATTTCTAAATAAACATTTAATATTTCTTTTTACTAATCTTTATTTTGATTGCGAACATCCATTTTGTAAAGCAAAAACTATAATTAGACTCGAAATACTAGGGTAAATATTAGACGACCGCTGTACGGACCGAAAAAAATTGGTAATTTATATTTATAACGTAATGGAACCCGATTTTTCATTATAAGAATTCAAAAAAGCAATCTCTGGCCCGATCCCTTTATTATCCGGCCTGAAGGAATCTATCAAATCACTTAAAGTGAAATGGAAGATGAAACTAGATCGCCGGCGATTCGCCCTAAATGAACGGAGACATGCGACGAATATCGTGGAAATCTTTAGGCTCTTTGCAGACTAAGGAGGCAGTGTTTTATTTACTGAGCGAAGTCTGACCATAATCAGTATAACGAAAACTCTTCACTAGGCATTATTTATGATTTTAAACAATTTTGAAAATTTCGTAAGTAATTGGCGAAAGCGCAGGGTGTCGTACAGTGGACAGATATTCAGTAGGCAATGTTTGTGTTATAGCTTCAGGAGGGTGAAAATGAGAAGCAGGAGGGTACACACAAAATAAACCATAAACAACCAGAAGTACGACCACGACAACTATATTGTGTAGGCTGTATTGTCTGCGCGACGCCCTAACCGGCCGCTCTGCAAAGGTGGCCTGGCCCCGTAGCCGGCCCGGACGTGCCGGACCGTAGCGCGGCGTGACGTCAGCGCAAGTCCCACTCCATAATTCAGCCCTGCGATACTCCGCGACTTATCGATACCGTCTCCTATTTTGCTTGCACTGTATGACCCACTTTCTAGACTCGCTCTTTCAAGCTTTCGACGGAGTAAGCCGTCACGAATACCAAGTGCGCAAGTTTTCAGTGAACCGACTATTTTATATTCAAGTGGAGTACACATTTTACTGCCAATACTTGCTAAATTTGTAATTGCGCGCCACTTAAACTAGTTTGGACAAACTGGTGTGGCATCAAATTAATATCATATTTCTTTATTATTTTATAGGACTCTGTTTAAATTGATTACCTCAAGAAGAAACTCACACATGGATAATTTAGTTTTGAAACATTTTTTTGATAAAATTTGGCCTGATGATAATTTTAGCCAAATATGGGTTTTCAAAGTGGTGGGGGCGGCCAGCCGGCCAGTGGAGCACGCGGCCGGCGGGAGCGGCGCGTGTTGCGTGCGGTTGCCATGGTTTAGAATAATTGCCGGATAAAAATCTGCTGAAACAGCTTACTGTATTTTCAGCCAATAAAGAATGTTATTGGCGTCATTGTATTTATGAACCATTTAGTAGCTTAGATTGTTAAAGAGTAAGGTCATTACGAACACGAGTATTACGTATCTGAGTACAAAAGAGCATTTTCTGGATCTCGTTTCTTTAATTTACGAGTCGCAGATGCTGAACAGTTTGCTAAAAGGTAATAAAGTAAACAAAGTCTTTCTAACAAATTATTTGTTGCACGAAGAAAATATATAGAAGTTGGTTAAAACATTGTAAAAATGTGTACTGTAGCTCAAATAGGTTCCGTTTGTTCCTCAGTGAATGTAAGACAGTGCCAGATGTTGCAAGGAGTTTGCGGCCGGGCGCGGGGGGTCGGTGACAAGTCATTATGTCAGCGGCTCTATTAATAACGGGCCGGCGCACTATGGGACGAAACAGTATGTTCCATCTCAATAATGGTTTTGACGAAAGTCGTAAATCCATAGATTCCTTTATGGTTTTATACTCTGAAAGGGTGGATTTTACTAATAAATTACAAAAAAAATTAAATAACTTAGTTTTAGGTTTAAAAAATGAACCTCAAACATTGGGCATAAATATTTTCAAGCCAATTAAATTACCGTTAAGGAAGTTCAACACAAAATTATTCGGAAGTTTTCCAAGAAAGTATATTAGTGTTATACATCATTAGATAGCTTAGAATGTACACTTTGCAACCAAGTTTAGTATTTGTAAAAGAAAAAAATGATTATATTTTTTTTAATTATTTTTAGTAAAGTAAAGAAAATTTCGTTTTTGTTTATTTCAATTGGAGTTTTCCTTGTTGCCGAAGGCTGCCGGTGTCAAGTTAATCACTCTATTAGTGACCTTACCTATTCAGTAATAAGAGGATTTAAAAAAATCTTGCGCGTTTTTTGCGCCAATTGTGATTTATAAGCAATATGTCAAACGAGATAAAGTAAAAAATAACCCGAAAATTACGGTTCTTCTTTTTTTATGAAGAATCTTATATTTAATTATTATATTTTGATGTCTATCTTGTATTCTTTATTTCTATGATAGAGCACACAGTAACAAATTAGACTACAGGAATCTTCCCATGGCACTTTTGTTAACGCTGACCACCTCAACCACAAGTATGATATTTCTGCGGAAGTTTCATTTATCTGTTGTGGTAATGGATAAGATTTATGGAAATGATCCTCCATATATCTTACAATTTAGGGTTTGAGAAGTGGTCAGCAACAACTACAGAAAACAAGCAACTTAAAGAAGACAAGAAAAAATATGTCCAAAAACGTTTCCGAGAAGTGCTTGGTTTGCACATTGATAAACCACGCCAAGGTTCCGGTAATAGCAATGACGGAAATACGGCAAGGAGATTTTTCCAAAATTACCAATGTTCTGCAGGTATAACCGGAATTGATGAAGAATTAATCAAGAGATTCTTTATAATTCTTCAAACTATGTCATCGGGATTCCCTATAAACGCAGAAAAATTCGGCCAGTATACATTGATAACAGCGCAATTATACGTAAGCAAATATAACTGGTACTACATGCCATCTTCGGTCCATAAAGTACTTATACATGGTGCTAAAATAATAGAGCATTATGCAGTTTTGCCTATAGGACAATTATTCGAAGATGCCCAGGAAGCCCGATATAAAGATTACAAGAAATATAGGTTACATCACGCTAGGAAGTGTTCTAGATTAGCAACAAACGAAGATGTTCTGCATATTTTGTCATATACATCTGATCCTTATATATCTAGCTTAAATAAACCCAGTTTTCTTATATCCAAAGAATTATTTGACGAATCTAAAGAATTGTTGGAAATAGAAAGTGATGAATAGGATAATATGCGAAAAAATAAAAAAAACTAATTAAAAAAATGTAATGTTATTTTTAGCATGTTTATTTAATAACAATAATTTCGTTTTAAACTTATTTTAAGCAAAAGTGTAAGTGTTTATTGGTATTTTATTTTAACTGTATAACTTTTTGTATGTAATTTCGTGTAACTTTATCTTTGCCATTTTTTTACGACAAATATATATGTTTTATAACGATAATGTTTGTTTTCTTTAATTGGCTAAATATTCATTAATACGTAAAAAAAAATTCAAGGAGTAACATCACAAAACAAAAAAGTTATCGATTTTTGAGATGAAAAACACCAGTTCGTCCCATAGTGCGGCGGTGCAGCACACGCTCAAGTTTGCAACTGTTGAGCGAAGGTCCGCACTTTGCAATTCGCAGCTGCTAGAACTAAATCTTTGACATTTTAGGAGATCCGCCTATTTTATTTCTTGTGGTTTAGTCCGATTACCGTTTTAAATAACGACGACTTGGTTTTTGTATGAAGTGTTCGCCAACATTACCAGAATATAAATACACCTCACTCGCAGGTACAATGTATGCAGTGAAGTTTTTATAATTATCCATTTATCTGCTCGGGCGCGTGCACATACGTGGCCGCATGACTGCGGTGCGTATTTCTTTAATATTTGGTCTTAATTTGTGGCCCCCAATAAAAGGGGGTTGACTTGATTTAACCAATTTCTATTCGAACCTATTTTCAAGAATAAAAGTAGAATTATATAGTATTTCAAGCCGACTGCATCGACTGCTTCCCACCAGGCTGGAAGTCTTTATGACATGCCACATTAAAAAAAAGCTAGTAATATTCTACGTGACTTTAATGATTAAACAGCAACAAGTCGCACAATCGGCCATTAATCGCCGGCGCCCAGCTGCAGCCAGCTCGCTCCTAGCCACTTTGGCGGCAGCTGCGTCGAGGCACTCCGGGTGCCGTCAAGGTAACATTATCCAATATGTTGCAAGGATACAAGTACACAAAACATGTTAAGACCAAAACGAAACTGCTGGCAACAAATAACGAGCAGCAGAAATTCCTACTGTGTATACGTCCAAGTGTCTATTAAATGAGTGCGAGAAGCACCTAATGATTTAAGGTGCTTCTCGCATTACTCGATACACAAGATGGTAAGTATAACATGTCGACGTGTGTGTATATATGCCTATCATTTTGTCTACATTACATTCGAATTTGGGAAAGCATTTCGTCTGTGGCTACGCTCTGCACAATTAGGTATAAAATTTATCTTGTCTCACGAGATCCACAAAAATGAAGAGTGACTTTAATTTCCCTCTTTTTAATTTCATATTATATCAATTTCGTTGTTGTGGTTATAAGTGCAATATTACATCTTGCATGAACATACACATGTATTAATTTCAACATACTTAAAGTTTCACAAGTTGACATAATTCCAAAGACAAATACCACCAATAAATACGCCAAGTCGTAGACAACAGCCGGCCCATCTCCAATGTCCCCCCCGAGCCGCAACGCCTGTCTTCTCGTCTGCAGCAACAAACGTGCTTCTCTAATTTACTTTCGTTATTTATCGACCCCCTGCTTAAACACCGCAATCCATTCCCGTGCTCTCTAATTGACTATTGTTTAGAAATCCTTTCACCCACTTACTGTTCAGGTGGAAATAGAAAAATGTACCAATTTATTTTAGCCGTCTTTAAATCGCTCCCTGACTTTGGTAGTAAAATATTATGTATATTAGACATCAATGAGTTAAATAAAATCTAAGCCGTCTTTTCAAAAATAAAGTATCGCCTCTGAAGTGAAAGTTAAAATTCCATTTGAAGCGTGGAGCTAAAGAGCTAGGAAGTTTAGCCATTGAGTATTCTCTTTCAGAAAGCATCAGGCCAAACGTTGAGGAAAAACAATGCGAGAAAACTTTTTCTGAAGCTAGGCCTGATAGCGCGAACAAATACAAGTGCGAGCAGGCAGAGTTCGGAGCTGGCTGGCGAGCCGGTGCGGAGGGTAACTACTGTGCCTACTTTTTAATTTGTGTGCTTTATTTGAGGCAACACAATACGCGGACGGCGCGGTTCATTAATAGCACCAACTTGAGGTGGGTGACTGACTCTCATTGTTCTTGGGTTTTGAATGAAATTCCGCAGTAGAGGTGAATCGGTGGCGGGATTGTTATTTAACCCAGAATCGCCTGCTGAGTCGGAAGTGTTTTCTTAAAGTTAGAAATTATTGGCGAGGACCGAAAGAGCTGGCAGACGTAAACTTTTTACGGTATGAATTTAAGCAAAGTTTAAGATACGAGTGCATCGAGCAAATAAGATTGGAAATTGCAGGCCCGGAGCGCGCCATAACTCTGGATCTTTGAGCGGACCATAAATCATTATACTCCTGATGTACGTTCGAGTGCCGCGCTCGTGCTATCTAGCGTAAAGTCGATACGATATAAGCACAGAGCTTTGAATATTAGATGAGTTTCGCCAACAATGCAGTTATTGCGCTGTAAACCGCATCGTCGTTATGGCGATGTGCAAAAAACAAGGTCGTAAACAGCGGTAGATATGAGGAGTGTTGATTTACGGCGGCGGCGGCAGGAAGCGGCCCGAAGCTATCGCCGTCGCCGGACGGCCGCCGGGGGCGTCCCGCGCGGGTCCCGTCCGCGACGCTAATTTCAATAAATTCAAATATCGTACGCGAGGCGCCCGCCGCCCGAATACCGCCACTCTGGCTCGAATAAAATGTTCCAAATATGAAGCGAGAATTTTCCAAATACTCGCCAATAGCACAAATGGAAGTTACCTATTCGGACATTCGATTTTTCTGAATAGGTTAAAATTCATATGACATGAGCAATTTCCAAGAGTATTAAATATGGGTGTCCCGAGTAAAATACATTTTTACCTCAGTATCTACAATGATTTTTTCACAGAATTAAGTTTCTTCATTATAGTTTTGTCATATGGAAAAGTTTTATCAGATTAAGTTTTATTTAACACAATGTAAGTGAGCATTGTGGAAGGCCTCCTGAGAGGAAGTCGTCACCGCAGTCTATGGGCGCTTGCAATGTGTTAGTATAGCTCCTGGCATTACTAGCGCGTGGCTGAACCGTTTAATTCAATTTCACTCCTTTTTTAAAGAGTTCCATGGTGAACTCTATTGGGAAAATTAGCCAGGTTGGTCATACCACATACACCTGCTGCTGCTCTCTCTGCTGGGCTCTGGTTGGAGTAGGGTGAGAGAGGCTTACACTTGACCCGGAAGTGCAGCTCGTTGGAGACGGTCTCGCCCTCGGCGTTGAGCGCGGAGCAGGCGTAGCGGCCGCTGGAGTGGCGCGTCACCTTCTGCAGCACCAGGCTCTGGTTGGAGTAGTGTGAGAGACGCTTACACTTGACCCGGAAGTGCAGCTCGTTGGAGACGGTCTCGCCCTCGGCGTTGAGCGCGGAGCAGGCGTAGCGGCCGCTGGAGTGGCGCGTCACCTTCTGCAGCACCAGGCTCTGGTTGCTGTGGAACACGCGCGCCGTCGCGTTGTGCGCCAGCGGCCGGTCCTGACAATTAATTAAACAACTCTCTTACAACCAAACCAAATTTTTGAATTAAGTATCATTAAGAACTTGTGTTATGGATACTTAATATATAACGGATAAACATACATATATACAGACGAGAGAAGACCATGGTGAGAGAACCAATAAATATATAGTGCCAAAAATGTTTAATAAAATAGATATGTTAGGAAAGGAAAATAAAATAAGTATGTTTATGTTGCAGAAGAAGTTACGAGGGGAATTGCTTCTGAGAGCATAGGCAATGCAATTTTTAATTTTTACCCTTTATAATGTTTATTTTTTATTATTTTTTTTTGATATTAGTTCCCTTTTTTAATTTTATATAAAGTTCTTAATAAGTTAGTGAGAAAGAGAAAAGAGCGCTTCTCGCCTTTAAAAAAATTGTTTGGCGAGGATCTTCATTATAAGAACAAAATGTATTTTTTTAAATTGCTTTTTGTAAATAAATTAATAATTTTGTAATAACATTGGTTGCACTAAGGTGCACACAAACAATCAGACCACAACAATACTTCATTTCCATGCATACAAAGATTTGTCCTGTGCGGCGAATCAAACTAACGACCTCAGGTGCGTAGAATACTAGGGTTGTATAGGACTAACGTAAATCTAAAAATGCACAGTGTAAAATTTTAGAAAAAAATCATCAACTTACTAAACTGTAGTCTTAGCACTCACGGAAAATTTTAGGATTTACGTCCGAGTTATAATACCATGACAGGCCACCTTCACCACGACAAGCATACACTTTAGGATTCTCATTTCTCGATATTTTAAAAGTCCTTGATGACTTTGCGGCCCAGTATTACATGACATTGCTGAGTGAGTACTATAAAGACTTATCGGATTGCTTCAATTTTTCCTACAATAGGATTTATATGAACCGCGCTCCGTCCGAACAGTCCCACTCCGGCGGACAAAGGCACTCGTTAACGGCAGGATTGATTATTTCCTAACAAAGACTAACTTACCTATCTTATTACTATTTATAATTAATGACCTACACGCTCAAGGCTGTATTATTTTTATTTGCTTTGCATTCTCCTCATTGTGAATTATGTACTGTAGTTACTTATGATATTCTTTAAAATGACTTAGCAATTCTTTGATGCTTATTTTATAAATTAAAAGTAGATATATTGATTTTAAATTATAATTGTTACTTTCAGCCTTACTTTAATGACCTACTAAAGTTAAGGTTTCTAGCATATATTTATTGAGAAAATTTAAAAAACTATTGAAATGGAGCTTACTGAGAAAGACGTTGACACTTGTCACATCCTAGTTTCCGCTTTCCCCCACTAGTATTTTCCAGATTTCAAATTAATTTCTTTAAGTACAACTAAATGCAGTTACATACATTTTGTTACAGGTAAACGGTTTTACTGACTTTTGCTAACTTGCACAAATTTCAAACAGCTGCGAGTAGTTGCTGTTAATTAACAAATAAATAAATAAATAAATAAAGAAATATCAGATTGTTTTTTCACAAAATTTTGTCAGCCCTTAATCTTTTACTCTGCATACCATTTAGATTCACTTATGAACAATTATATGTCTGGTGATTCGTTTGCTTCGTCTGCTCTACTTATTATCAATAATAATAAGAAATTTCAAAACAAACAATTGTTTATTATAGATAGGCCGATTCCGATAAGGCAAATAAATAATAATAATAAATAAACATTTTTGACACTTACACCAATTATTTAGTTCCAAGATAAGTTATCATTAAGAACTTGTGTTATGGAAACTAAATAACGGATAAACATACATAACTACATTTCTTTTTGTAAATACATACTTAATATACATAGGAAAACACCCAGACCAGAACAAATATTCATGTTCATGCACACAAAGATTTGTCCTGTGTAGGAATCGAACCCACGACCTTAGGAGCGGAGAGCGGGTATTCTCGCCACCACGTTATATCGGTCGTCAAAATAAAGGTTTGGAGGTGGTGAAGCGAGCTGATGCCGGCGTAGTGTTGACTCGGCGTGAGGGGCGAGGATCGGGCCGCTGCCGCGCCATCAATCTCGGCGGCACGGCAGGTGAGCTGGACGTTTCATTACGCGCTGCTATGTTAGCTCATTCTTTGCATTTTATAACATTCACGCCTCTTGTTTACCGGCTGCAAGGCCCGATCAAAACAAACCTGAAGAAAAACTGATCATTTTGAGGCCGAGGTTAGAGTTAAACGAGGAGACACATTACAATTTATTAAAATAACAAAATAGTAATTGTGCCTGAAAACTCAGTGAATTTGGTGGTTTAAAAGCTATACTTCCGAAAAAACAATATTTTTTCATAAAATTCATAAAATCGCTGAAGCTTGATGCTCTTTGGCAATAAGCCGAATATTCAACCAATATACTGTGACCTTTGTATTAAAGTAAACTATATCTTATAGAAGTATTATATTGAGGAGATATAATAGAGAAATTACTTACATACTAACTCCGTATGAGGTATAATTACGGCAGAGAAACTGTTCTATCATAAATTTTATTTAAGTGAGTAAGCTTATAATCCCTCTGTGATATAAGTAATCAGCGAAATGTAGAAGGGTCTGTGCAATGCGACTTCTCTTTGATTAGGATTTAGGACGAAGTAATCCGGCTGCTCGCTGGTCGCCGCTCGTGCCGCCGGGCCGCCGGGCCGCCGGGCCGCCGGGCCGCGCTCCCCGGGCTGCCATGTCAAGTCAATCTTCCAACCACATTTCGACAACATAAGTACTATGTGCGCTTATATTGTCCTCCAAATTGTTTCACTCGAATCAGTTGATTGATAAGCTGCTCTTAATCGATATGACGACTCACATTACAAAAGGTACGAAGCAGCATTCTAATTGTCCCGGTGGGCGAAACTCGACCCTAAGCATTTACTCTTATCTCCCTTGATGAGGACACTCGTGTGATTCCCGGCGCCTCAAAGCCCCAAACGACCCCTCATTCCGGCGATCAGTAAATACAGGTGCGGCGATGGGCGATTTTCTCATCGACACTAACGGAAACGTCTCGAAAATCTTGATCGTGGAATCAATCCCGAATGAAAGGAGTGCGAGTGATTCAATCAAGGATGTCCATTATGAGCGGGACGAGTTTCATTGGAGTACAATCTCGCGGATGATCGCGGCAGGTCGCGAGGGAAGCCCCGCGCCCCGCACCACCCCCGCGCCGCCCCCGCACCGCCCCGCCTGCACCCCGCACCCCCGCACTCGCCCGGGAAATAGCTGCTATTAACGAATAAAGAGAGAGAATTTTCCACCTGATAACAATGTTTGCTTATGTTCTCCACGAGGGAGGTATTCACGTCTCCTCTGTTATTGGATTCAGTATGAGTGTTTCATTGTGCGCTAAGGATCGCACTGGAAACAATAGATGCTTGTATCGCAAAAGAGATCATTATTTTAATGATTACTAACACCGGCGTTTGTCGTGACTTACTCTGGAGTGGAGTCGCTGAAATACTGAAAATCCGCCTTTTTTTTTCTGCTACGAGGGCGGCACTGAAAAATTAGGGGAATTAAGGAAGTGACACCACATTACATTCAAAAATGTATTTATTGCTCTATGAAGTCCTTTTCTCCGCGAAATTTGACACATTTTTCCATACGATGGCACCAATCAATTGAAGCAACCATTTCACTCGGAAGTAGGGGGCTCCATTACGGCCGTTTTGTAGGCGTCCACAGCTTCTTCAGGTGATGAAAATCTCTGATCACGCAATTTATTCTTTTTTTAGGGAATGTGTAAAAACTGTTTTGTTCAGTGCGCGGTGTGAGAACTCGTATTGTCGTGATGGAGGATGATGCGGCGATTGCAGTTCTCTTTACGGAGTTCAGAAACGACCTGTGGCAAACAAATGCAAGCATACCATTCTGCATTAACCGTTCTTTGTCTCTCAAGAGGAATAGTCGTAAGATGGCCAGTTTTAGAGAGAAACGTGGCCACCATTTTTTTGCCACACTCCGTGAACGAACAATTTTTGTTGGCTTTAACTCATTTTCGAACTTAACCCAAACTCGTGACTGATTTTCTGTTTCGGGTTCGTACGCGTATATCCAGCATTCGTCACCTGATACGATGATGTATACAGCATTTGATGACCCTGCGTAAAATCTTTTGAGAGTTCTGACGCACCAAGTAACGCGAGCCGCTTTTTGCTCTTCACAGAGCACATGCGGTATCCATCGGGAAAACAACTTTATTACACCTCATTGTTTATGCAAGATTATTTGTATTTGACTCATGCCAATGTCGAAAGTTATCTGAATCTCGCGGTACGTCACATGTCAATCTTCCTCAATCAGCTTACGCACAGCACCAACGTTTTCTTGGGTGGCTGCAGTTTTTGGAGTACCTTGACGGGGATCATCACTGAGCTTGACACGTCTTGACAATTCATAATAAATCAATTTTCTTGAGTCAATTGCATTTTCTTAACGACGGAACAAGTTTGACAAGACCAAGATTTTTTAAATAAGTAAATGGTATTCGATTGGTATTGGTTGATTGTGGGGGCTAGCTTTCGGCTACCTACCGGGTCCACAGGTGGCGGATAGTGGAACGTCCTGCAGATATGCAGGATAGCTGTGAATAAGGTTTACCAAATAAGCAGTCCCGGACCGAAGCGGTAAGGTACCAGGGTGTGGTGGGATATCTCGCGGCACAGATATCTCCAAGAAATACCACACTACCCGCTAAATATCTTACGACATGGCGAGCTTGCACCGCCATTAAATAAGTGCATCGCCCTGGCAGAGGGCAGCAGCCTGCCAGCGTTCATCCAGGCAGACCTCAAACAGAGGAGTATGGCTGAAGAAAATGAGTACCTGTTAGCGGCGATGGAATCCATCAAGACCGGTTTCAGCACTGCGATCACCAATCCGCCGTTGCTGGCGTGGTGATTATTGGCTACCCCCCCTCCCCAAATTCAAAATGAAAGATAAAACACAATATCGACCCCGAGTTCCCAGCGCCCTGTCACTCCTTGGTCCTAGCAGTGACCAGGTGACACAGGGCAGGGGTGCGACAAGGAATCACTGGGAGTTGACACACTGCCGCAAGCAACTTTACATCGCCACATACAACATCCAGTCTCTATCCACGGATGATAGGCTTTTAGAGTTGGAAACAGAATTGCAACGCATCAAGTGGGACGTCTTGGGACTTTGCGAGATTAGAAGGGAAGGCGAAGCGCTCATTACCTTACCGTCTGGGAATCTGTTTTACTACAAAGAGGGTGAAACTAAGGGAACAGGAGGAATCGGATTCTTGGTGAATGGTGCCGTTAGAGATCGAGTACTCCAGATCGGTTGCGTGTCCAATAGAGTGGCATATGTAAAGATAAAGTTATCTGCCAAATACACGCTTACCATGGTACAAGTATATGCTCCTACCACAAGCCACCCTGATGATGAAATCGAGGACATGTACGATAAGATTACCATGGCCATACAAAAGTGTAAATCTCAGTTTACGATAGTGATGGGAGATTTTAACGCCAGAGTCGGGAAGAGAGTCTCAGAATTTGAGAACTGCACTGGGAATTTCGGCTTGGGGGTGAGAAATGACAGAGGCAAGGCGTTAGTTAATTATGTACTGAGAAGCAACATGTACATCATGAACACTTTTTTCGAGAAGAAGACTCAGCGCAAGTGGACCTGGAGGCACCCAGATGGCTTACACAAAAGCGAATACGATTACATCATAAGTAACCGCAAAGATTTTGTGAAGGATATTTCAGTACTCAACAGCTTCTGTACTGGCAGCGACCATCGTATGGTTCGCGCTGCTATAGAGGTCAACACAAAAATGATGAGGCGAAAACTTGTCCGAAAAAATAAACCACGTCACATTATTCCCGATGTCATAAGATCACATACCGAGGAGTACAATTTGTATATTGAAAATCATCTGCACGAGCTCGATCGCATGGGGTCTCTGTCGGTGGATGACCTAAATAAGCACCTTACTGCCGTGATGACCGATGCATTAGAAAAGGTGACACCCAAGGACTTAAACTTCAAACAAAACAAGTTAAAAGATGCTACACTCAACCTTATGGAAAGACGCCGTCAGTTAAAGTTAGACAACCAGGGTAATACTCCAGAATGCCATGATCTATGCAAAGACATTCGCCGGAATATAAAAGAAGATCTTCTGAAATACGAAGAAGACAAGATTTCTGAGGCAGTCGAAAACAACACCAGCAGACGAGTATTGCGCGATCAATTATCAAACGGCAGGAAGGAGATTTTCCAGTTATTTGACGAAAGAGGCGAAGTAACAACGAATAGAGAACATCTGTTGCAAGTGGCGAAAAATTTTTACGAGGTGCTGTATGAAAGTAAGGTTCCGTGTCCTGTGTCGCAGGGTCAGAGACAGCGCCACCCAGTCGCTAATGTGGGATCTGAGGAAATTCCTGACGTGTCGGTGGATGAGATACAGCTAGCGCTGAGCCAAATGAAGAACAGGAGATCTCCGGGGCAAGATGACATTATTCCCGAGATGTTAAAATTGGGGTCAAACGCGCTATGGATGGGCCTGGCACTGTTGTTTACAAATTGTATATTAAACGGCAGGGTACCTGATGTCTGGCACGAAGCCGTAATAGTCCTGCTCTATAAGAAAGGAGACATTCGTAAACTGGATAATTATCGCCCAATTAGTCTCTTATCTCACATTTATAAACTTTTCACTCGAGTTATCCTAAATAGACTAAGCAATAAACTTGACGAATATCAGTCAAAGGAGCAGGCCGGTTTCAGATCTGGATATGGCACAAACGATCATCTGCATACACTGAAGACCCTAATAGAAAAGTGCCATGAATACCGAAAGCCAATCATCATAACTTTCGTAGACTACGAGAAGGCGTTTGACTCCGTGGAGGCCTGGGCGGTTGAGAGGGCTCTGGTGGACTGTAGAATTGACGAGAGGTATATCCAGCTTATTAAGCATTTGCAGTTGCATGGAACGTCAACTATCAGTCTCCACAAAACTACAGAGCCATTCAAGCTGGAGCGCGGTGTGCGTCAGGGCGATACGTTATCACCAAAATTGTTCAATGCTACCCTTCAAAACATCTTCAGAGAACTTGATTGGAATGATAGAGGCATAATAGTCGACGGAGAGAGGTTGAACAATTTAAGGTTTGCGGATGATATTGCCCTGGTTGCAGATAACGTCGACGATATGGTCGCTATGATCGGTGACCTACAGAGTGAATCAGCCAAAATAGGATTAAAACTGAATAAGTCAAAAACTAAGATCATGACAAACATCCCGGAGGCGGAAAATTACAATTTACCTGTAGAAGTCGTCGGTCATTACATTTATCTGGGCCACAAAATCACCCTTGGTCTGGAAGATCAGGTGGCAGAAGTTGAAAGACGCATCGGGCAGGCTTGGGCGGCGTTCGGAGCCAACAGCTTTATCCTTCGATCAAAAAAAATCGCGCAACACCTAAAATCTAAGGTGTTTGATCAGTGTGTCCTGCCAGTCTTCATGTATGGGATGGAGACTACAACGCTGACTTTGAAGTCAGCTGAGAAACTCAGAGTTGCACAGAGGGCAATGGAGCGACTGATGCTGGGTATAAACCTGATGCACCGCAAAAGGAATGAGTGGATCAGGCAGAAAACGAAGGTCAGAGACGTAGTGGAGGAGATAGAACGCCGGAAGTGGAGATGGGCAGGACACGTTGCTAGGATGGACCACAGTCGTTGGGCGAGGAAAATTCTAGAGTGGAGACCCCGTGCCAATACCCGAGGCAGAGGCAGACCACCACGGAGATGGGTGGATGACATCCGTCAACAGGCGGGTGTAAACTGGATGCAGAAGGCGATAGATAGACACGCGTGGAGAGCTGGGGAGGAGGCCCATGTCCGAAGACGGGCGCAAAACGGGCTGATATAGATAGATAGATTCGATATTTAAAACTAAGTAGTTTTCCATTAAACAGATTTTAATATGACAGGAACAGTAGAAATATTCCATCCCCGATACCTTTGGCGCAGCCCTCATACTAAGAATGTTGTTGTTCTTAATTTTGCTTTAACTGTTCATGAACAAAATTTTATCATCAGCATTAAAGTAGAGTACCACTATAAACTGCGGCAGTTATTGTTAACAACAAGTGATTCAATATTCACGTAAAACTACTTATAATGCAATTTGATTGATGTTAAGCTTGTAACATCGTTGTGTGAAATTGGTATTGTTGTGTGTTGTGTGATGTGTATCGGAGACGCGCGAATACGCCATTACGCAGCGACCCCTCACTGCTAATGTCAAATTTAGCAAAGCCAGCTTGCAGAATAAATTGGATGAACTATTTAAGCAATTTGAAAGGAGTGATTTAATACCTCCGCCGATACACTCGTGTTCGAGATATCAATTTAATCGTTTCGGTGGTATCAGGGGCGATGGAAGGCGCTCCGCCCGAGAGGCCCGGCTGCGGCCCGGCTGCCGCGACCACCGACATAAGTCATCGACGCCGCCGCGGCTGAATAATTGTTCAGATTATATTATACATAAATTTCGCCTAAATTTATGATCGCCTGAGACTAGAAATTTATGTCGCATCTTATTATTTTGACAGGTCATTCGCGAGTGTTTGATGACTGAGGGGTGGATGTGTCTGTTTTGGGACTTAATTGATACCCATTGTTTGGAGCGCGGTCGCTGGTAGTAAGATGAAACGTACATAATGCGATCAGTGGAACCCGTGGGACACCGGGGGCAAGAGGAACAATATTCACGTCGTAAGACCGTAAAAATTGCTCGGTTTCATATGTAATGTGCTATTCAGACCGGTTCCTTCTGCTCCTGGTTGCCGAATTATTCACAGTACGTAGCGGCTTTAGGACAAAGTGCACATTCATTTCGAGAGACGGATGTTATTGCGACGCAACAAGATATATTTTTTATGAACAATATTGCCCCCACTCGGCCGGGCGTGCAGACTCCTGCAGCCGGCAGTGATAATATGCAAATGCTGGCACTTTTGCTACGCCAGTCACGGATGGCTCCTCCCTTTCTGAATTTAATATTTTTCTTGATTGACGAGTGATTCCACGCGGAATACCAAATAAACTGGAGAGCAAGAATTCTAATGGCCCTTCTTTATCGCGGGCCGTTACGCTTATTGGTCAATCTCCGGACGAGGAGCTTTCTATAGATAATGATGCGACCTTCTTTAGTGGTGCTGCACAGCTATTGAGATTACATAAACAAACACGTACTGAAAGTATATTGTTGTTCAATATTTCTCGACACATGTTTTAGAAGCTCTGTGGTGCTGGGTGGTCTGCACAGATCACCGAAGAGACGCGGAACTAACAGAGGTTATTCCTTGGATGTATGACCGCATTTAAAATTGTGCGTTTCCGTGCTTCGGACGGGACGTTAAATCGTTGGTCCTGATTACATAATATTTGTGGTAGCCGGTAAGTTATAAATGGGCGCGTAATAAAACTCTAACAGCAGAACGCGACACGCCTGCCTTCGCCAATCCGCACTGGGTCCGCGTGGTGGCGTAGGATCGAATACCCAGTCACCTTGGGTTGTGAGATGAAACCCGGGCTGATACTGATTATATACCTACAAACTTATCTATATAGGTTAAACTTTTTCGAGGATACAAGGAAAACAGTAGTTTCTCGCTTATTTTCTAAAGTAATAGTTAATCTATTTATTTTCAATTTACAGAATAACATTGAGATTACCATAACAAGACATTTGATTTGATATGTAACATTTCCAAATGACGTTTTACCGCGTTGGGGTCAAGTATATTCATATATGTGTGGAGCTCGATTCGATTCAGAGACGATTGGCTGTAACAGACAGAAACACGACAGATCCTATAAGGTTACCGAGTTTTTTGTCCGGGATGGACGCACCCTAAAGAGCACATTTTGTGGGAAGAATAAGTAAATTTTTTTATACTATCTTTATGATGATGTATAACGGAGTGCCAGACCAATAACATCTTCTCTTCTATTAGAAACCCATTAATTGAATGCAGACCACAAATATCTTGTTAAACAGTGACAATTAATCAATCAATACTCATTCATGTTTAATTCACCAGTAATTTCATAAGTGCCGGTAAATCGCGCTATCAGTGACAAGGGTCCGCAGTAGGCCGCACTCACTTCTGAAGTTTGTTCTGCGCTCGACCCGAATACTTACTTAATGGCAACTCAAGTTCCTTACAAATTCCTGTGTACTGAAGAAACTATTGAAATCACATTATTGTGAAGGGAATTCCACGAAAAATTTACCTGAACCTCCGCGCATTGAGATGAAATTCAGTATAAAGTAATGTAACTTATTTTTTTACGTTCTCATGACTGCGATATTTTCTTAAGAGCTTATCATTTGTATCAAGAAAAAATATCGTTTGTGATATTAATATCATGTAAAAATTGACATATTAAGTAGTTCAAAAATAATGTCCAATTACCCAGCTCACATTATCTTAATTATTTCAACTTTTGACAATAACTTTGTCCAACGTACTTTCCTCGTTCCTCAGCTGAGAGGGATTCGGGTTATACCTACATACTCCATTACACGGAATCGATAGACAGTAGACAACATTTTTAGACAGTCGAGTCAAATAAAAGAATTTAAAAACTACGAAGGTTTTGCTCGAAATCTCAGCTCAGAAGAAAGCTTAAAATCTACCACAATACTCTTTGCTTTATCAGTTGTACGCAAGACATCCTCCCAACCTCCCACTTATATCATTACCGCTTACTCTTACTGAAATTTCAATTATGTGTTGGCTGTTTATTGAAAACATCATATCCGAATGTCAAACAAAATGCGAACCTGAGGCAATCAATCGTTGGAGGAGACAAAGAAGGCAGCATGCTTCGCGCGGCGATACAATTTCTGAGGCGGCTCCACAAACACGAGGGGAAATATTTCATTTCGGGTAACAACGTCCCTCCCTCCCGACCTCCCCCTGCCCCCTCTCGCTCCTGACAAAAAGTAAATTATACCGTGCTCGGGCCTCCTCTCATATACCAAGGTGAGAGGGGTTAACTTTCAGTACTCCGAGGAAGTGCGGCAGAGGCAGGTATGTAGCGTCCTGCTGGTATAACTTTTCAAGACGCTCAATGAGGTCTCCGACTTGGCTTTACAACAACCACATGTAGTAAAAACTGGGAACATCAGCCATCTTGAACTAATAAGTACAATCTGAAGCACCTGCTTCAGCCATCTGTGTTCAATGTAACACAAACAGTCACCTACCCAAGGGTGGACTTCTGAAAGCTCTACTTAATTTCCTATAGTATAAGTTAGACACACTCAAATAACGATTTCAATTTTGTTTGACCCGTGTCATATGAGTTGATACGAGTTAAGAAAGACGAGTGTTATTTGTAGACGAAAGGACGCCATAATCCATTTCACTTTAGATGAGTGGGTATTTGCACAATTTTAATCCCGTCCTCCAAAAATTTTTGATTCAGATCTAAAAATAAAACCAGTGAAACCTTACCCTTTAAATGCCTCGGTACCCGAAAAAGGCTATGTACCACTTACATACGTTCCCTAATGCGACTCACTTGAGGCTTAATAAGCGTATTAATATTAAATATTCGAAGCCTTTGTCGGGCATTGTCGCCGCCGCCCCGAGATGTCCGCCTCGCCCATTACGCGTCGCCGTTCGCTACACGCTGCCCAGAATAACACGGATTAAAAGTTACAAGGTTTTTGTATAAAAAGCCTATTTCAACGGCCGGGCCCGTTAACAAAACGAGCTCCAAATGTTTGGCAGTTTGATTCGGGAGCATCGCGCTGTGATACTGCCAGTATCATACTGCCACCAACTTATCTGACTCGGTGGCCAAAGCTGGAACTATGTGTCCATATTTTTAAACGGCATTTTGTTGACTGACAAGTTGGCAAAGTTTGCAGTTGTACACTTAATATTTTTTCGTTGTGATCAAAAGTGATAAACAGTCTATGAACAAGTAGCTTCTGCTATTACGAGTAGTAAGTGCTTCGGGTTGCTGCTATCGTATATGATTTTGACCTGAATGACAAAAGTAAATAGGTACCTAAATAAATGTACACGTATTCGTGAACACAACTACGAGGCGTTGGCATGAAGAGAATATAGTACAATCATTTTAATTAATAACACTGTTAGGTTGAATGTACGGCATGTTGGACAAAGAGATGAGTCTTCACATGATCCCACCCGATGACAACATTTGGTTGCACTTGATAGTCCCCTACACCCCGCCAGTAAAAACACCTGTGTTGTTCTAAAGCATCTAAAGGGGAGCTACGCAAGGGGCAATTTGGTAACGAGCAAGATACGTAAATAATTGATTCTTTGATTTGAATTAAATGAACCATATTATACGCCCACACTTCCCAATTTAATGCATATCTAAAAATCTTTGAGACTCTGTATATAATACAGAAATCATAAGAAATCGCCGATAATTAATGGCCCTGTCTGAAGTCAAATATCTTTTTAAAAGTCAGAATAAACATTTTACCAAATTGTGTTCCTACAGATAAAAAAGCACACACAATAAAGATCTAACGCAATATTTTCAAACTGTGAGGAAATAAAAAACAACTGGCTCACTGTCACGTACCATTCAAAAGAAAAAAGCAGTGACGTAATAAATATATGCACATGGCAAAGCGATTCACTCCGGGATCAACATCATCAAGACAGAAGCGAAATGTCAAAAGCGATCGCATCAAAACAAGTGCGCGGCCGTAAGTGGGTCGGCTCAACAACGCACCGCGGCGGCGAGCGGTGCGGGGGCGGGAGCGGGAGCGGGGGCGGGAGCGGGCGCGGTGACGCGTGTCGCGATCCGTGTAACAACGCGCGACTGATTGCCCCTGAAAGGGTGAACCGAAACAAAAAAAGTAAAAACAAAATAAAAAGCCTCTCTACATTGCTGATTAAAACACGAGCGACAGAGGACAAAGCGATTATCGGACCGTACATTGCGCCGTCTATTACTTTATGCCCGCCCGCTATTGTTTTCGCATCGGCACAGGATTAATTATTATTTGTTACTGTAAAACTTTGCATGAAGTTGAATTTCATTTTTATCGCTTTATTTACATGCTCTATATTTTTTGCGTTCCTTTCTATTTGAACTCTATTTAATAGCAAAAGTAGGAATCTGGCATGTGAAAATGTTTCAGGGAGGCAGGAATGAGAATCAGAACTATGAATATCAAATATAGTCCCAAATCTTGTTAGATGTTTGTTCGACAACTTTGCTAACTACTGCTGCTATGTTAGTACCCCCGTGCAGACCGTGTACCAGGGCTGTCGCCGATGCAGGAGTTTATTTATATAAAAGTTTATGACAATATTATGATTGGTTAAAACTAAACGTGGCAAGTTTTATACCGCGCCTTATACGAATAAATCACAATTAAATCATCATTAAAAGCATGCTTTGGCGAATATAGAAGTTTGCGAGAAGCGGCAATAGGCTCATCACCTATTTAGTGGGCCCACTAATTTAGCTGGCGATGTGTGGGCGTATACTCGTTATATGCCTCTGCCTACTCTTTCGCGTAAACAGGCGTGATAATATATTAACAAGACATGTGGACACTTTATTCTATGTACATATGTAAATACCATATACTGGAAATAAAAGTTTATGACATCCCTGTCTTGTACGATAGATAATAATTATGCAACTACTATCAAGATAAACATAGAACAAATAAACAAATAGATGTTAAAGTTTCAAAAGCTCGCCTTTGAAATGGTAAGCAGGAATATCGTTGACCATATTATTATGTGCTCGACGCAATAAAGATGCAATTAACTTGAGAAGTGATTTCTTTGCAGAATGCAACAATTTTCAGTAAAGATGCAATTAACTTGCTTGCTGCTTACTTGCTTACTTGTAGTTTGTCTTGTTTGCTTACTTGCAGAATGCAATGCAATGCAAATGCAATTTTCCCATGGATACATGTAAATGCCACGATTAGAGGAGGGCCTTACGTCGTGCAGCCAGGAGAGCTTCCTGGCGGGCGGGTTGGCGCGCACGTGGCACTCGAAGTACACGTCGTCGCCCTCCTTGATGTCGCCCGCCGCCAGCGAGCTGCCCAGCCGGAGGCGCACCACCGGCGGATCTGTCACCAACCACCTCATTAAACACTGCTCCTGTTTGCGTTCATTACATTTTATAGATACATTTTCAAATTCCGCACACCGGGTACACCATAGTACTTCCATTGTGATTCAAGTGGTCAATAAGCACTAGGATTTAGTTGGTTGATAACATCTAAGGCAGCCTTGCAATTTTTTTTGCTAGAATAAATCAACTCGTTCGCCTGAATAGGATTCGCACCCACGACCTTTGGATAACCGGTCTACTGCTCTAACTATTAAATCTCTCTCGCTGAATCTTTCCAGCACTTCATGATTTGCGTTTCAAGCAAACGTAATGACGTCACTGTGAAGTTAAGATTACCCTCACATTCGAGAGAAAACCTTTTTGCAAATATACAACAATCGATAAAGACGTCATATCTTTTTATACTTAAATTTTTTTTATTTACAATGCTATATATATAAGACGATATTGCAATTGAGTTGAATTGGTAGGTTGTTGCATTTACAATGCTATATATATAAGACGATATTGCAATTGAGTTGAATTGGTAGGTTGTTGCATTTACAATGCTATATATATAAGACGATATTGCAATTGAGTTGAATTGGTAGGTTGTTGCATTTACAATGCTATATATATAAGACGATATTGCAATTGAGTTGAATTGGTAGGTTGTTGCATTTACAATGCTATATATATAGGACGATATTGCAATTGAATTGAATTGGTAGGTTGCAAAAATACTCACAGACGACGCTGATGGTCCAGGAGGTCTCGAGGAACAGCGAGGTCCGGTTGGGGTTGTCGGCGCGGCACGTGATGGGCTTCCCGTCGTCGTCCAGCGTGGGCACGAAGCTCAGCACGCTCACTGTCAGGTTATTGCGGTGCTCCTCCTGGACGAACAAGCAATACTTGCTGTCTATATTCAACTTTATTTCACTTTCTTATTCTAAAATAAGTTTTAGTAATGTCAATAGCCAATTTTGTAGAGAAATACTATTATAAATGCTTTCAATAATAATCATAGGACTATCAATTTCATAATAAAAATATGACATACGCTTATTTAAAAAGAAATTAAAGAAGTTTTCATATGATGCTTGTAGAACCGGAAAGGTTCCAGATTAAGTTCAGCTCCAGTCATAAAATTACAGGATTACCTCCCCGAGTCACATGTTTCTAACCAGGTTGTGTTCCATGATCTGTCTCCCCAGCTACAAGAGAAGCTAATAAGAACAAGCCTTAAATCGTACAAAAAGGATGATGCTCTCTCTTTAATTGGCAAATCCCGGAATCGTCTATAAATTCCCGAGTCTGAAACGTTATCCGTTCTGAAACTTCTCTGTATCTTTGAGAGGATTCAGGACTTGAGCTAACTTTAGTGGTTTAACTTACTAAATTGGATAGTTGCAGGGAAACATTTTGTCTTACAATTCCGGTGATGTTGTTTAAACGAAACTGTTCTTTTGCTTGTAGTAACTTGTCGCTAGCTTTTAAAATATGTTGCTGTTTCTGATATGAAATGACAATGTTCTATTTAGAGACAAATTTGTTTTATTTATTATCAAGTAATTTTATTTATTTATTTAGTACACACAAAAATACATATAGAAAAACTAAGAAATATTGGGTACAGGGCACAGCCAATTCCAAAAAGAAATATCTTCCAGCTGGCCCGCGAAAGTTTGTTGATCACTCACATAACAAAATACCACTTGAAACAATGGATGCATCTCGTTGTTTAGTTCAAAGGGCTCCAGGTCAGACAGAAAAAACTATATGTTGCATGCATGTTCTTAAAATATGTAAATCGATTGTTCCGGTACATACGGTTTAATTTTATACGTTTAAAAATAATATACAGACCTATGTATAAAAATATATCAATGAAAATAGGCGGAAACCGTTTATTCAGCTGTTATTAATAGACCCTGGTTCCGTGAATTGGTAATCCGATTTCCTGCTATTAAGTAACCTCAACAACAATATCAACCAGTTTAAATTTAATCTAAGACAAACTTTATGTAATTCCAATTTAGTTACAGCATGATTTACGGTTTACTTGGGGAGGTCTTTTAATATCTTAGTGCATTCAAAATGAGCTCAACAGTTACAGAGCCGAAACCAAATCACCAAATTTCGTAAGTTAAGATTTTGACTGTATAATTAATATTCGTTCACTGTACTTTCAGACCCATGATGAATCGACCATAAACTTATTGTCACAGAAGACAATAAGTCGAGATATAGAGTTTAAACAGAGGATTCTCGTCCTAAATAGTTAAACCTATATATGAGCCTTAAAAAACCTATCCATCTTACATAAAATGTTGGTCCTTATGCGATCAATTTAAAGGAATTTGTGCCTAGTACAATAATTACTGTAGATTTGTCGCAAATTGGCTGTAAGACTTTTATCTATGAATTGTAAAAAATATTATGTGGTGAATATACCATTTATAGGCAGTGCACGGAAAAATCTCGATTGTTTTTTATTTCACTGTTTTTATTGAAACTTATGTATGAAATTGTTCAAATCAAATCACATCAATCAAATTAAATCATTTATTTGCACAAATGTTGTTTGTTATACAATAAATAAATAAATAAATATTGTAACTAAATATTGCTGAAAGTCAACTTAAGTTTAAGCGCACCTATTTACCCAGAAACCAGTTTTATTCGAGAAAGATAACGCAAAAAAATCGCCAAGGTGTTTGTTGGAAATAGTCGAGCCATGATCAGATGTCGCGTGAATGTTTAATGGCGTGAGTGTGTTAGGGTGGAGCATGTATCAATAATACAGAGATTATATGACATTCGTTAGAGGTTGGGTGTCTCTGTGTTCGGCGGCCGCCGTCGTCACGTGAGCGCGATAAATCCCTCGACACGTACGCCGCGATCGCTGTTATAATGCTCACAATTATTCTATATTCCCTTTTCCTTATTGCTAATCGTATATATGTATTGTGATAATAAAAAACACATCGGGGGCACACAAAGAGTAGTTCAGAACCTCTTTACTTATTTTATTTATCTTCTAAATACACGGTCGACGCCGAAGCCAGACGCGTACAAAAGAATAGAATATGAATTTAGTGGGTCACTGTAAGTCTTAATCAGAGCTGACTCGGCGATGGTTGTGCAGTTTCATAATTCGAGTGGCGTCGCGCTGGCGACCGTCCAAAGCAGCTTGCAGCTTATTAAGCTAAGCGGTCCCGCATACTCGCCGGGCGGCACGCGACCCGCGCCATTCCCGCGCCACTCCGGCGCCACTCCCGCGCTGCCCGCATACCTTTTGCATGCTCCGGCGTTCCTACAGACATCATTTCGGAGGTTTATGAGGACCCCGACGCTTTGGCATCGTTGGGAAATCGTGCTCGACGACTGCAAATAAACGTTCTCAGAAATTCACCCTACCTTCGCTGGATCAGCTTTAAAGGCATATCTGACGCGTCGAATAAAGATTGGCTGGCTCGTATAAAATCTCTACTTTGCATAGATTTTCTGACACAGAACAGGAGTTTTTAATTAGAAATAGACGTTAATCTTTTAGGCCCGGGAGAAGCAATGTGGCTGTTTTTCTAAAAGGTGACTGAGTAACAAATTGAATCGGAGCTGAGAGGGAGAGGGAGCATAGAGGGGAGTGCGGACGGCGCCATTACCCGGTATCTCCGTTTAATTAGCGCCGCTTCCGGACGTTAATTGCATTTTAAATCGTCCGGCCCACTGCAGCGTGTCCGTCGTCGTCATGCGGCAGCGTCCGGTGGCCGGCCGTGTCCGGCTTTGATCCGGCCCGTACCACACGTATCGTGATAAGTATTTCAAAACTGTGCAACGGATACAGCTTGGGGTTGCAGACACGATCTATGAATGTACGCAATAGAATCATTGCGACTAGCATCGTGTAACTGTTATCATTGGGATTTTAGTGGAATTAAAAAAGTTAAATGATGTAATTTTTTATTTTAACAAGTTTTATTAATGTTAATTAATCTCCCTCTCTTCAGTCTCACAGTTGCGTACCCGACAGAGTCCATAAAATTGGTTCCAAAATTGTATATCACCTATGTACACATTATAGTTTAGCAATAAATAATTTGTATTTGTAATTAATGCTGGTGTATCTATTCCAGCACGTAGCTGGGGTATTTAAACGACTATTTTATGTATAAAATAATAAAGACTTGTTTAAGTGGTGCCTGTCTGGGAGACACAGACAAGATCCCTCGCGAACCATTGTGGCGCCTCGAATTGGACCTGAATTGTTAAAATCGCAATAATGACATGATTTTCACCTAGTGCTTAACCACTTGTATTTTTCGGAGCGAACATCGCAGACCTTTCTTATTCTGTGTGTTATAAGAACATAATTATATCGCACAATTTTGTTTCTCATACATTAAAGTTCGCAGCAGTTTTATCACGGGGAGTCGAGCTCTGTGGAAAAATGCTGTAACTTATATAGAGGCAACTGCGTCATTATTTTTACGGCGAATGTGCATAAATTAAAGGGTCCCCTCTAGGTTCTAATTAAGCATCGGACATTCGGTTTACGGGTGTTTAAAACTGAATAGCGAAAGGTGTGTTTTTGCCTGGCACGAGCCGCCCGCCGCCGCCCCGCCGCCGCCCCGCCACCGCGCCGTCCGGCTAACGAGCGCTCGTAACTATGATTTTGGCACTTCACAGATCTATTAACGTCACTTGGACCATTTCGTCAAGCTCTGTTCCACTATTTTATTGCGCTCCGTTAACGTGAGTTTCGTGGTTATTTTTCGACAAACGCGCATTACAGTGTACCTATTTGAGATATATTTTATGGACATTTAAAATTCTATATCTGTTATAATTTTACATATACAATCATTGTTTTGGATATGACCATATCCTTTTTTAGCTGAAACTAATTAAACATATTAACATAGAACGTACCTTTATTTCCTCTTCTAAGGTCTAAAGCCATTTAAACAGTAGGTAGCAGGATACCCTGTATACAATACTAGCTATATACAAGAAATATAAGAGGTTTGTACGGAAAACATGCCCGATTCCATAGTTGGAAAAATAAATGATTTTTCAAAAAACTGCGTGCGTACTAAATGGATTACTCGCGGTGTAGCGTATCCGATGCCCGCGGAGTAACGAACCTATTATTTAGAGACGGACCGATATTTTCAGAACAGAGCCACTATTGAGAGACACCGAGACCTGCTATAGATCATTATTTCGTACATGATCTCTATGATGGCAATGTAATAAATAATGCCATGTCAGTCGTAAAGAAAATCGGAAAGCATTAATGGTTACAAGACAGAATCTTGTTGTATGCTAATACTTTACTTGAATAAAAATATTTTAATATTAATATAAAGTTATTTCACCAAAATCTATTGCTAGTTGTTGGGATTATGAACTCTATTTGAAATAAAAAGGTTTAAACGCAATCATTACGGATAGAATCTATATGTAAGATATCACTGAGTCAGTCTCAAAATCGTTTTTTTAGAGTTCGTGGCACCCACCTAATCAGTTATTTAAAAATAATGTGATTTATACTACCGTATGAGTAAATCTGAAAAGATGAGTATAGGCGCGCTTAGTTTTGAGTAGAGATACCGACCCTCGCAGCAGCGTCGTTGGAGGCTCGCCTCCGCGCCGACCGCACACAAACAGAGTAATTGGCGCTCGCACACAACACCTGAGGATCGCCCGCCGCCGCTAATTTGTTTACGTTCACGCCGGCTGTTAATACCCATGATTGATATCGACTGGTTCCTCTCGAATCACTGACAAACATCGTAAGATAACCAAGTCCACAGTCGCACTGTTAACACACACGTGCACGCACACCACGGATATATAAATTCAAAGTCGCATTTTAGCAATGTCCCATTGATCATCTAAACGATATCGAAGGACCAGTTTGTTCTAAAGTAACCAAGATCATTTAACTACTCTAGAAGTATCTAGTTCTTACTTTATATTAAGGAAAATTATTTGTAATGTCTGCACGAATGAAATAAAAACAATAGTGCGACTACCAATTTACAAGCCAAGTTCAATTCGAATTCTTCATATTCAATTCAATTAACAGAACTGGCGAGCAGCACTGTGTCTAATGTTACATTAAAAATTTGGAGCCACTTTTGACCCCCTCATTACTCAAATACTATTTTACATAAACGTGTCAAATTTTGCACATATATTGAAACTTGCGAGATACATATGTGCTCCAAATTACATAATCACATCTCAAACGGTTATATAGATAAAATCTAAATTTTTATCACAGACTGACCGATAGATCAAAACTCTAATCCAGTTCCAGGTAACGTAGAAAGTTCAAATTTGGCATGCAGATAATCATTATATTATAATTTTTCACATATTGATTCTTTTAGGAACACTTAACCTATATTAGTGCCTGTATGTAACTGTGTGTGGTACCTACAATACTAACGTATGGAAGCGAATGCTGGTTATGGCAAAATAAACATGAAAGTAAAATTAATGCTGTAGAGATGAGAGCACTCAGAAGTATTTTAGGTATGATCTTGAGTGATAGGATTAGGAATGAAGTGATAACGGCCAAGCTGGTGTGAAAGAAGATATTTTGAAAATATTTAAGAAAGGTATGCTTAGATGGTTTGGTCATGTTGAGAGGATGAATGAAAATAGACTAACGAAAGTTATGATTATTACTTACAAATAAATTAATAGGCATTTCGGTACAGGGCGCATGGTGCGACGCCGGAGCAGAAGGGTGGGAGCGGTGCGATACAACCTAGCTTAACACGTACCTACAATACTAACGTATGGAAGCGAATGCTGGTTATGGCAAAATAAACATGAAAGTAAAATTAATGCTGTAGAGATGAGAGCACTCAGAAGTATTTTAGGTATGATCTTGAGTGATAGGATTAGGAATGAAGTGATAACGGCCAAGCTGGTGTGAAAGAAGATATTTTGAAAATATTTAAGAAAGGTATGCTTAGATGGTTTGGTCATGTTGAGAGGATGAATGAAAGTAGACTTACGAAAGTTATGATTATTACTTACAGATAAATAATAGGCATTTCGGTACAGGGCGCATGGTGCGACGCCGGAGCAGAAGGGTGGGAGCGGTGCGATACAACACGTATTGCACAACTACACGAGTAAATAAACGTGTGTATGAAAATGTATTTCAAATACAAGTCATTGAGATTATCAGTAATACCACATATTATATAGCCCGTGTTTCTATGTAATAATGTGGTATTACTGATAATTTCATGACCCTGTTTTTCCCGTCGCGAGCTCAGGTAAACATATAGAGGAACGTTCATTACGGTTGTCATTAGAGCTGGGGTGGTCATTGGAGGAAAGTATATGTGTTTAAAGCATTATAGGTTCGCTATGTCCACTACTAATAAATATGAGACTACAAAGTCAGCGGGGTAATTAAATAGTATGTGGAAACATTTTGCAAATTGTGTATAATGTCCCGCGTGAAGCTTAATTTACCCAACCACAGCCAGCAATCTCTACAAGGTTAACGTGTTTAGGTACTGCGAAATGATGGCGAACAAGCTCATGATGGGCGCAAATAACCTAGTTAGCTGGGAGTTAGCGAGAGGCGGGCCGCTGCGGTCCCGGCGCGGGTCGGTCGCGGCCCGTCGCGGCCAGAGCTCATCGTATCTTTGAGCATACATGCCGCAGGCGCTCGCGAGTTCGGCCTTCCACTATGGCCTCTACAACGTTTAACAACATAAACAAGCATACATTTCTGAAAATTATTATAAATAAATATATATAGAATATTTTTTAAAAATAATACATACACACATACATACATTCACGCCTGTTTTCCCGAAGGGATTGGCAGAGGCGTATTAATACGCCCACACTTCGCCAATTATATAGTTGGTCCCGCGTAAAGGGTGGCGAGCCTATTACCGCTTACCGGGCACTGTTTTGTTCGCCAGAGCCTCGTCTGTTGATCGGCAGGTGCACCACTTGCAGGTGAGGTTGGCTTGGGCTCCTTAGGTCTTGGTAGGATCCCTATACACAAATTGAATAGTAATATATTTTATTAAAGGGAATCAAGGAAGTGACACAATGACACAAAAGCGCTTCAAACTTATTACGAAAGGTTAGTGGGAAATTAATACTTAAAGCGTTTCACACAATGAGCACCCATATAAAATAAAAGATTACAGAAAAAATGGCTTATTGTGATTATAAGTAATCATTTTATACCACAGAGTAATTTAATACGTAGTTCAAAATTATTCATAATACATTCCTTTCGTATTTTTAGTCTGTTTCTGTAAGCAAGCGTCGACAATACAGGTCGTAAAGTAACACTATTACGTGTACAATATTAGGTGGGCAGGATGAATATTATCCGGGCCATTTCCTTTATTGGGGCGGCCAAGTTAGGGACAAACTGTCCGAGAGCGAGCCAAACTGTCGGCGGCCTCCTTGTTGGCGGACTCACCAACTTAGCGCATTCGCCGAGCTGCGGCCACCCCCGCTGCACTCTGCGCCGCAGACACCCGGCTCCGAAATTATTGCTGCATGCACTGTACGTGCTTATGTCTTTACGGTATTTAATAATATTCCAAATAACTAATTTAGTTAGACTAATTTAGACATTACACATTTTTTCCACTATACGGAATGACACCTTGTGGTCAAAAGAGAGCCTTAGTATTCTTTGTATTAAGTAGCAAAAACTCTCATCGCATTGTGCTCACCTTGCAGATAGCTGTATTGTATTGTGAACAACAGAGATGGATACGAGAACTTCTTAATTATTTCCAAGTGGAGTCGACCTTCTGTAGTCATAATGGTGTGGTGGCGGGGTTGCGCTGGGTGCACTCGCATTCACTCCCAAATGTAATCAGCAGGAAATTGACGGAGGAGACCATTCTCCGAGGCGCAGCTTTCACCTGCAAGCCTTAATACGCTCCCGGAAAACGATATTTCTCTCACATAGAAAAGAGAAAATTATCCTTTCGCGCGACATAGAATTTATACCGCATTGTATAAGATTTCATTCATGTAGTGCGCGTTATATATTCCAATCAGCGCCGGCCCGAGTTACGGCCTACGTGGAGGAAATCCGCGGAGTAATCAAATTGTGCCGATTGTTGCGACCCGGCGCGTCGCTGCTCTTCTCCGAGTTTTATTGCCTAATTAGCCGTGTTTCATAGCGATTTATTACATTTTAAATTATGCACGAAGGTGCTTCATTTTATCTGGCCGGCCGCTGCGAAATGCGGCCGTTTTCATTAGGAGGTGCCGCCGCCTGAAAATAAATATAATTTAATTGAAAAACTCGTGAAACGGGCGGACAGCTCTTTGTTAGCAACCCTTTTACGACAAGTTTTCGCTATTAAATACGTGGTATTTCCCAGCGGCCGACGGACCCATAATGCTTATTAATGTTTGCGCTACTTTCTTTTTTTATCTTGATTTATCTCGTAATCTTTGCAAATTAAAATTTTCATATTCACGTTTATCGATTGACAAATTTATTAGTTTAGGGTAATACACCTTATAGATATCATGTGTGGCAGCTAATTATTACCTTACATGTTATCAATTTAATATAGCTGTGAGCTATTCAATGAACATGCACAAATTATCGTTTCCGAAAACCAAATCATGAATACGGATGTATAGGGATCCTACGAACGGACAAGTCTCTGGCAAACATAAAAGTTCCCGGGATCGGCAATAGGCTTGCGACCTATTATGTGGGACCAACAGTATAATTGGCCAAATGTGGGCGTGTAATGTGCCTCTGCCTACCCCATTAGAAAACAGGCGCGAATTAAATAAACAATATAAATTTATATTTAGTAATTTATTTATTTATTTATAGTGGGTCATAGCTCACCTGATGGGAAACCACAACTTGCCGTTTGAATATATAAAAATAACTGTTGGCTTTTACTATATTTTTTTATAATAATATCAGTAGTCTCTTAATAATTCTTCGTTTTATCAAATGCCGCTATGTAGAGGACTGCTATGTATCTTGACTTTCTATTGAACTTCGTTGGAGGCCAGCGCCGTCGTGGTTTCAGTTCAACCATAAAGCGGCTAGTTTTTGAACAACGAAAGGTACTTTCTTTACTTTAAGTTACACTTTTAAGTTAAATAAGCTTTTAGGCATTTTACACTCGTTATAGTATTTTTTTTTTATTTTCATTTATTTCTCATAATAACATAGTCTATATATATAAAAGAAAGTCGTGTTAGTTACTGCACTTATAACTCAAGAACGGCAGAACAGATTTGGGCGAAAATTGGTAGGGAGGTAGCTTAGAGCCAGGAGACGGACATAGGATACTTTTTATCCCGTTCGACAGCGTTCCCGTGTGACTTGACATGAAACGTCAGTCACTATAAAACGTGATATAACAAAAAAGAATCAGACTTGGAATAACAAAACGCAAATGACAGCTATGTAAGTAGTGACGTATGGATGACAATTTGATATTTGTAAGAAATCAGTAATCATACTATTTTTGACTTCTTGGCGGGAATGTGAATATGAGTTTTGAAATAATTTTTTAGGTGAATTGAAGTGAAGTTTAATTAATAATGCCGCGAACAAGACTATCGAATCTTTACCGACAAAGCCGTAATGCAAGAAGAATACGAAATATTGGAAATGAAAGGACTGAAGAAGAACAAGAATTTTTTTAAAATTGCAATAGTATGGCTCGACTTCGTGCTTCTCAATAAATAATAATAAAAAAAAATGTCGTGTATCACAAAGTATTTAAGTGAAGAGCAACTTTGTAATAAAATATAGAAATAATAATGAATGATTAATGTAGGTATTTAATTTTTTTGTAATTTTACAATAAAATAAAAACACAATCTGCTTATTTATTGCCTTATTTATTAAGGCGGAACAAAGTTCGCCGGGTCAGCTCGTACATATATAAAACTTAAGTATTGTTATCGCCAAACTGCATGACAGTTTGTTGGCGACGTACGCTCCCAATTTCTAGGTACACATTTTAAACAAAAACATTAATTAATAGGTAATTAAACTTATCTATAGCTAAACAATTCATTTCGGAACATCTTTATGTGACATAAAGTTCTGTAACAAATATTTCTTAAGTTTCTTTTTAAACATTATTTTAAATAGAAATAGGTTTAACGGTAAATATATATTCATCGTAGCTTCAGGTACATTTTAAGGTGAAGTTGTTGAACAATAATAAATTATCTCCGAAGATGAATCTTGCCGGTGAAACCACGCCACTCCTAGCGCTACCACGAGACCACGCGACCACACGACACAATGGAGTAAGATATTCCACCCTTGATCCACTGCGGATCGTACCCCCTTTCTCAGTACTTCCATATCCACCCCTTCGGGATAAGTGACACCCTTTAACAACATCGTGCTTAATAATAGATTGAAACTGCCTGGAGCCACTAACTACGAATACAAACACCCCGCGCAATTTCTCTTGCCCCAAATAAAGAATAGACGACAACATCAAAGTTGTAGCATAATTTTACTACACTTTTAATTTTATAGTTTTCTAGTTTTGGTTGACGCTGTTTTTTTTTCATTTCATACAGTGACATATAAATCTGGCCTTAGCAGTTGTTTTTGAAACTACTGCTCTGTCCGCATTTGAACCTCTTATATTATGTTAAAAAAGTCCTTTTTTTTTGGGTGCCTACCTCAGAATAGGCACTGACCAAATTCGGGCGCTGTTTTTTACTTCTATAATTAATTCAGTCATATTTCTCTACTATATAATATTTGGTTTAGCACTATAATATTTCATCAACAGCTTTTGAAAAATTAAAGGGTGTTACTAACGAACAAAATTAAAAATGAAGCTAGTTTAAAATAAGTCGTTGCAGCATTTTCTGTAGGAAATGATAATGAAGAGCGTCTTTACAACATTAGCTCGCAGAAGGGGACATTACCGCGTTAACGAGCTGACGCTCTCAGCGGGACTCGCTTGACGCTGGGACGCTGGGAGACGCGGCTTTATCGAGGTTAAGCTACTTCATACACGGGCATTAACTACTGGCGTACTTATGACGGAAGAATTGCGCAGGGAGTTGATAGATATAGGGGGCATTAGCGCGTTGATGACTGGTCTCACTTCAACTTCATATAGGGGAAGACTGGGTGAAATATTTTAGGGGATTGCTGTGTTATTAAGATACATAGTTGAATTGTCGCTAAGAACAATGAGTATGGTTGTGACACTGATAATAATGTGGATTGAAGATTATTGGGCCTTAATCGAATTGCTCTCAATTGGTTTAGAACAATTGCGTTCCATAATTATATTCGGAAAATTATTTAATTCCAAGATAAGTATAATCAAGAAATTGTGTTATGGATACTAAATAACGGATAAACATGCATAAATACTTTTTCTTTTGTTAATAAATACATTCTTAATATACATACGACATACCCAGACCAGAACAAATGTTTGTGTTCATGCTCACAAAGATTTGTCCTGTGTGGGAATCAAACCCACGACCAATTGAAGGCTTAATGCGATTTTATGAGTAAGGACAAGATTATTTTAAATTAGTCTTACGTTTCAATCACGTTACACCGAAAAATAACTATTAAACCATCATAATATTTGAAACCGCTACACAGCACATTACGTCCCTGTTCCGTGCGCGTACTTAGTGTCTGGACTGCAAACCGAAACGAGACACTGCACAGCCAGATTATAAGTCATATATCACCTACATATTGTAAACTACTACATAATATTATATACAAAAATAATTATGAAGTATACTAGAAAATTAATTTTTTTTTAATAATCTGCATAAAATATTTAAAACATTAAAAGAGATCATCTTCCAAGTTTAGAATTTTATGGTTTTAACAGATGTACTATAATTATACGTATTTGTAAAACATAACCTTATTTTTTTTCAATATTCAATGGCCGCAGAGCTACCACATTGAGTTAAAAAAGTCGTTGCAATTCTTAAGAACTACTTCCAGGTACTCGTAAGTAATAGGAATTGATTTTCCTTATTTTTATTTGACCGAGTGAATCGCAGTGTAGCTTTGTGTGCGGAGCTGAGTGACCCTCGAGCGGGAACTGTTTGCAGCGCCGGTGGCCGGGCTCCGGGCTCCGGTCGGCGCAGGCACGGTCGCCGCCCAGCTTAGGAAATTAACTTTATTGTGCAAGTTAGATTGGCCGTCGGAATAGCGCTCCTGAGATGCTCGTGTGTCGAGCTCACCAATTTACTGCCGAGCGTTTTGTGATAAGATTTTTGTGGCGCTCGCTTGAGTAATTGCTTTTGAAACACTTTGTTCAATTGAAATGTTCGCATTAGAGATGTTTATTGAAAGAAAGTTCTAAGAATAAGTTGAGTCTAGAAACAGGTGTGTATGGAATAATCATGTCGAGTTATTACATTTCAAATTCATCGAATATAGAATGAATATAGACTTATATGACGACATTATAGAATGTAGATCGGTTTGACCTCTCTCGGTTCCGAAAATCGCGGATTCCATCACACATAGTGCACACATTTGCAGTTTACTAAGGTAGAGGACAGTCAGGTTTCACCACGGTTCAAGTTGTTTTCTTGGGTTAGTTGAAAAAGTGATTTACAAAAAAAGGACTAAAGTTCCCATCTAAAATTTCAATCTATTGTAGATTGTAGCTTTTCCCAAGAAGCACTCTATAATACTTAAGTAAAGCTCCGACGTGACAGTACAATGTGCCGCCACAATCGCGACCAGGCCGCTGGCCATGTTCAATTAACCGCCTCCAACAGAACACAGACCATCTAAATCCTCAGCTACATTAAAATATTGAATTATTTCCTGACATGCGACCCCAGTTCCATCAGCCCAGCTCGTGTAACTTCCGTCGAAAAAAGTAACGTTTGATTTCATCAAGTGCAGCCGCTGATAATTTTGTTGAGGCGAGTGGCAGAAGTTGTTTTAATTCGTTTTTGAGAGCAGTTCTCGGTGGCCACAACAGGCGTACTCATTAAAATTATATGCAAAAAGATCGGAGTGCGGACCCCGTCTGCTAATCCAGGTGCAGTGGAAATGCAATATTTTGAGGGATTTCAGCAAGAAGTCGCCAACGAAAACGGATGCAATTCTAACTAAAGAGCCGTTCGCTGCTCTCAAATGCTGCTCTAGCTTCAATTTTTTTTATAATGCACAGATATATTTCAACAGGGTAAGGCGTTTCATATTTCATATCTTATTGTGTAACTTTTTCCTTTGTATTTTAAATAAAATTATAGGGTTTTAAAAAAAAAACATATCACAAGTCTTTATGTAAAAAACCTGCAATTGACTTATTGCCGCATTACCTACAGCAAGTGACCATTGCCACGTGTCACAATTCAAACAAACATGCGCAATAACAATGGCAGATGTGAACTGTGAGCTCGTTTTTAACGCACCGTGTAGTTTTTTAGCGATAATCGGCGGAACTCAAACGTTATTCGTACTTTGAGCTGATTGGTAAATGTTGTGAGCGTGATCGAGTGTTTCGCACTCACATTGTGATTTTAATCCTGATATATTTTGACGCAAAGTAGGCTCGTTCAGTGTATGGTTAATTTCAAACTGGATAATGTGCATTTATTGTGTGATAAAATCACATTGTGACTTTGCATTTTCAATGTTTGTTTTAATAATGTTTAATGCAATTGAAGATAAATCAATTATAGTGTTGGATACGCCAGCAGTCAGACCGCACTGGTGAGAGTGACACGAACAGAGAAGATAAGCAGCAGATGCTTTGTAAAGGCTCGTTAGTACGTTGGCCGAGATTATTTATAAAGTCAAAGTCATCATTTATTCAAGGTTGGCTCAATAAAGCTCTTATAAAGGTCAAAACTTACAAACTAGCGCGCCTATTCGCCGCGGGCGGGTGCTTGATAGTAAAAGAACGGGCAAGAAAATCGTCAAGGTTCGTTTTTTCTCCCGCCAGTTACAAGAAAACGTACTTAGTAGTAAAACAATTTGACAAGTCTACAAAAACCTGTGTTCTTTAGTCACAGGATTTAAAATAAAAGAAAAAAAACTCTTTTATTAGTTATACGAGCATAATTAATTACGAATAAACAAAGTAGACATGAGCTGAACAGCCCCACTGGCGGCACCCGTTTGCGAATATGCCGCAGGAACCAGCTCAACGCTTCGCTCAACCATATTTAAGGGAACATAACGACCCGACGCATGACGTCACCACCGCAAGGACATTTAAGTGAGCATAACATACTCAAGCTACAGGATAAATTGATTTTTTTTTACAATTTTCTTTTGGGGTTTTGTGAAATCACGAATCGAAATAATTACTGATTTCAAATCGGAAATCCAACGCGTCATCGGTGAGATACAGCCACATCTCTGTGCAAAAGTCATAAAAAGAGTAATGGCCTGTCATCATCTCAACTTTTGATCGGAGCAGTGGGGGTCATTTAACGGATATTATATTCCATACTTAATCAGAGCATGTCTTCTTTACAACACTTTTATTTTAAAATTAAAAAGTGCGCTCTTACTGATATACCCGTTATAATTTACGGCAATTCCGTCTTAACATCTATATAATCATACTATGCGTTCATAATGAATACAAAATCCCACCAGTACAAATTTTACTTCAAACAAACTAAAAACACACACAGTAATAAGTACACCAGTTCTTCTCACAGAGCGGTGGCTCGGAACTGGCACTTAAATTCACTTACACTTAAATATATTTTGTTTTTTAATTGTTTTGTTGCATGTAATGCTCCGAGATTTTATTGTAATCATATTTTAATTGTTTTTTATATTTTTATTTAATTTTGACGTTTTCGAGTACTATATAATAGGTTTCGAAATAAATGAATTTTGATTAATTGATTTATTATGAGTATAAGTGGTATAGTTGTGAAGTCCAGTTAGAAGCCTTATGAGGCTGCTTGAAAGTAGCCAACGGCAATCTCTTCCCTTAATCCGTTTTACTTTGGTGAGAACACTCGTGCCAGTAGGAGCACGAGAGCCCTCGAGGGAGGCTTATGTCCATCTATAAGCACGTTATTAGAGTGATAAGGTCATGATTCAACGTCCTGCTAAGTTAAAGATATTTTGTATATACAGTTTGCCGAAAACATTGCGAGCGTTGACGCATAATGCGTCAAATCGGAGATCGACGGCGTTCAACGCTCTTAACTTATTGTTGTAATATTAGTTGGACCTCTAAAATTAAATTAGAACAACTTTGGCTTAGAACGACCAGGGCTTGGTATCTGTGGACGTAATTAAACGGCTTCCTGTGAAACTTTCGTTCGTGAAATGAGCTGTATATTATTTGTAGGTAGAGGCGAGTCGAGTGTAGCCTGAGCGGTGCCGAACATGAAACTGGCGAGGTTCTTAGATCAAGTCGTGCGAAAGTTGTGCGGCGGCGAGTTGGGAAGTTGCTCCGCGCGACCACTGCGCGGCGCCATTGTGCCGCTCGGAGCCAATCACTTCACTATTTTAGATGTTAACGCGTAATTTGGTGCTGTTGTCAATGGACATTTACAAGTTGGCCATTCATAAGTTGGGTACGAGATGTGGCTTGTTTTGTTAATGAGTTTATTAAACGATTGTTTCTTGAGTTACTCAATAACTAATACATTAATAACATACATTTTATAAATTTAAATCGGGGTTTGTTTAACAGTTTTAATACTGGCATTTCGAATACTTTACAGTGATTCGTGTTCACGTATTAATCTCAATTTACTGTTTCTATTATATTAAAAGTAAAAAAAATATTATTATGGTTGTCATATTATCGAATAAAAAGTAGCCCAAGTAAAGGAATTATGTCGAATGTGGCTAGTGCACATCACTAAAATATTCGCCTTCTTATTTTTTTGACAGTATTGTTTCTGCTTGTTACTGCAGGTTTTATTAATTATGTTATTACAATATACTTTATTTTATATTTTAGCTTCTCATCTTGACTCCTCGGGCTAACAGTATATAGAGTCACCTTACTAATAGATCGGTATGAACATGATTTCACCTTTTTATATACATAATATATTTGTTTGTTATTTTATACTACTATTAGGCTTTACGTCTAGGGATAGGCCCATAAACCAACACACGTTTGATTTGACATTAGTAGAGATTTAGATGCTTTTTTGTACTTCGTATCAAAAACAATCATGTTTTGATACCATATTGTGTAGTTGACACGAGCAATTTCTACATGCACTAAAAGCAACCGGTGTCATGTAGGTACCGGGTACAAAACACGACAGCGATTAACTTTTGATCGGCTGCAGCTGGTCACAGCCGTTCACTGGACAATGAAATATAGGCAGATATTTATATAGCATTAAACTTCGAGTATAAACCTTTTTAGAATCGTCTGTATATATTTTCAAATATCTAGATAACATCTCCAAGCTTAATTATAGGGAAATTAAATCGTCACGACATCGCTGGCCCAAGCGCGTTGAGATAATGAAGGAAGACAAAGTCGTCAAAAGAGCAGACCGTCGGAGCTGGATTGATTAAGGTAAGAAATTTCTGCTTGAGATGCCCTGACTTCGAGAATTTAGCACAAAACAGAATCTAGTGACGTTCTTTAAAGTTGACGGCCAAGACTCACTTCGTGTCAGCTAAATAAGTCAATCAGTTATAGGTGTAGTAGCATTTACGGTCATATTGGGACACCGCGTAATGAATCTGCCCTCGCACCATTTGAATAACGTAGTTGGAAGAATGGAGCGTGCTTCGAAGCTGGGGCATCAGTGGAGCACATTTCGCCACATTCGCAATCTCGCAATGGCAATTTACACTACTTCGGGCTCGTCCGGCACCGGATTGTCCCGGCCATACTTGAGTACTAGTGTGAGTGTAACTTCGGATTCTAAGGATAATAATAATCAACTTATATGTCAGACCAAACTCCATTCAAAATTGGTAGTAAATATTTACGCTAAGTTAGTAAAACATGAAATTACATAGTTTAAAAAACGCAGTTCAGTTCATGTAATTGAATGTCCCACCCACATGCATTCGAGTCCAACCAAAGCCTCTGCATGGGGCAATCAAGTCACTTCTTAAATACCATTAGGCTTCCCCGTAATCTGTGTAATGGATGCAGTGGTAACTATGACTTTTTTATTTAATTTAGTTAGGTTCTGAAATCTCAACTAACAAACTTAAAAATTATTTGAGACTTTATCTATTGCCATTAGATAACGGTAATTTAAAATAGTTCTCAACATAAACGCTACTTATGTACAACGATCTGCCGATACCCTGACAGTCACCAGGCTAATTGGATAATTAATATTTAACAATTTTGGGAGTTGAGGGGGCATAATTACCAAAGTTGTTCGGTTGCCAGAGTTTGAGGCGAGAATTTAGTTCACAATAGGTTGTGTGTGACGCCAATGGGCGCCGGAATAGTTGGCCAATACTTCAGGCGACGCGAGCGCCGGCCGCTGCCGTGCGTCGACAGGATTAGTTTTAGCAGTCATTAGGTATGATATTCTTTTACACCAAGATTAGGAACAACCAAACATACTTAACCACCAACCCGCCTGCTCAGCGTAGTGATGAATATAGTGTTTATGTTTAATATTGGCTAGGCCTATGTTGCAGTGGATTTCATACGTCTGAAATGATGATGAATAATATACATAGTAATTTGTTTACTGCAGCAACTATTTTGGATTGAGTTTGTTGTCTACTTAAATATAGCCTTATGTTTATTTATCTATTAAATTTTACAAAAATACCAAAATATTACGATGATTTTTTTTTTCATTCTTATTCAGCTTCTTTAAAAGGCAATCTGTGACAGATTTTAATATGCGTGATGCTTATTCAAACGTCAAATTGAAAGAGATCGCTATCTATAGGAGTGACGATGAACTGAACGAGCCGCCTTTGCAGGTGTGCGAACGTTTACGCGGAAAATGGCGGATATCCAGCCCAGTGCACTCGTTAGCAGCGTCGGCGTTTGTGGACCGGTAATCACGGCAGCCCGGCGCGCTACGGGCCAGCTTTGCATTCTACACACAGGCGAATTCCTTAATCCTCGCCGTATTATTGCTAAGTTATTTCGTCGATATGCCCGGGCCCGCGCCCGCGCCCGCTGCGCCTCTACAAATACTCCGAGTTTAGCCTTTTAGCTGAGGAGCGGCTGTTTGCTCTCCGCGGATGGCCGGAGCCGAGTAAATCAGTTTTTTAGCCTTTGCTACTTTGGATTTTTGAGTTTGCCAGTTTCGTCGATATGCGGAAGCGACCAGCCCGCGTTCCATATAAAAACATCCTTTAACATTCTTCTTTTCTAATCACCCAAAAAGAGACTAAGATAAAACGTGCAAACAAACTTCAAATTAAAATACCGTTTGGATAACGGGTCGCGACGGGAGAGTGAGCCTTCCCACCTGAGGGACAGAGTTGCTTATGACGTGGCGGGCCGCCCCAGTCGGGATTTTGCTCGCTTCGCCGGCCCGGCGCGGCCGAGCTAGCCGGACGCCGGACGCTGGACGGCAGTCGTCCTACATTTTTAACTAAAGTGTTGCTCGCACAATGGAGATGTTATTTCTTTTAAGATTTGAAAACTTGGTTAACCTCCTGTAAAAGTAATTTTAGAGAATTGCGAAAAATTTATATAATGCCTGATTTATTGCGACAGGTAGGAACTTGATCTGGCTTCTGTTATATTTCCAATAAGAAGTTCATTGGGAATTAAAACAGGTACACCCGGGGCGGCGGACAGGGCGGCCGCTGAACCGATAAATTGACCCCCCCCGCCCCCGCGCAGCATCCGCCCTGCTCCTGCCCCGCACCCGCCAAACAGGTTTTTTATCGAAGGGTCTAATTTGTAACTTTCACCTTCGGGTCTGATTACGTTAAGGGAAAAGGGTGCAACGCTTGTGTCAACGTGCCGAAATTGATGTAAGCCAGATGAGTAGGTAACATGTTCTTTCTATGACACTATTAGTTCATCTATATCAGGTTACCTTTGGTTAATGCGGAGGTTTCTGTCACTATGTTCGGCACACAGGTAGACAATGATCTGGATGCGATGTAAGTAAATACAACTAAATACAAAACTTTTCTTACCGGCTAATCGGCTAATCGCCGGTAAGAAAAAGCGTGGATAGCACTCGCCAATGTTTAGTTCATAATGTTCGGTACATGTAACGCCACGTGTCGCGGCCATGAGTCGAGAGCAATGGGAGTAATCGCATAATTGAACTACATGAATTTCTCTTGGACGGGTCACATGGGTACGAAACAGGGGTTTTCTAGTTACATGCATCCGAAAACTAAGAGAGAGTTTCGTTAGCAGAATGGGCTAAATATTGAGGAGGTCTTGAGGAAATAAATGGCATATTTTTATTGGAACGTTCCTCTGAGATAGAAAGTTAATTAAAAAAATATTTTAAATTTTTTTTTATATTTAAATAACAAACTGAATATAATAATCTGAGTCGTTATATAAGAGTATGTAATTGCATTTAAATTTTGAGATTGTTTAAAAATATATTATTGCAACCGCAATAACAATACACGCGCGTCAATTGATTACAGCTGGACCGATCATTCATTGTTTTGAAATGTTTGTTTTAGTCCGTTGAGTACCTATACTTACATAATCAAAATGAGCAAATTTGCTCGGAAATGCTGTTATTCAAAACATAAGTAGAACAAAGAAAACAAATCTAGGCGTTTAAACTGGACAACTACTATTGGCTCAGCCGTTGAGTATTATCTTTGTAGTAGAGCTTTATCATAAGCCCGAGTACAAAGAGTTAAATAACTCAAATTATACCTGGGGAGTGCGGACTTCTTACAACACTAGCGCCTATCGAAATGTTTGTAATGGCGCCACGTCAACGGCTCGGCGGTTGCTAACTGATGGTAATATTTGCAAATAGATTGATAATGTCCCGGGACGCGGCTACAAGCCAACTTTGACAGTTGCCGGTGTTCGAGTGTCAAACTCTTTGACAGTTTAGTGGAGCGCGCGACAAAGCGGCCGCGGCACCACGCGTGGCCGACCCCACGCCCAACTTGGAAACCATCAACAACCAAATTTTAACTTATAATTAAATCACCTTAACAAAGTTTTGGTGTTCGCTGTGTCTCCCGATCGGCCGAATTGGAAGAACGACGACAGAGGGGATCAATTACGGCGCCAGAGTGGCGCGAGCAGATTGATTCTTTGAAGGTGTAATGACGACATGTATTGATTGCTGTATCAGTATGTTTCTTCACTTCAAAGTCGGAACTTCGATAGCTAAATAATAGTTTTGTTCTGGGTGTTTATGATGAACTCGGTTCACTTTAATTCCCAGCCCCACATTATTCTGGTCCCGTGTCAATGTTTTCCCTCCCTCGTCTGATCCTGTCTTGTCACCAAAACCCTCGTGTATCGTTCATCAAACGCAATTTTTTTCTGCTACTCGTTCCCGATTCGTGCAGTACGCAAGTGGAATAATCATCTCTAACAACAGCAATGACCCAACAGTAGTGTCTTTCAAACATACATTGAGAAATCACTAACTGTCGTTTTGTGGAATGTATATATTTCTGTTTATATTTCATATTTATACATATATCTTTATATATTACTACAATTTTTAGTACCCTGAACCGACGGCCGTGTATGAGGAGGTTAATGAGTGCAAATGAAGCTAAAAGTGTTTGCCGAGATCGTAGCAAGTGGAAGGATGTGATTTCTGCTTACCCCTACGGAAAAGAGTCGTGACATTATGTATGTATGTACAATTATTATAGGTTTTATTCCTCACACAAATGGATTACTAAGGTTGAGAAAGTAGCTCTTCTTCTTTAGCTGTCCTTATTCATGGTGTGTGCTTAGGAGTGAGCAGATACATAAGGTATAAGACTCATATAGACCAAATTCAGCTAGTCAGAAGACATTTATTAATACGTCATTCTATCGCAATCAATTTACGCCACAAAGGTAGTTGAGCGGGCCGGAGGCAGCCAATAGCCCGGGCCCGGTTGTACTTTCATTGTCTGCAGCAGGCCGCGCTGCAATCATTACAATAAAACATCTTCTGATAAACGCCCTCGCCTTATCCAGTTAGGCAGTGATGCCGTTTGTATACAGAGGCCCATTGTCCCGCGCACTTCCGCCGGCGTCCCGCCGCCTCATCGTTTGTTTTAGGGCCGCTCTGATGGATTTCCCGATGATAAAGCTGTTTTTTCACCAAACGAGGACGTTTCTCGGCAACTTTCCGCCGATACAGTCCAAATATTTCCGTCAGAACGAGTCTTTTCATGTCGGTAAGGAATGGTAAACAAAGCAAAGGTCGAGTTAGGGCGCTCGTGGCGGTGTCGGGAATTAACTTGCGAGGCGTTGCTTTTTTCTTTTGACTCGGACACGGAAAATGTTTCATTTTGCGACGTCACAATCATTTATTTGCTGTTTGTTTGTTGATAGCTGACTTCCACCATTCTTATTACAAATTGATGTGCTACCTTGGTGTGTCTCATTAGTAGGTATTTCTTATAAGCGATTTGTATTAACATGTTGATAATATGGATGTATGCAATTACTTATTGTTTGTTGATAATATATAACAAGGAACGACAGCGAAACTTACAACCTGTCTAATTTTAATGTTACCTTTTGTTAATGCAGATTTGGAATATTAAATAAATATATAAGATATTAACTGTGATAAAACTGTGGTTGCCTATATGTTACAATAAAACAGTATTTTGTGAAAAACACAATAAGTAACACGGTATACTAAAAAGAAAGAATGCATTTACTATGTCAAGCTCTTATTTCTGATAATCTCCGCGATGTTTGATTTACACCGATGGAAAGGACATATCCTAATATAATGACAAAGAACATTAATTTCTGTGTACTTCAATTGAAAATTATAGAAGCGTTTTATTATGTGTCGTAGTGGACCGGCCGGGAGTAGTGCGGCTCGAGTCGGCATGTCCCAATGCACAAAGGGCCCGCTCGCCGCCGGTGGAAACTTTAGTACGCACATTCTTATTCAGGACAAAGCAGTCGGAAGGGTTGATTTGAATGTTTTGTGAGCGGAAAAATATATAAGTATTTGCGTTTATTTTTCACGCGATTCCAACATGTAGTGTGTTTGTTTGAAATTGTTTTCTAACATTTTTTTTGATAAGAAATATCATTTAAGTGTATTTTTTTCTTTTTTGCACGTTTGCTACATCTTAGTACTTAGATTCCTGATTCTTATAAACTGTCTGTTTAATCAAAAAGCAACTATCTTTTATAACCTTTATCAAAATTCAACCTGAACCACGTAGTGACTTGATCAGTCAGTACGACGCAATTACAACGCCTTCATATAATGAATACAAATCCTGCATGAAAAATATTGACATAGTAAATTCCCTGACTCTTGAGAAAGCTTTCACCGACCGCTTATTGCTAGTTAAGCTCATCAAAAACGTCTGTCTAGCTAACGAGCAAATTGTGGAGTACATTAACAAATCATATTAACAAGGCGATACCTTAAAGTTATGACAGTTATAGCTTAACAATTTGTAATAAATTGACAATATCGCGAGACACCGATATTGATACAACTCAGAGTCGATTCTTCTCTTTTGATCTGACATTTTGATGGGATCTAAACACAACTTTGTGACGACGAGAGTAATTTAATATTTCACTGTAAATAAAATTACAAGGCGATGCCTGATAAATAGGGGGAATGGGGGCTAGATGGTATAGAAGGAGGTGAGGGGGGGGGGGAGTTAAGGAAGGTGTCGATTCCTTATTTTAAACACGACTTCACTACGATCAATCAGAGATTTGAAGGTGCGATTCGACCCAGCGCCTCCGAGTCTTACGCGGGCAGTGCCTTAGCTGACTCATCCAGCAGGTTCTCTTGGCTATATTAGATTGTTACGTTACCAAAAACTAGTGCTACAATATGAAAAGATAATCATCATCATCATCATCACAGCCCATTAACGTCCCACTACTGAGCACGAGCCTCCTCACACAAATCAAGGTGTGAGGGTATTGGGTCATACTCCACCACGCTGACCCAGTGCGGATTGGCGGAGGCAGGTGTATGGCGTCCTGCTGTTAGAATTTTTCAAGCCGCCCATGAGGCCTCTAACATGGCTTAACGACTACCACATTTAGTGATAACCGGGACCAACGGCTTAACGTGCCTTCCGAAGAACGGAAGCGCTCGATATCAAATGCCACACAAACGGTCACCCATCCAAGGACTGACCTCTGTAAACGCTGCTGTACTTTGGTGATCGTTTCCAACCACCGAACACCGCAGAGCTACGAGCGCTTTATGAAAAGATAGACAAATTAATTTGTTTAAAATTTTAGTGGTAAGTGAAAATAGTGGCGCGCTAGTTTTTAAGCTTGACCGTCATAGGAGGTCTATTGAGCCAAACTTGAATTAATGATTTTGACTTAATTTAGATGTTATTTGACGACCGATATGGCGTGGAGGTTAGTATACATGCACTTCACTCCAGAGGTCGTGGGTTCGACTCCCACACATAAATATTAACATGTACATTAAGTACATGTACATTAAGTATGTATTTACCAAAAAACAAGTATTAATGTATGTTTATTCGTTATTTAGTATCCATAACACAAGTTCTTAATGATAATTATTTTGGAACTAAATAATTGGTGTAATTGTTAGAAAATATTATTATTTTATTATTGAAATTAACTTATAGTGTTTACTTAGATTTATCTAATTATTACTACAGTGTTACGAAATAAAAAATTAAGAATAAATCGTCATTTAAAATATGTTAACTATGTAATTAACAATATGCTTACTGAGAAGCACATAAATATTACATAATTATCAATGTATGTACAAAAAAATCCACTAATTACTTACATATTTTGCAACGTTACTACTCTTAAACAACAGGGACCAACAGTCTCTCTCCATCGCATAAACAATGCCATAATATTTAAAAAGAACTTCAGTGTGCTCCTTATCTGCCTGCGCCCCAATTAACTCGGAATTCAATATCTTGCGCGGCAGTAAAAATAAGAAGCCGATGTAAAGTGCCGAATGGGCGCCGATAAGACCCGGCCGCGCAGGTATCGCCAATATCAAATCAAAACACGGCCTCCGACTGCTAAATGTTGCACTACAGAACTCTAGCTTCATACTAACACTAATATTAATTTGTTGCTCAAACCAAAACTTAGATTATATGTTATTGAAGAGCGGTGTCTCCTGACACAGGCTTATTTAAGTTTAAAAGGTGCCTCCTTAGCTACTAGATATTCTAATGTACCAGGTTGATTATGAAATATAGAAATCTTATACCGACTGGTATGTTTGAGTATTGGACGGGGTAATAAGCCAATTTTTGTTAACTCCCACATTTACTGTATATATCTGTAGTAATCTCATCGCTGTTACATTTATTATATTTCCATACTAAGCAGGCAACGTTATAAACATTAATATAAGATTAAATGTATGTCAACCTTAGCCCGTTGTACACCAACTATTTAGTTTCAAGATAAGTATCATTAAGAACTTGTGTTATGGATACTAAACAACGGATAAACATACTTAAATACTTTTTTTTTTGTAAATACATACTTAATATATATAGGAAAATACCCAGACCAGAACAAATATTCATGTTCATGCACACAAAGATTTGTCCTGCGTGGGAATCGAACCCACGACCTCTGGAGTGAAGTGCGGGTATACTGATCTCAACGCCATATCGGTCGTCAAAACATTGTAACTGGCCGAAATGACTTTACCGCTTAGCTCTATACACTAGATCACTAAATGGTTTGTAAAGCATTTTCCAAGTATATATTTTCGTCAGTATTATTTATTTCATAAAAGTAGGTACATTGAAAGTTTCTTCGGATATAAAACAATGCCCAAACTATAAATATAGTTTGCGAACCCCTCAATAGCACGTAAACATTTAAAAAACTCGGATAAAAGTGAACCTTCTTTAGTGTAATTCGAAAATCGTTTATGGGGCAGGGTATACAATATTATAACAAAATTCCAAAAGATATTTTAGATTTGCCTTTTGAAAAGTTTAAGCAAACCGTTAAGACATCACTTACCAAGAAAGGGTATTACACGGTTAATGATTACGTTAATGACAAAAACGCTTGGATGTAACATTTACAATGATAAAAGTTGTGTTCTGCGGCCCTCTTTACAATATAACGATTACTTACATACATTGTCTATGTAATTTTATAATATTATAATTTTATTAGTTCTGTCTCCCTTTTTTTTTTCAAATCTTGTGACTGCAGAACACAATTGTTTTAATATTATGTATTTTAATTGTGACTGGCGGGAGAAAAAACCAACCTTGACGATTTTCTTGCCCGTTCTTTTACGATCAAGCTCCCGCCCGCAGTGAATGGGCGCGTTAGTTTATAAGTATGACATTCATAAGAGCTCTATTGAGCCAAACTTGAATAAATGAATTTTTAATTTTTAATTTTTTTTTTTAATTTTTTTTTTAATTTTTAATTTAAAAGTGCTACATACAGTGTGTACCGACTCCGTAGACCGATAAAAATGAAACGGCAATACTCGTCGGCGTCGCAGATAGCGCCCTCGCCCGACTTTCCCTCGGCCTTCGTAAATTTGGTGCGTTTACATAATTCACGCGGGAACGGTGCGACGGGACGTCTTAACTCGCGGAGTTAGAGCCGGCGGGGTTTGTATGAGGACGTTGGGTTTCTGAACAACTCTAGTATCATTGCACCTCTTTTTGTTTCGTTGGATTGAAGATTAACGACACTGAATAACTTAAACGTTTTAAGAAGACGTTGGGCCCCTACGACTTTGAAAATGGCGGCGTGAAGGTTTCATAACCTCTTTACCGTTAGAGATAATTTTTTTCCCACCAAAATGTATTTTGAAGTTAACATATTTTTTTTAACCTGTTCTGTCCTTTCAAGTGTTAAGATACCACTAGGTCAAAATACTTCTCGCTATATTTGTGTATATGCGGTAATTCACCCATGACATTATGAAAGTTCGGTACGTTTTCAAAGTTGAGAACTATCTTTGAGTTCGCTGTGAACAGCTGCTCCGACATTGAAAAGTGGTCATAAAGTCTGACTACGGCTGCTACGTACATTGCTACGAGTCGTAGCACTCGCAAACGCGGCGTGTTATAATGCATTTATCACCAATGGTCTATTCAAAATGAGACATATCAATATATTCTTCGAAATCTCACAAAATGGAAGCCTATTTCCATTATAAACATAGCTGCACTATGAGTTGAGTGATATTGAGTCGATAAACGTTATTACTTGAACATGTATACATGCCAATATTGGAAATTGACCAGATGATGTCCATGAAATAGTTATTTGTTTTTTGCGGGAATCGAAGTTTAGGATTACAAACTAAAACGTATGGTATTCTATATAAGAATTGTCAAAGAGTTAATTGCAGGTACAATCGTAGGTACAACCACGTGGAAAACGCTCAATGCTGCCATGTGTAAATGTGGAACTTTATCACTCGGTTCAGATTACAGCCGTCACTAAAACTGTACTACAAAATAAGAAATAATTTTACAAATTTCAGTAATAGCTCCAAACGGAAAATAGAATAATAATTATATGGGCCGAAACATCAAACCGAAACCCATCCCGGTTGAACCGCAGAGTTAACCAGCCGGCGGTCGCGGTTCAGTGCTCCCGTGATGACGCGTCAGTTTTCAAATAACTAACAATCCACAACCAATATTTGTACAGTTGTGTACAAGCTTTACTATATAAGCCGTTTGATGTAAGGCACGGGCTGTCGCGGGCTGGCTCCGCGCGCCCCGAGCGCCTCGCCTCTCCAACGAGCCTCTCACATCAAGCCCCTCGCCGGGAGGCCCGACACGAGCCTGTAAATAATTTACGCGTCTCTTTGCCAGCTTACTTTTATTTGCATTAAAGAGAACGATCTATCTCGGCGATGGTGCCCCCGAAGGCTTGTTTTTGCCGCGTGCCCTGAGTGGAATATCAAGGCTTTAGAATAATGAGGCTTTTGACTGCGAGTCGGAATGAAACGTTCGGCTGAGACGTCAATCAGCATCGCATTAACGTTGTATCGCCGCGCCTCCGAAACTACGAGGGCAGGTGTTGCATAAGTAATTGTTGGTTACGTTTTCAGTTGTTAACAGTAAACAAGTCAATATTTGACTTGTAACATTGTATAAAATTGTATTAAAGGTGTGCGATTCTACAATAAAATCCCAAGCAATATACAGCAATTGGGCCTAAATAAATTTAAATTAACAATAAAACGCAAGCTGTCTTCAAGGGGATACTATTCTGACAAAGACTATATGGTAGATAAAAAAGCTTGGGATTAAATTAAACTGCCGTTTCATACAGGCTATTCTAATAATGACATAAAAACATGAATATTGTTATATTATATTGCATTGTATAGCTTCACAGACAAATGAAGATTGTAATTTAAGTAGCAAACCACTGGATATAATAGGTTGGGGAAAAAGTCTTTTCGTATTTTTGTATGAAAAGTCAAGACATTTTTTTCAAAGTTTATTTACATTTATTTACAATATATATGTACCGTTTTGTTGAATAACTTTCTGCCATTTTGTGGGCAGAGACATTATCCCGTTGCTGTAGAAACTTTGGGACTTCTGATCAAAAAAACGGGACAAATAGTTTTGGCAGTCCTCTCTTGAGGTCAACCTTACAGAACCTAAAGAATTCTGCAGAGACCGAAACAGGTGAAAATCTGAAGGCGCAAGGTCAGGGCTATATGGTGGATGCACTAGGACCTCCCAGTCGAACTCTCTTAATTTTTGCTGAGTGGCTAAAGATGTGTGTGGTCTAGCGTTATCGTGATGAAAGACCACACCCTTCCTGTTGATCAATTCCGGCCGTTTTCTCTCGACTGCTTCCTTTAATCTCATCAGTTGCTGGCAGTAAAGATCAGAATCGATGGTTTTGCCGGGCGGGTAAAGCTCATAATAAACAATGCCCTTCCAATCCCACCATACACACAGCATCACCTTATTTCGTGTTAGGCCAGGTTTGGCCACAGTCCCCCCCGACTGGTCTCCACCTTGTCGTGGTGGGGGGGCTGAGTACCTCCCGGTAGGGCGCAGGAGGCGCCAGGGAAAAGGTAACACCCAGAGATTGGCGACTCTGGGTGCCCTTAGTACTGACTACCGGGGGGGAAACTAAGAGGGACCTGTGGAGGGCGCAGCGGGCGGGCCAGGAGGGCCCGTCAAGCAGCGCCAGGAGGGTCTTAGGCAGCGGGGGCAGGGGGGCCCTGCTGTCTAACCATGGACCCTTCGAGAAGTCGGCCACACACGCTATGGTCGCACAAGGAGGTAGGAGGGGCGCGTCCACTGCGTCTCTCTGAGGAGGTCCTCCCGGTTTTGGTCCGGGGGACGTTGGCCGCGGGCGGGGTGTCAGAGCTGCAACCCAGGTACTGGCACCCCGCCTCTTTCTCAACAAGCGGCGGGCGTCGTCGGAAGATTTTTAGTGGGTATTACTGCTGGCGGTCGTGTCTGCCGGTGGTGAGCCCCACACACCTCTCTCGGTCCCCCTTTGGCCGGGAGACAGTGCGTAAATGCATTTTGTTACCGACGTAAATCAAAAAAAAAAAAAAAGGTTTGGCCACAGTCTGTAAAGCCTGGCCAACTTTCGACCACGACCTTTTTCGCACGTTCTTGTCGTACGTGATCCACTTTTCATCGCCAGTTATCAACCTCTTCAAAAACGGCTCGGTTTCATTACGTCTCAATAATGAATCGCAAATGAGTACACGGTTCATTAAGTTTCTTTGAGTGAGCTCGTGTGGCACCCAAATATCGAGCTTTTTTGTATAACCAGCTTTCTTCAAATGGGTCAAAACTGTTTTGTGGTCAATTCCCAGTTCTTCAGCTGCATCGTAACTACTAATATGCCGATCTTGCTCCACTCTTTCAAAAATGGCGTCCATTTTATTCGTAACAGGGCGACCAGAGCGAGGTGCATCTTTAACATCAAAATTTCCGGACTGAAAACGTTTGAACCAAATTTTTGCTACTCTTACTGACACTGCATCAGGTCCATAAACATCACAAATTTTTTTCACTGCTTGAGTTGCATTTTTGCCTTTTTTATAATAAAATTTTAAAATGTATCGAATTTCTTCATTAGATTCACTCATTTTTACGGAGAGAAAAACAAATGAAAAATAGCGGGAAACAACTTTTTTTATTTTTTTCTTTTCTTTATAATGGAACCTTTTTAATGTTACCAAAACCAGCCAGACACAAATAGTACAGTCAAAAAAAATTTATAATAAGTTTATACCTACGTTATGCGAAAAGACTTTTTCCCCGACCTAAGATTTAAAAGAGCATAGCCTCCGAGTTTCTTGCTAGTTCTTGTCACAGAGCGGTGGCTCGGAACTGGCACTTAGATTCACTTACACTTAATTATTTTTTGTTTTTAAATTGTTTTGTTGCATGTAAGTGAATCTAAGCTTCGTGATTGAGTGAAATAATATTTCGATTGTTTTCTTTTCAATTTTTATTATGACGTTTTTAAGTACTTTGAAATTAATATTTTTTTTACTTTACTTTACTATAAATTATTTTAATGCGTAGCTTAATAGCTCTATAAGGTCCGTTTACAAAAGTATTAACTTTGTCCAATCTTCTTATTTTTCTTAACAAAGACAACGCGAAGGTTATTATTAGTAATACTAGTGTTAGTTAATATTAATAATATGTCACACACACCAAAATTCAATATCTAGTATATAATTCGAATCCCTGACATATTAATAACACAATGAGATGAGGTCAGATAATCAGATAAGTTAAGAGCTACTTTAGATATCAGCTTCCTTCGCTAATTGGAAAAACCGAATATAAAGTTGTAATTATACTTTATTAGATAAGAAGTAAACATCTATTATTATTAGATCATCCCTTGCTTGGTTGACAAGAGGTATTATTTGTGTAGGGTTTTTGAACTCATCAAAGTAACTAGTGTAAGCAGTAGAGAACGTGTTTTGTACTGAATATCACGTGGGCAAACGTTGCAACAATATGTTTAATTAACCTTTGTAGCTATTATATATCAAAATCTACGTTTTTTCGTGCTATAAGGTAGCTCGATCACAGATCCGCTCTTGAAATATCAGGAATCTAGCGCGGTACAGACTCTTTTAAAACCGGATAACGCGTTTTTTCAAGAGCTCCCTTAAATTAATTAATCTCTTGGGAAAAGCTCGCCAGCTTATTTCCCAACCCACGGGTACGCAGCTGAGTTTCTTTTGAGAAATACCGTTCGCCTGTAATTTGTAAGGTGTGAGGATGAGTTCCGTACTATGAAGACTGCTAGACAGACACACATATGTAACACAACTACAAGAGCCTTTTGTGTTATTTATGTACATACATATAATATCACGCCTGTTTCCCCGAAGGGGTAGGCAGGCATATTGACCGCCCACATTTCGCCAGTTATATTGTTGGTCCCAACTTTTATGTTCGCCAGAGCCTCGTCCGTTGATCGGCAGCTGTACCACTTGCAGGTGAGGTTGGTTTGGGCTCGTCAGATCTTGGTAGGAATTTTATACACCGTTGCGGGATTGTTCGAAAGGGTTACCGCGGCCTTGGTGTTACAGGCTCAAGAAGGAACACGGATGGTTTTTAGTCAGTAGAAGTCTGACACACCCTCCCGCTCCACCCACAGCGGGAGAAGGTCATTTGATGATTTTCCATCCCAAAAAAAAAAAAAAAGGAATCTTATACACTATTAATTTAACTACAGAGTCCTAAAAAGCATCGTATACCATGGTTCAACTCTGGCACTAGACTATAATGTAAGGACGTTATAGACGCTACCCTCTTACACAGACGAATATAGGACAGGAAAAAGGTTTCATCCATTCGACGCTCTCACTGCGCCCCACTCCTAATTAAGATACACTTCTCCTTTTTGACCACAAAACTTGTCATTGGACTGGGAAACTGCTTAATTTATGTATATTAAGTGGGATAATTTTTATTAAGAATTGTACATAGTATTATTTTTGAGAAATTCACGTTTATGCGGGATGTAATTATATTTAAACAAATTTAGTTATTTTACTTTTTGTAACCTCAACTGGTCGCTATACGCCATCAACATATCACATATCTTTACAATACTATCAGTAGAGCGGGGACAAGTTCCGCAAGAAGCGATTGTGGAGATTGGCTCCGAGATCGTCTGGCCTTTCATCGGGGCAGTCCATTCAGGATTTTTTAGTATCTCGGAGCAGCAGCGATTTGGCTGCGAGATTAATAGGGGATAATTATGTGGAGCTGGCGGGTCGCCAGCGGCCGGCGCACTCGGCGGGCTGCTCCCCATTCACTTTACTTTATAAAATTTCGAGCTTTCTAAGAAAATTCGAAAGAAAAATCAACAAGTTTAAATGGGATTTCCTTTGCATTTGGAACAAATTGTGATGTAATTGCAAACTAAGCGATTGGCCTTTTGTTGGTCACTTGGCCAAAATCTGATGGACTGTAAAGTAAAAGTACTAAAGTAAAGACTATAGACCTCCAGTTACGTAAGGATATCGTCTTCTACCACAACTACTACGGAGAATAATGTAAAGAACTTTTCGCCCCGCCCTCTTTTTTCTCCTTTCTTTCTCATACTATGCAAACTATCAGCACTGGAAACTTGAAAATTTTGTTAGTCGTTCTTCTGTAAGACTAGTCTATAAGACAACTCTGTAAGACTACATATATGGAAAAAGAATAGTCCTGGGTCTTTTACGCGGGCGTGAAACTATCAAAATCTTTGAAAGAATATTTCTATACATACAAAGAAAGCGATATAAGCCGGAGCCGCGCCTTAAACTTCATATAAAATTAAGATGCAATAGTAAGTATAATAAAAAGTTTGGCAGAATCAACAGACAATAAGACCACGATTCAAAGACTTAACATAACTCTCGGAATGCAGGTAAACCCTATCGCAGCTATTATTCGGAGATTATGAAAGGCGACAGCGGGTCGATTATAACAATGCGCTGCGGCGGCAAAGAAGGCTGGCGGCGCTCCAAGAGGCGTCTCGCGATCACGCGATATGAGGATATGCGGAAATCGAAAATCGATTCTATAAAACTTTTATTCGATCCAATTTGAATAGAGTTGAAACAGGAGCGGTGATAAGTATCTGGTGGCCGGTCTAAGGTTGGCAGGGGGCACGAGCTTCTCGACTAATCAGAAAGAACAAAGACCAATCAAACCAGCTGTTCATTAACTGTATTAAAGTTAGCGTAACTGTTTTGCTTCCAACTAATCTTCAAATCGTTTGACCTCATTATAACAGTACCTACTGGTGACAAAGCTAATGTTGACAGGAAAGTTACTGTCTTTATTTCCAAAAACGTAATAAGATAGCAGTAGGTCACATGGATACAGTTGCAGTCAGCCACTAGAAAAGTGACCAAAATTTTAAATTTTAAATACAAAATCAATACAATGCATACTTGAAAATCACTTAATATGACTTCATCATTAACGTCATGACTTTTTATGTCTATTCAAAAGCTTACTGAAGGCAGCTTAGTCGTTTAATGGATTTCCAAATATCAGAGACCAAAAAATATCTCATTCGAGGAATGAATCTAAAAAATCATTGTAAGTCCGATCACTGTATTCTCTGGTACCTGCAAGGTCACGGCAACGCTCCGTTGACCTCGGCACAGGTCACCAGCCTCAATAACGGTTGTTTACTTGCCACAAGCTACAGTTTCGCTCCTGAGGGCACATTCTATTCGCAGTGGTTAGTTGTGTGTGTTGTTTTATGCTTCCAATTCTAGGAACAAATTCTTCTTGTTAAAACCGAAAAGACAAACCTCAAAAATAATTAATCTGCCATTGCATACATGAAAATTGTAGTAGAGAAGTAATTACTGCAGCAGTGGCCATCATCACCTCAGCTTATGAATGTGCTACTGCTGAGCACGGGCATCCTCTCACGAACAAAGGTGAGAGGGATTCAAGCCAGGCTCCACCATGCTGAGTCAGTGCAGTTGTTCGTATCGATTACACTACAGATAAATAATACACGCAATGAAAAGACAAACAATTAATCATCTCCAGAGGTAATGCAAACTTTTTATTAAATGAACCGTTTAATAAAAAGTTTTCCACGAAATGAGTCAAGATTTCAGTTATTGAAATAATCACAATTTCTGTAAAATAAGCCTAATTACACTATTCTACAAACAGAAATTGGGTGTATAGGGCTTCTACTAAGATCTGAGGAGCCCAAGCCAACCTCACCTGCAAGCGGTGCACCTGGCGATCAATGGGCGAGGCTTTGGCGAACATAAAAATACCTATTACGTAGGACCAACAATATAACTGGAAAAATAATGGCGTATAATATGCCTCTGCCTACCCTTTCGGGGAAACAGGCGTGATTGTATGTTTGTATGTATTTATGAATTCCCGTTGAGGACTTAGCTTAAAAGATGATATCATTCGCAAAGTATACTTACCTAAATAAAAGAAGAGCAGAAAGGTATCACTCGTACAAGTAACACATTTAATCTATTCATAAATACTAATAAATGAAATTGAAGTGTTTGTTAGTAATGCCAAAATCATAGTTTTTTAATAAATGCAAATAAAAGTAAAACGGTACGTAGGTAATATTACAAAATCATTTGTATAGTTTTCTGTCGGCATGTCTGTTTGTTTTGGCTTATCTTCGAAACAAGCTCAAATAAGCATAGGCTACTTGTAACGTAAAATATAGCAAAGTAGCGCGGACAAAGCCGAAGGCGGCCGCAAGTATATGATGAAAAAACAAATATATAGGCTATACGTATTGTTAAAAATCATAAAAGAAATTGAGGTACCAGGAAAAATTGAAGTTGGTTGGCAATTTAAAAGAGCACTTTACATCGCTCAAGCAAGCACAAAGAATGTCCGTCACCGCAGCTGGTGCAGCGTAGGGCTAGCTATCGACGTCGGAGTATCGATAGTCGATACCCTAACCATTATTATGTTTAAAATCCAACGAGTTCAGGCGTACATAAAAAAACAGTTGATTTATTTAGGTGTGTTGTAGTGTCGCCTGGTAAGTTGTCTTTTGAGATTTTTTTATAAGCGCAATATTTATATAGTATATATTTATATAGTATATATTTACACAAATCTTTATTTTGACTGCCGTTACTTATTTTTTCATAAAATTTTGCAAATATTACTTACTTTCTTTATAAATTATGTCTTAAGAATATGCAAAATCAATTTTTACTTTTTTTGTTTCATTGATAAAATCTTATTTACTACTTAATAATTTTCGCGTATAATTGGTATACGACTACCATTTCGTTTTCTGACTCTTACAGGTTACAGGTACTTTAAAAATCTATTTCTAGTATTTATTACAATTATTCAGTGTGGAAACAAAAAAAAATACTCATATTAATGTAAAGTATCGACACAGTATCGGCCCTATGTACTGCAGGCATGGCGTGCTGCGGGAAGGAACGCGGCAGGCAAGTGTCTTTATGGCGCGTGCTTAGCGGGGTCATTAAGCGATGATAGACGTCGCTTGGCGGCCCTCCAGGCGGCAGTGCGGCACCCCAATCAATAGCTACTCGTCAAAAATACTTCAGCTTATGTAGACGCGATGACTAACTGGCCAAACATACTAAAGTCTTTAAGTGTAATTAAACACGACGCCGAGTTATGTTCCTTATAAAAAATTTACAATAATATTTCTATTATTAAGTTACTTGTACTATACTATAACTAAATTATATAATATATAATAATTTTAAATAGTTTTCTTTATAACAACAGCAACGTATCACTCAGCACTAAGTCAAGTAATCTCAAAATTTCTTACAATTAGCTTTTGTATCGCTCGTGGTACAAAATGGAACTTACTTATGATATACAATTGGTGTTTTAATAATAGATTATAAAAAATGTGGGGCTTTTTACAAAACGAGATCTTAAGTTAGACCAGGTTTAAAACTAGAGCTGCAACTTTCATTTGATAAAATGAAGACAGTTTAAGCCCCTGTATCTTTAAGTAAAACATGAATTTACAATGCCATAAAATCTTTACCCTGTGTGCCCCCCAACATTATATAACAACGCCTCTGGATTCAATATCAAAATTATAGTAAATATAAAAGAAATACTGAACTAAGTTTTACACTTCTAAAAGGATAATGCAATATTTTAGTCGCGAAACTTTTGTAGCTCGTAGCTCCGGCGTACAGCGGACGAGGACACAATATACAACGCAAGACAGCCTTCCAGAATTTCCACGTGTTCGACTTGCAACAAAAGTATAGTTATAGTAAGCACAATGCTAATTTTATTCTTACAAAAGGCACCGAAAGGTTTTGGACTGCCGCGACTGCTTGCCATTTGGTAGGATGAGGTCATTATATCGTGTTACTTTAAAAAAATATTTAGTAACCTTTTAAATAACTTATTTTAGGATTTAATATAACGCAAAGCCGTTTTAAAAAAATTGTGTGTGAAATAACTTAGTAAGTTTTTATTTCACAAAGCTTCCAAATTCAAAACCAACCACCAAATTCAACATTCTTTAGTATCTATTGTGGAGACTGGTACAAATAGCCGAATTCAATAACCGCGGAACATTGCTCAATCGCAGTCGCCTCCAATGGCTGCAGCAAGTGCGATGGAATTAATCACGGACGCAGCTCATAAGCATGCTAATTGTGTAGCGGAACGGAATCCGGAGAGCGGCTGCCGGTTGTGTGGATTAAGCATTCGGGATTCCGATTCATCTGCAACCTTATCGTTTGCAATGATCACCATTTACCTGTAAACTCATTATTGCCCCATGCTCACGCTAAGTATCTACTCTCTTTTAAATGTTTGAAATCGATCGTTTATGTTTCTTTTCTGTTTTGTATCTCTTCTGGTATGTTTTTCGGTATTATTTGTAATTTAGGGAATATGCAGTTTAAAATTAAATATCATACATTTAATTTTTTATATAATAGGTTGGGGAAAAAGTCTTTTCGTATTTTTGTATGAAAAGTCAAGACATTTTTTTCAAAGTTTATTTACATTTATTTACAATATATATGTACCGTTTTGTTGAATAACTTTCTGCCATTTTGTGGGCAGAGACATTATCCCGTTACTGTAGAAACTTTGGGACTTCTGATCAAAAAAACGGGACAAATAGTTTTGGCAGTCCTCTCTTGAGGTCAACCTTACAGAACCTAAAGAATTCTGCAGAGACCGAAACAGGTGAAAATCTGAAGGCGCAAGGACAGGGCTATATGGTGGATGCACTAGGACCTCCCAGTCGAACTCTCTTAATTTTTGCTGAGTGGCTAAAGATGTGTGTGGTCTAGCGTTATCGTGATGAAAGACCACACCCTTCCTGTTGATCAATTCCGGCCGTTTTCTCTCGACTGCTTCCTTTAATCTCATCAGTTGCTGGCAGTAAAGATCAGAATCGATGGTTTTGCCGGGCGGTAAAAGCTCATAATAAACAATGCCCTTCCAATCCCACCATACACACAGCATCACCTTATTTCGTGTTAGGCCAGGTTTGGCCACAGTCTGTGAAGCCTGGCCAACTTTCGACCACGACCTTTTTCGCACGTTCTTGTCGTACGTGATCCACTTTTCATCGCCAGTTATCAATCTCTTCAAAAACGGCTCGGTTTCATTACGTCTCAATAATGAATCGCAAATGAGTACACGGTTCATTAAGTTTCTTTGAGTGAGCTCGTGTGGCACCCAAATATCGAGCTTTTTTGTATAACCAGCTTTCTTCAAATGGGTCAAAACTGTTTTGTGGTCAATTCCCAGTTTTTCAGCTACATCGTAACTACTAATATGCCGATCTTGCTCCACTCTTTCAAAAATGGCGTCCATTTTATTCGTAACAGGGCGACCAGAGCGAGGTGCATCTTTAACATCAAAATTTCCGGACTGAAAACGTTTGAACCAAATTTGTGCTACTCTTACTGACACTGCATCAGGTCCATAAACATCACAAATTTTGTTCACTGCTTGAGTTGCATTTTTGCCTTTTTTATAATAAAATTTTAAAATGTATCGAATTTCTTCATTAGATTCACTCATTTTTACGGAGAGAAAAACAAATGAAAAATAGCGGGAAACAACTTTTTTTTATTTTTTTCTTTTCTTTATAATGGAACCTTTTTAATGTTACCAAAACCAGCCAGACACAAATAGTACAGTCAAAAAAATTTTATAATAAGTTTATAGCTACGTTATGCGAAAAGACTTTTTCCCCGACCTAATATTTATCGTTTATCGTATTTTTCCGAGGTAGCAAGTCGAAGACTATTCAAAAACAATTTTTATTAATATCTATCTATGGTATCTATTTATTAGTAGAAATGTATTATAATGTATAGTACTGCAATATTTTATAATATTAGTGAGAAGATAATTAAATTGATTATTTGCATAAAAAAATACATTTCTGTCTCTGTAAATACAAATAACTTGTTGTTTTGTATAGTACAATGTTAGAAGATATATAAAAAATATTTATTTTGCTTTAAAACGAAAAAAAAATATGCTTCAATATTCATTAACCGTGTTCGATGACAGTGTCTGCTCTGAAAATGGCTCGACGCATTCTCGCCGGCCTCGGATATACGCCTCCTGTGCATTTTTTGAACAATCGCGTTATTGAAGTATTGGAAAGTGATACCGAGTTCTACAATGAGTTCATGGCAACCTCAGATAAAAGTGACATTAACTTTAAATGTATGTTTTTGCTTTTTTTTAAATAGGACATATTTTTTTATTAAATGGTTTATTGTTTCGAATTGTGTTTATTGAAAACAACCATTAATTCAATTATTTCGTTCTCTATATTATCCTGTTCGAGCAGATGGCTCAGTAGCCCCTAATTGCTGGTTAAGAACGGCCGGTGATCCGCTCAAGTGCGGCAGCTGAGCCGCTCGAGTGTACGCTCAATCGCAGGATATCCGGGAGATAGGCGAGCTGTGCTGACGGACACACTCGTCGGTTGAGAACGTTTACAACTTTTGACATTCATTGTTTATGAAGTATCTACCGTAACGTCTTCATTAAAGAGATTTGTATGTAAAGAATGCAATTTTTTCCAATAATCATGCAAACAAAATGTTTAATGTAAAAGTTCCTAAAATACAGCCCCACCTGGCTACATGCAATGCTTTTTTGTTCAAATAATTCTTTATCTTTTTGACAAATTATCAGAAAGTTTAATATGATAAACAAATATAAACGGAATATCGCTTATAATGATGACACTTGAAGTAAGAAAGGACTCAATTCTAGTGTTATGTTAATCAAAGTACAATTATTAATCTATAACCTAAGCCAAGACTCCATCGGAATATTGACTCGGTCTTCTTCTTCCGTTTTATATAGTTTTCAACGCTAAGCTTTGTTCTCATAAAATTTATACGCATCGAAAGAGGCGGACTCTTTATACGCAGTAATTAGTGTAATATAATATGATGTTGATTGTTTGCCGCTTGCAGACGGTAACTGCAATACCGAAAAAACTAAAACAGCTCCTTGATCAATTATATTTAATTATGTAGCCCAAATAGTTGAATTCCTTATTTATACTATATCGCGTTAATATTTGCTTAAAATCAATAGGAACTAATGACATAGTATACGTAGTTGCAAGCTTGTTGATCAGATACTGTTTAAAAGATAAGAGATGCTACTGACTGTGATCCTCTTGAGCAGGCGCTTGCCCTTGTGCCAGGAGATGGCGGCGGGCGGGCGGGAGCCGGCTGACTCGCAGGCCACCTCGTAGCGGCGCTCCGCCGTCAGCGCGCCGCCCTCGCCCAGCTCCGCCGGCTTCTTTATCTCCACCGTCAGCGGCCGCACTGCCACACAGACAAACAACTTACTTTTATTCCAGAAAGAGAGTTTTTCTATAACGGTCGTCCTTAGACGAGGAAATCTGTTGATAGCAATATTTTTTATGACTCATATTTCTTTTTCAAGTAACTATATTGTTTATAAAGTAACTCTTGGGACTTGTAAATAAAAAATTAACTGTAAACCGATACTTTATGTTCAATAAATAAATAAAATAGAATACATAAATAATAAGTACAGACAGTACACTCGTAGAGCCCCTTATGATTAGCATGTCGTCAGTCTAATTTTCAAACTGCGTTAGGTACTCCAAATAATAACTTTTTTTTAATGCCATCTAGAGGACATAAGCAGTTTAAAATTTAGGTTGACGATATGTGATGTTTAATGCAACACGTGCCCGTATTTATAACTGTACACTTGAAGAAAGCATTTAGTAAGCGGTTGGATGACCTGTGACTAGTGAAATTTGTATGTAGTTGTAATTTGCTCGAACCGTATTGGCCAAAACTTTTAACCAGAACTTTTGTCAAACATAAAAGATTTTTTTGCAATATTATAGTTCAGCCTAAAAATTCAAGCCTCTATCCTAGCCATAGGGCTTGAGTTCTTATGCTAAAACATAAGTACTATAACTATGCTAAAGTGTTATAAAATGTAATATAGTCACATGAAAAAAAAAAAGAAAAATCGTTTAATTAGAAGAAGCATTTACATCAACCCACAAATCTGTATGCATGCATCTACGCATGTTTCAATAAAAAAATTAAATATTCCTTTGTGATATTATTAATATTAGAAATTTTTAATTTTTTCCAAGAGATCGACGGGGTTGATTAATTTCTGGAATAGAAAACTTAAATATTAAAAATCAATGCTAGTACTAGGTAGTCTTTATATGGGAATTGTTATACTGTGACGTCGTTGCGCCTTCGATTTTGGAACTAAGAAGGAATGATACTTACAATACATGTCTAAGACGAGGGAGGCCTCCTTGGGCGGGACGAGATGCGAGTTGGCGGCCTGGCACGTGAACACGGCCGCGTAGTCGGCGCGTCGGATGGCCGGCCACAGCAGCCGGTTCTCGATCACGTCGCCCGTGTTGTGCTCGTACTCCTCGTCTACCAGCACGCCGTTCACCAGCCATCGCACCGACGGCTCCGGCCGACCTGGTACATACCGCATGATCAGGGTCCAACAATAGAATCTAATTGGATTGATGACAAATTAAAACTTTAGTTCTTATGGTATACTTATAATATAGTTCAAAATAGAAAAAAAAGTCGTATCTCAGGTCATTCGGAATAAATAAGAACATAATAATACTCTTAAAACACTAAGAGTGAGTCCTTCAAAAGCATCGTCAAAGCCCTTTAAGCTACTGTATTTTGCTTACTATCAAATACTGATTACTTAATTGCAATAAAACTTATTGGATTAGAAATTGGACAACAGAAGGGACATACGAGTTAATTGGTAACGTCCACAGATGCTCAATTCTAACGCAAATATCAATTAACCGCCACAAAATAAAAGCTGGCGCATTCCTGGCACACCGCCCCGCCACGTAAATAAATTCCGTGGAAGGCATTCGCTTTCAGCGCGCCCTTTGTCCTTTGTTTGCTTGTTTATTTGTCCAGCTCTGGTGTGCTTTTGTTAGGACCGGATCCACCGCCGAACTATCCTTAGATCCACTTTGTCCAAATTGAATTAGTTCAGGTTTGAAGTGCTATGTCGGTGCTGAGATCTAATTCCGAATGTCAATGGATTTAATTTGGATTTGTGTTGACACAAACAAGCCTTCAGTTTGCCAGCAATATTCCAAACTTCGTAATGAGATTGGGTATGTTCGGGAGCGCTCGCTGTTGGCGAGTCGCAGACAGCCGTCCCACCCTCGACGCGGAGCTGCCCATAGAGAGCCGTGAAGATGTTGATTCTCGCTGAATCGCTCTCAGCTCGAAAGACCCCGACGAGCTCACTTCCTGCCGCTTATTGTTCTGAGCGCTTTGATAAACAACAAGGTCACTTTGTATTGAACTCTGATATTTGTAATGTAAACAAGGTTCGGCGCTGCGACGGAATGAAAATTTAATTTAGCAAAACGCCGCCCTGATCAGGAGTCGCTTTGAAATTGAGAATTTGGATGCGAGGGTAAAGTTGTTGTGTAATACGAAGTTCCCGAAAGAAGAAAGTTGGTGTTTATTGAACAGAAGTGTCTGTGAGACGGTGAGAGTACGGCTGTCGCATTACCGGAGCAACAGGCGCGGCGGGCGACGCCGGGCCGCCATTAGAAAAGCATCTGCGTTCATTACATTGAGTTCTCCGCCTACTTTTAGAAAATACGCCTCAATCAATCTCTCGATTATGCAAATTCTGTGGCCCAGGATCATTGGAGTTCGTTTAAGGGGTCTGTTATAATCTGATAGAATCCGTTTTGATTGGGATCGCGTGATTTTAACTAGCAAACATTATATTAATGGGGATGCGGTTTTAATATAAATGATGTGGGAAAAGTCTGTTGGTTGTACTGATTAATTAAATTTACAATTAGTTAAATGGCTTAAGTTTTGTGTGCGCCATTGTATTTTCGACCACAGTAAATATTTACTACATAACTTTTACATTAAGTGGGTACCAAATTTTAACACATTAAATGAGGGTTTTCCAGAGTCTACAGCGCTAGCGACGACAATATCTCTCACCAATGTTCTACTCTGCTAAATAAAATTTAGTTTCAGATATAAAATAGCTCCCATTTTGAACTTGTCCTATTTCTTCAAGTTTTTGGGATATTTCTTATCGGTTATTGTGTATAAAAATCTGTCAATGTTTCGGGCGATAAAAGCGTTTCTGTGTCGACACACTCAGTCGACAAACAAACTTGAGTCGCGACTCGCTCCAGCCGAAACACTGGGCCAAAGAGGCTTCAAGTCAGAAGCGGATAGCTTGACGCATTTAGAAACATTTAACACTAGTGAATAGGTTACCCCTATTAATGATTAATATTGTATTTTTGTCCTCCTATTCAAGTTTCTCGATAGATTTTTTTTATGGTTCATATATACAAAATTAAAATCTAGGTGAAATGGTACCAAAATGGCGTTCACTCAGCATGTGTTCAGCATTGCAAAACCAATGCTACAACTTTGGTTTTTATTGTAAACCATAGGACAAAGGACCATCACCGGTCCCCCAGAAGATACACTAACAATCAAAATACGAATGCTGTAATTAAGAACATTTGGCTGAGAACCTGTTTCAATATTTGGGGGAGCAATGACTTACGTAAACATTATCCATAATTTCATTAAGCGCTAGTTAATAGAATCGACACCTTTAGGTATTATGAATAAAATTAGCTTTTCTATATTTACTGTTTAATACTGGGAATACTTTATATTGAAAACAAGAGCGAAGCTAAAGGTACTGATAGTCCTTTATAAATAGAACGCTTTTCGGGGGAGGCCTACGCTCAACAGTGGCTGGCTTGGCTGATTGATAGATATAATCTTCGGATTTTCGATGCGATTTTCGTTCGTTCTCGATTATTTATTTCTCTCGAAAGTATGACCTACAATTACAATAGTCAAAATGTCCTTTTAATTGCACAATGCAATAAATCGTCAATTACCGCTCCCTCCTCTATTCTCGTGACCCGAACCCTGTCCACCCCGCCTCCGCCCCCGCCTCCGCCCCCGCCTCGGGGCAAACATATCGAATGTTGGTGCAATCCTACAAGCACTCGAGATTAAGAGCGATTGTTGCTGCTCCAGATGCCTGCCGCGATGTAGTGCACTCCGCCCCGAGATGCTTCCCAGGAATAATACATTTCGGTTCAACTATAAATTGTACGCTCAGCACGAAAAGATTGAACTCATCATAGCGTATAACTCGTACATTTTGAAACGAACTTAATGTTATAACTTTCTGAGATGGATTATTCCCCTGTCTTTTCATCATACTTTATACTAACGCCAAACATTTTCAAAATGAAACTGTTGCATATAATACTATTGTGTGCTTCTAATGGAACACGATATTATAATACATACTAAAGAAAACAATTTTTACTTGTAGTTTAACTTATAACTTTAAATGTTTTAAATCTATGTAGTTGCAGTTGAAGTATGGAGAACCGGGCATCTTATTCTTTCTTTGACAACGAATCATTGTAAAGTATTTGAAATGGCACGAAAAAAATGTGCGATTAACTGCGATTTGAATACGTAAGGTGAAATTATTTTTTTACTAAACTAATATTTTTGCTTTTACTAGTTCCTGACAATTTCATTTTTATATATATTTTATCTAAGGGAGCTTAGCTATGGAGTCCCAAGGGTTCATATTAATAAGAAAATGACTTGGAATTGGTTTCGTTTTTTTCGTATTCCATCACGATATACTCCTACTGAGCTTGGGGTGAAAGCGAAACAACTCACATATCAACTTTGTAATTAGTAAAACTATATAAAATCCAAGAGTGAGAAAGTTTAAACATTATCAAATATGAGATATTATATAAAAAGGTTTATATTACAAGACAAAAGGTATAACTGAAACTTTATATAATGTAAATTAACATTAGAAGCAGATACAGTACGTAGGCGTAGTCGCTCCTTTGAGACATCGCGACAGTAAAATATTAAAGACAGACTCTCGATAGTTTACTTATTTTTGTCTTTGAATAAAACATTGCTTAGCTATTGTAAATACCATTGGATCTAAAATATTTTCATAGTAGTATTGCTTGTATAAACGAATATTCAATTGAATTTTAAGCAGGTACACTTTAAGTTAATTTAAAAAGCCTATGCGTTTCTTGTCAGTTTTTTTTCACAGAGCGTTGGCTCGGAACTTGGATTAACTTACACATTTTTTTTTGCATGTAAGTGAACATAAGCTTCGTGATTTCAGTGTAGTCATATTTTGTTTTTTTTTTAATATATATTTCATTTTGACATTTTGAAGTGCTGTGTAATAGTTTATAAAACAAAAAACATTTAATTTCTTTGTAGAAAAAGTTTGTTCATTAAAATCTATATACCTACTGGTCTACGTATATCCTTGTCATCTCCAGACCTCAGATATAGTACTTATCCAACCTTTGGCAAAATCACAATAATAATAGAAATGTCTACATACATATAATTTAACACTTATGCAAAAATATGTGAGAAATTAAAAAATGTTTATCAGCTGTGTAGTATACCCACTAGCAGTACTATGTAGGTACCAGTTCTATTAGGTAAGTATTTGATGAGAAGCTCTTTGTGAAATATCCAAGAATATTTATTTATTTAATTCCTGATATTCCTGAAGGGGTTTAGTATATTCGCTCGCTTGAGATCCGACCCATCTTCAAACTATTTTTACCACCCTTACTGGGCCTTGACAACAATTTACCTTCGTAAAATTGATTTCAAAATCATTTTAATATTATATTATAAGTAATAGATACTATCTTTCGCTTGCGTTAAATTTTGTTTCCTGTTATATCGTGATTCCCCGCGGAAATTAGTTTACTAGTCATTATTCCCCAATAAAATACTATTATTTCTGTTAATTCGGGCCTTAATATTTAATAAGTGCAATATTCAAACCGAATACGTAAAGCTATTTTCCGCAAGCTTTCTGCCCAATTTAAAATGAAATAATATCCCACATATGAATAATATATACTATATGACCTACCATTATTTTACCTATGTTTTGGTTATTTGTGCTATGTTTTGGCTACACTTTCTCAACATAATATAACTATATATAACATAATTCTCAGCGTGAATATTCAGATAACAGCATTAAGACATTTGTCTCCGTGTACTCATAGATAAGTACAGTGAGGTGATAGAACTCACCTCCCAAGACCCGGCAGGTGAGCAGCACGTCCTGCCCCTCCTCGTGCGGGCCCAGCGTCGTCACGTTGATCACCTTCCCCCAGCGGTCTACCACCACCGGCTTCTCGGGGGGCACTGCGGGAGACAAACAAAGCAATGGGTCAGTAAATAGTTACGGGTCACATACAATCTGCTAATGTTTGCCGGACATTTATAAATCATTCCTGACCATGACGATTGAAGTGCAGTAAGCTTCGCATTCTATTCTCACAGATGACTTCTATGATTATAGAATGCGTTATTTTTTTGCACAAATTGTGTTAAGTACAGCAGGAAATACCTTGAATAACTTTTTTAGAACTGTTGAGTGTTTTCAATTTGTACAACTTTTGAGTGTATTGAACGGCTGTCTTCGTATTTATAAGTGCTAAAAAACATTTACTTCATTTCAAACGTGCTGTTTAAAACATACATAAAACATATATATATGTATATATATATATATATATATATATGTATATATATATATTCTTTATTGCACAAAAAAACAATAACAAAAAAAGCCTTACGTGAAAAAGATTAAGTACAACGGTAGACTTATTTCTTAAGGAAATTTTTTCCAGTCAACCTTAACTGAAGTGGGAGAGATAGCAAGCGGGCATTAATATCACACTACAATAAGATAACATTACACATATTGATAGGTCCACTTAGCGCCTCTAATGTATTTCCAATTCTTGAGAGAATTCAAGACAAATAGAATAACAGCTTATTTGTCGAACATTATAATAAACTAACATGAAGTGTTCTCTAAACTAATAAGTGGCTACGTAGGGTATTAAATGTATTTCTTTGTGTTTGTTCTGGTTTTATTCGAGCGCGCGTGCGTGCCGCGCGGCTCGATTCATATTCATGTTTACCGAGGCACAGATGTAGCTTCAATATATTATCATTGCTATATTGAAAAATATATCTTTTATAGGCTCTTGTGTCTGGGTTATTTAAACATAGTCGAAAGCTTCAGAGAATATCTCTTCGAAAGTTTTTATTCCTGTTACTTTGCGGGGATACATGTCTTTACAGGACATAGTTTAATTTGTATTTATTCCTTATTTCTTTTGAGTGTAGGTAATACTACTACCGCCATTTTGAAATGGCAGTGTTACTCCATAGGTTTAGGTACAATTATGAACAATCTGTAAATGAAATTAGCTTTTAAACAAATTTAGTCGCTGAATGTGACGCGTGATACCAATACATCCGTAATCAGTCCCAATGATTGTGGGTTCCGTTTCCACAATTTTTTTGATAATTGTGCATTTTCTAGGTATTGTAAGTATGTCTTTGTTTCCACCGAATTAGTTTCGCGTGGTGGAGCATGGTCAGAACCCTCTCACCATGTTTCGTGAAAGGAGAAGGTGCTTAGTGTCTAGTGGGAAGCTAATAGACTGACATGAAAAATCAGGTATCGAAAACAAAAGAGACTAAAAATTTACCAGATCTCATTGTCGTGACAGCTAACAAGACGCACCTACTTATTCCTATAAAAATCAATGAAGTACTCATTGGTTTTTGTCTCACTCACAGCCATGTTAACCAACAGGAACTCCATTATGTAAAAAAGTCGTGTTATTTAGCGTTCCTGGGGGAGGAGGAGCAATCTACGCAGTTTCACGTCTCTGCTTTAAAATGTGGCCTATCAGGATCCTGAGGCTCCGGTGGATATTGAATTGTAATGGCTAGAATTCTCGCTCAATGTATTATCTGAGTTAAAACATAAGTATTTGGCGTAAATTTTAGCATAGGTTAAGACAAATATTTGCGCGCATGAACTGGTATATCTTGCTATATATATTTATGTATATATGAACAAAAAAAGTAGAAAGGTAGGTATGTGCATCCGTTGTCTAGTACCTACAAATAGCACAAGCTCTGCTTAGTTTGGTATTAAATGTGTAAGCTCTCAGAGAATATTACATAATATCACAATCTCGAAACCAGAAAACTAAATACGATACCAGTATCTACAGAGAAAATTCACTAATTTGTTTTGTTGTTCGTTAGTTTAATTTAATGTAAAGTTAGAGCAAAAAAAGAAACTTCATTGCAGCACAGCGCTCACTCCAGATAATTAGTTCCTTGTAACTCGCGGGCCATTCGTTAACTTTGTTTACGTCGAATGAACGGCATCCTCTCCGCGACCCACGACCCGCCACGCGCTTTCGCTCAGCACCCGCTAACTAAATCCGTTGCACTCCTTGTACAGTGAGCGTCGAACGGATCAATCCGATTGATGTTTTAGTGTCGGGGACCGACTGGCTGGGTTGCCCATTTAACCATCGCCCCACGCCAAACAGAAAACAATATTACCAAAAGAGCTCTGCAGCCAATTAATCAGCTCGATACAACCCAGGTGATTGCTAACAGCTCCGGCGGATTAGCATTCTAGTGGACGCCAGCCTCCAACGATCCGCGGCTTTTATTCCTAAAGTGATAAGGCTCACAATATTGCGTCTGCGTGCGGCTTCCACCTCCTGGTCGGCCACAACAGTGGGCTATTTCGGTCGGCTCCGTTTAAAGCATCAAAGCGCAATTGGGTTTTACATCGGACACAGCGCGGCGCTCGTCCAATCTAACTTTAGCCCCCGCATCTAAACGTTTAGCACTGTTCAATAAAATACTGGAAATACCCGGCGTCTGCTTTTCATCGTCAAAATAAAACAATTTCCCGGTTTGATTAGTCTGTTCCGAAGTCAATTTGAATTTCAATGTTTATCGTAATCAACCGAAGAGCTGTTTCATAATTAAAAGTACGAGGATTTGCATCGAAGTGGCTTATGGCGGGTAATAGAAAGATAACAGAGCGGTAATCAGATCACGGAAGGGATCGGGCGCGCAGGACCTCGAGGAGGTTTGAAGTTTAAAACTCGATCAGCGGATGATCAGCGTCGACACGTTAGTGTGTCGGGTGGGACGGTGGCGGGACGGCAGCGGGGCGGCGGCGGGGCGGCAGCCAACTGGCCGTGAAATCACCCTCACACCGTCCGAGGATCCATTCACAAAACTTAAATGGAAATCGACGACCGCTTCAAAGCAAATAAAATTGAATTGAAGCAACGCGATCGAGAGAGCGTCCTGCCTTTAGATATTTTTCCTCCGCTTGAAATGTTTACAAAGTAATGCTGTTCAAAATGTTAGTTCGCGGGGCTTCCGAGAGATTGGCGCTTCCCCGCCCACACGTCGGGGGCTAAGCTCAATCAAGCGTCGCTTTAAAGTACAATTATTAGCCCCTGCCAAACGATTATTGCCTTATTAGAAAGCTTAGAATTATGAATATAAAAAAAATGTTTTCTGTTAAATTATTTTTCAGATATTTTGAGCATAATCTATAAAACGAAACCAGATGTTTTTTAAATATCTAGTTATTTATTTTCTTCACCACGTAAACATATTAGGGGAACATAGAACGGTACTTGCTAAAGTCGGTGAAAGTGTGTTATTTGCAATGCCTAGTAAAAAGATGTTAGATACTGGCGCATTGCTGATTTCGTGTAATAATAGCGTTTCACTAGATTGCTATTACTATGCTCGCGGATAGTGTAAGCGAGCGGGTTAATGCCTCATCGGTCATCAGTTTAAAATGTAACTATACAACGTTAACTGTGGGTCAAGCATGGCGTTACAAAAGGCCAATCCAATTAATGCGCGGTGTTCGACGGGTAATTAAGTAAAATCCTTCGGGACAAGCCTCGTTACGCTGTGCCGATAAACAACGATAATGTGATAACAGCTACGTTATATATGGACTCCGAGCTCACGCACAAAACAGGCTGCAGAAGGTCTGCTTCATAGTCAACGAGCGGTAACCGCAACGTATTGCAACCCTAATGTGTGCGGTGGCGAAAGACTGCCGGGAGCCGAGAAACAATAGATTTTTATTTGTGTCTGAAACTGTGGCTACCGTCCACTAGAAAATTAAAGCCAAGTCAAACAACACTCGCCTTCGTACGATGCAGACTTTGGGCCCGAGCCACTCCGAAATTAGGTAAAATTATTCCTTTGCCAGACCATTCGGCAATAGCACTGCCCTCATTTTCGATGATCTTTTAGGTAACACTTGAAACGCTCATTTGATAGTGTTTATTGTCGCACTATTATCGTAAAGTGTCTTGTAGCATGGGGTGCTTTGTTTCTTGGGTTCCGTAGCCAAACATAACTCTATTACTAAGCCTCCGCTGTCTGGTGGTCTATCTATTAGCCACTTGTATATATAGTAAAATATGGAATGAAGGGGAACTCCTGTACCAGAATACTACAAGATTTCTATTTTTTTTAAAGTATTTTTTCTAAGTGACCTTACACTGGATCACGAATAAACATTATCATGATATCAGCCATATACAGAACAGCCTACTGAACATTGGCTTCCCCTATAGATTACATTCTATTGCGGGTGTTGTCCCATAATCACCACGCCGGGCAAGCGGGTTGGTGATTGCAGTTAAAGCCAGTACCCAGGATGCTGCTGCCCATCAGCCGGTATGGTTTCTCTTCGTCGACTCTTACGACTCCTACAAATTCTTTAGGACTGTATGATTAGGTAGTTATATCTCTGTTTATCTCAGAGTATGGTTGTTCTCAATATGGAGTCAGTTTTTTACTAGCCCATTTAGCCAAAAAGTAATTTAATTTATTTTATATATATATATATATTATTTCATCGGTCTTATTTATAAATATGGCACATGGGCGCCACGGTGTCGGCTGTACCGCTTCAATCGCGGGAGTGACATCCAAATTCAGTGCGTAGTGCGTTAGCCTACTGTTGTTATCTATTTGACGGGTGAGCAACCCTCCCCGAGATATGATAATCAGTTTGGTGGCTACTGAATAGAATAGACAGATAGCGCCGCAATCATCTGATTATGACCACATCCAGGACACAGTTTATGTTGATTACTATGAAAATTGCATTATACTAATCTGTATTACTTAGTGGACGATACCATATCTATCTATACCATAACCATAACCGGAAATGGGAGAAGAATTCTATCTATCACTTTAAGCAATGTACAAATTGAATGAACAATTACAATTTATTTAACACATGCGCGCGTACATGTAGTATTTGCTTAAATAACAAAGTTTAATCGAAATGCTATCAAAACTGTATTATTAAACATATGGGGGCTTATTAAAAACAAGATCTTAAGTTAAACCAGCTTTTAAACTAGTGCTGACAATGTCTTCATTTAATAAAATAACAGTGTGTTCACTCTCGCGTGAACTACTGAACTACTTTTTATCTCGACCCGCAGCAAATGCGTATTTTTTCAATAATTATGCTTTTTAGGTTCAAGTGCTTTAAATAAGTTTATTCGTTACTTAGTATCCATAACACAAGTTCTTAATGAGACTTATCTTGGAACTAAATAATTGGTGTAATTATCAAAATTATTTATATTTATTTAATTAAGTGCTAGATGCAAGTGCACCGATTTCCATTTAAAATCGGCTTACTTATTGCTTACAAATAACAAGAAACTAAAAATAAAATAAATAAGAGAGTGGTTATTGTATAACTCATATTTGTAATTAGAAAATTTATTATTGAATCTGGAAGTGAATGGCAATCAAAATATTAATTATTTCCATTAAAAAATAATGAATTGGTTTTTTAATTCGTTTTCTTAGCTCTATGGCAGTACCAAATATTTTCTTTAACAAGCAACCCATGTTGCTAGTACTTAATTACCTCCTTCACCTCCTCCACCATCAGGTGAAAGTCGCGTTTGATGTAAACGTGTAAGATACTAAATACACTTGACGAAATAGAAAAACCTCTGAAATCACAAATACTCTTTGCCAAGACAAATTGGTTTTAGTAAATTGTTTTATATCATTAAAAACTCCTACGTCATTAGCTGATCAATATCAGGGATTACAGCATCACTTCGGTAATCCAAATTAATGATTGAATCTACTAAGCGAAATCCGCTTATTCGGGCAAAATAAATAATTATTGATGGGCCGCAGCGTTGACAATACTCCAATGTGCACGATCTCTAACTGAGTGGCGCCCGCTTCATACACTACGTGGACATTACGACACAAATATCATTTACACTCATTAAAGCCGTTTGCATATTTATGAGGGATGCATTTCCACGTATTTCAGTTACACTTTGCATTACATATTATAATAATAATAGGACATATTGCTTAGAAGGTTTTAACAGCACTGTGTAGTTAACAACATTACAGAAAACAGATCGCCAGCATAAAGGGTGTTGTTGTCTTTATAATATAACTATAATTATTGCTACTTAACAGAGCTTTTTGCTAAATTATGACAGAGCAGTGTGGACGCTATTCTGCTATTACTTTTGTCAGTATGGCGTTTAATTATTGACTTCAAGTAAGATTTAAAAAAATATAAAATACAAATATAATAGAAATAAATTAAGTACCTAGTTCGTTCAAGGTGCGCTTGGGTTGATATGACAGTAGTGGACATACATAGGACTTAACCGAATATACACCGGCATACGACAAGAAAACGTAGTTTCCTTGAAGCCATTACATTAAGTAACTTTTTTACTCATAAGTAAAAGCCTGTGAACAAGTGGTGACATCTCGACGTCGCATTCCCGAGTCGTGTACTAACACTATACAGTATAGTCGTACACTGGGCTTTACCAGCGGGACACAGTGGCGTGTTCACAAGCTGGTGGCATTTTATCAGCACCTCCTCCACCTCTCACCTTCAGCCAGCCAGGAATGGGAGCTATTAGCATTTGCGTGGCATTTGGCGTAAGGTCGCCGTTACAAACAACAATGCCTTACATTTATGTATTATAATTCTTTTTGGCACTTTTGTTTGATTCTGAACTATGTTTATTTACGAGGGATTCAAGTTAAAGCCTGCATGATGCGTTGTAAGTGGCCATCGTACTCACTTGCTTATTATGAAGTATTCTTAATGTTCTGACAAGCAAAATATTCAAGTTGTTAATCGATAATCGTTGATTTTGTTTTTATATATTTGGAACTCTGTCTTATATCCTGATTAACTCTGCTTTTTAATTGTTCGAATCTAAATTTCTAGAATGTTACGTAAATGCTCATTTTATCATAGTTTCTAGCAAAAAAAAAATCACAGATTATTCCGTATTAATATTTTCTCAAAATATTACATACACAAGTTCACGGCTGTTTCCCCGAAGGGGTCGGCAGAGGCATATTATACGCTCACACTTCGCCAATTACATTGTCAATCCCACGTAATAGGTGGCGAGCCTATTGCCGCTTGCCGGGATCCTCTAAATTCGCCAGAGCCTCTCTTCTCCAGAGAGTCTGTTGATCAGCAGGTGCACCACTTGCAAGTGAGGTTGGCTTGGGCTCCTTAGATTTTAGTAAGATTCCTATACACCTTTAACCTTATTCGTAAACTTACTCTCAAAATATTTAAGAGTAAGTTTACGAAAAAGGTTCATATATTTAATATCATTGGTAATTTCTTCCACGCAAATAATAGGAATTAAGACGTAAATTCAGAGCTTTGAGAGGTAAACGCAAAACCGACACACGGCGCGGCGGGGCGGTAGCGGGGCGGTAGCGGGGCGGCGCCGAGACGGGACGTAATTATCCGCTGATCAGGCTCTTTGTTGTGGAAGCCTTTTAATAACAAATATTACATACACTAAGTCTGCTTCCACTTCAGCTGCTGATATAATAATGACAAGGTATTTGCTTTCACGCTTGAGAAAATTGCACAGAATGAATCGAAATATAAATTGGTAAAAATTATTGTTTTTTTAAATCACTAATGTTTCAAAAGCCGTAATCCACGACTTCATAGGTTGGGCTTAGATATTATGAAATGGTTTTAAATTTGATGACTTGCAGGTTCTTATATTTCTGAAATACATTTCACAGTATTCCTAAACGCCAGCTGTAGCCCCAGCGAGCCACCCACATTAGTGGCTATTCGCAATGAATTATAGTCTATTATTTTTCTTTATTCAAGTCAAGTGTCATAAAAAGGAACTTTGTTGGTGGTGCGTCATGAGTTAGCGTCCGAGAAATTGGGACATGCATCATGGACCGGCATTAGGGGGTAATAAAGGCAAAGGGTCGCTAACGGCCCGTCCGCGCCCCGCACCCGCCTCGCGCCCGCCCCGCTGGCACTCCGCACTCGGTCCGCACTCGCCCCGCTGACGCCCCGCACCGCGCACAATTGATGAATTTCTTCTGACCGGACTTTAGTCCAGTGTAGGACGTACATTTTCTTTATTTAGCTTTTTACTGTTTAATATGATGTGTGCTCGCGTAAGCCAGCGACGTTATTGGACGAAGTATTTTGGACAAGTGTTAAATGAACCAAAGTCGGAATAAAAATAAATGTTTGGTTATTTACTCATTTTTATTTAATTACATGTTGTACTTACCAAGAAGTTAGAGCAAAAAAGCTGTGATTTAATCATTTGGGACTTTAAAACTACCGAGAGAACACTATTTATTATCGGTTGTTTATTTAATTTCATGTCTGTTAGTTTTAGAACTACTTATTTTAATAATATTGAATAAATATATTCGAAATTGATAGAATAAAACCTTTAATTTTAACACACAACAAACCGCGGCTTATCGTATCTTTTTAAATTTTAAATTTTATCTTCCAACAGTAATTTTCATATATTTAAATTCGTTTATTCACTTCAGACCTCCGCGTCTCTTAGTAAACAAACTCCTCACAAACTAAGTAAATTAGCGTTAGGAATGACAAAATTGTAAACAAAAAAACGTATTATAATCAGATGGCAAAATTTTAAGAATTTTCTACTTTTCTGTCTTTGATGGCCGCTTCTAGGCAAAGCAGCCCATTTTTTTATATTATTACCAAAGTTGAGAGTTTGTAGAAGTTTTAAAATTTAGCGAAAGCGTTACACTAACATTTTCATTTTTATCAAAGTTACAATGCTGATAATTTGAAATATGAAAGAACAAATCTCTTATATTTTAAGAATATTTTAGGTGGTTGAAAATTCTTAAAAATTCAAAAAAAGCTATAAAAATTTGCGGAACATACTTAGTATTATCGGATGGAAAGCGGTGCGAATTTTTTTAATAAAAATTTGGACTTCACCGTTTAGACGACCCTAAATATGATTGCCATTAAATTATTGTTATCAAATAATAAGAGTATTGTTTAAAAACGTAGTTAAAATAAGTTCTAGATTTAAATTTACACTAAAAAAATTATTTTAAATTTATAGTTTAACGCCGTTCATTGCAAACACTCTTGCAAGGTGTCTCATATTCGCACTTTATTTTATTAGACACGTCTTTTAATATCATAAGACTGTGCAATAAATAAATTAAATTAAATTATATACATACTTTGAGCAATTGTAACACGGATGTTTATATACAGTGTAGTTGTGTAAGGTGTCTTTACTAAAAATATTTTTTTACCTTAAATATACACTATTTAAATATGAATATGTATTGACTACATATATTTTTTTATTTTTTTTCGATTATATTGTTATTGATACGATAGTTAGTAGAAACAAATCGAGCGGGACAAAAGCGGTAACTGCGCGCGGATTGCGTTGCATGACAAAGGCAAACTCAGATAAAGTATTTTCGGAAAATCATACTCGTATCCTTCCCAAGTAAAGTTACAATTGATAGTTTAGGTGTTTCTAATATAGATGTACGAATACTGTGTCTGAATTTTCATAATTAAATGTATTCAGAACCAGGTATATCACGATAGACTTTTTGTAATTTGTATGTATAAAAATAGGTCGGATTTATTATTTAAAGACTATGGTAACCACAAGGTTGGCTCTCAAGCATGATGAAAAGTGGTCACCGTAGCCCACTGCTTAAACGAACTTTGAAAACATTTGGAATTTAGTAAATCGGCTTGGAAAAATTCATGATTAATATTATCGGAAATAAATATTTCGATAAACTATTTAAAAAAATGACAAAATTATAAGGTGAAATATTTACTAAAAAAATCAACTCGTCTGCGTCCGGAGAGGAATCGAACCTCTGACCTTTGTGTAACCGGTCCACTGCTCTAACCACTGAGCTACCGGGACCTCCGATACCTACGTTAAATATTTCTTGTAAAAAATCGTCTCATAACCTTTATGTAAATGCAAATATTATATGTAAAAAATATATTATAAAATACCCAACATTTCAAACGAGAAGAATTAATATGGGACCGATGATATCGTTGGACGCGCTGCATTCCATACTTCGAATATCTGTATTTTAGCACCATAATTGGCATCGTTTCCCGGCAATTATAATTGTCAAAATACTATATTTTTAAGCGTCATATACCTATTTACTTATTACAATATATATTTTAAATATATATATTTTCTAACAATTACATCAATTATTTAGTTCCAAGATAAGTCTCATTAGGAATTTGTGTTATGGATACTAAATAAAGGATAAACATATACATAAAAAATTTTTTGTAAAAAAATACTTAATATACAAAGGGAAACACCCAGATCAGAACAAATATTCATGTTCATGCACACAAATATTTGTCCTGTGTGGGAATCGAAACCACGACCTTGGAGCGGAGAGCGGGTATACTCGCCACCACGCCACATCGGTCGTAAATACTTATTGTATGTAGGCACACGTTTTGCTGCACTCACATAATATATTATAATTGAAGGGGAGTATACAAACGCTAGAGAAAATTATACTGTACTGTTTTGAAGGAATGAGTATTACTAGTACTAGATATATTTAATTTATATATTTTTTTTAACCATAATTGGCGGGAACATTACTTTTAGTATTTGAATGCCAACTGGCGCGACGAAGTTAGACTAGAGTGTTCTATAATAAAATATTGAAGTATGAAATTTTACCACAGTACACAGTACCACAATTAAACGATTTAATTCGTATGATTTCTAATAGTCCCACCAGTGTGATTGCCATCAACTGCAGAACACATAGACTTCCCCCCAATTGCTGAGGCTAGCAGCGATCATTATAAGAACTACCAAATTAGACTTGTTCTTTTTTCCAGAAATCTGACTTAAAGTTATAATATTACTCCAAAAATGAATATCTCAGAAGATAGCAAAGCCATTGGCCCGCATCTGCGCCGCCGCAGCACGCCTGGCTTCCGACACGGAATGCTCTAATTAATTTCATAATCAATTTAATTAACCGCACCTAATGAATACAGGGTGCCTCCAAGACTGTTCAACTCTGATTGTACATCCCCAAAGTTGGGCGATCGATACTACCTGATCCTGTACTTTGTTACGCACGCTTTGTATTGAATCTCACCTTTCAAACGCTCGTTAAGATGAGGAAAAATCTCTAATGATGTTTATTGTTGTTAAATATAATATTTTCAATAAGTTGACGAATTATTTTCTCTTGACAGATATCTTTTGCGTTAATTACGTAGATGTTAAAGAGTATTCATACACTAATATTTGGTGAAATATTATAACGTCATGAGATCACAGCACAAGTTCATTTACGTTTATTATAATGAAGTGAGTAGCACTATCACGCAATTAAATTTAAAAAAAAAATAAAAGAAAAAGAAGTTAGAAGCATTTCGAAGACCTACATATCGCAGTATTTCTTAAACTGTAAATTTGAAATAATGAGTAATTTTAAATAATTTATTGATTCAGGCGTTATTTTGTGGAAATCCATTGTAAGCAAGTGATGGATTAAAATATCTTTGTAATAATTCCCGCGCTACTATAATTTCCCGAAAAATCGAGAAACTATTCAACACGACACGTGTTTCGCCTTTACATAGGGCGTCTTCAGGTAAGGTAGGAGCCTCAGAACAACGATGTCTTCACGACCAACGCTGAAACGACTGTCGTTCGACAGCTGTCCTACCTACATAGACGGTTTATTTATTCCCACATTGTTTTGGTGTTAATTTGTTTAAAATAAATACAACGTATTTTGGAGTGTTCAGCGCTAACAAACTGTTCTGCAGTTTGGCGATACTATAAATTAGGTTAATACATTTCGCTTTTATACGAAAAATCAAAACTTCGCCGCGCAAACTTTGTTACCCTTTAAAAGACTGACCTTATTTTTCTGTGAAATTTAGGTATTCAAGAAAGAAAAAAAACAACATACTGTTTTTAAAGCTCACAGTAGCAACCACCTTATGATAAAAACGTTTGACATATATTTAAAAAGAAAGATAAATAGATGCCTCAAGATTCTAAGGAGTTATATAGAGCGACCGTAGCCGCGGAAGGAAAAGTCTTGTACATTTTTTCAAGAATATTGCGCGCAAGGTTCTGTATTAACTAACTTCGACTTAATAATTTATTTAATACCATACCATATAACTCTATTAATTCTCTCTATTAATTTGCGGTAACTGGACATCTTTAATAAAGTAATTGTTCTTATAATTTTTAAGCCATAAAAAAATCACATTACTTCTAAATATTACTTATTGCAATATTGAATGCTCAGATTTTTGGTCACCTGTTAATCACCTTTATTTCATATCCTAAAATACGATCGTATCTAGCTGCAATTCGTACAAACACTACACAGTTATGTATGGAGTTCTTTATTATATTAATACCATCATAGTAACTAGTTTGATAATAATTTATTAGAGCTGGTGTCTCATATTTTCTCGTTGACTGTAAGACATAGGAAATCGTAAGCCATTTATTGAAACAATACTTTCATTCCGTGCTCTTGGAGAAATTTTTATTTTAATAACGAACCGTTTTCAAAAGAGGGATTTATTGATAAAGCCTTAATTGATTAAGATTGTTCAAAATATTAATAAAATGGCGGGAAATAAGGAAAACACACAACGAAATTCGCAAAATAAACAACAGACCCCGCGATTGAAGCGGAAACGAATTCGGGTCAAATTGTATATTTGAAAAGTATGTTTTTAGTGCACAAAAATATTAAAGGTCCACTAGTTTGTTGTACGTGAGGTATATACCGTGTAGAACGAGATTCAAGCATTTCAGTACTTATGGAGCTTTTTTCCTTGTTTCACCATTATCAACGGTAGTATAAAATTATCTCAATGTTCATAAGTGCTCTATGAAATCTTGAAAAAATATTATTCATTTCAATAATGAAGTAGTAAAAAATAATGTAGTAGTTTAGTGGTTAGTAGATAAGAATTATGTAAAAGTTTTTAGTCAGATATTTAGGTATTGAAAGCTCAGCTACTCTATCGTATTAGGTCAGGGGGCCTACCGCCGAGTTCGATGGCAATCGATTATAAGGCAAAATGGATTTCGAATTGATTCTGTCGTACCGCCGAACTCATGGAAATCGAAACAAAATGGCATTCTCCATTTACCTATTGGTCTGTCACGGACTGAAGGTCATGAATGGGAAGTGGCTGTCGGCAGATTCCCCGGTACGGATTAATGAACGCAAAACAACGTTTGATCTAGATGGATTACCGGTTATCCATCGAATTCGGCGGTAGGCCCCCTGGTGCCTGTGAAGATAGTTGTAAGTCTTGTGAATGAATAAATAAATAATAAATTGCACCGGATAGTATTAAGTTAAACGTAGCTGATTTCCAAGTACAAATGCCTAGACACGACGAAGTCCAACAACTAAACTCCATTCAAAACAGATCCCTACAGAATTCAAATATCCAAGAGATCTTGTTAAAATGGCAGTACATCTGCAGCGCCAGGATGCCAGACGGCGGCTGGGGCCATAAAGCTGGCCCGAGCCTATAAGTCCTGCCATAAGTCAGCAGCTGGCGGCGCGCGGCCGTATATCTGCCAAGAGACGCCGCAAGACCGGTGCGTTGTGAGATCTGGATAACAATTAAGTCTGTACTACCCATTCAACGACTAAACACGCCCTGATCGCCTGAATGAACTGCTGTTGTCTTAAGTCTATTGAAAATGTGAGCTTAGGAGAGTAGGCATTTTAAAACTACGAAAAGACGCTGCTATGAATTTAAATTAACTCAAGATATGGGAATTTAATCTACATTATTTTTCAATTAGCATTGAATTGATTCATAAACAGGAATGACTGAGTTAGGAACTTAATTTAATACTCAATACTTAATTGCGTTCCACAATGGTTTTATAAGGTGGTGAATATTACAATTTGGTACTTTTGTGGACCCTGTTGGGCACAGCATAGTGCAGGAGAGAGGAGGAAGGGCGCCGTATAATTCAATGAAAAAGAAAATTTATCTTCAAGGAGTATTCTCTTGATAAAGTGTCAAGCGTGTACCTACATGTAAATGTTTATTAAAGTACCTATTAAAAAACTTATCTTGGAACTAAAGAATTGGTGTGATTGTAAGAGAATATTTATTTATTTTATTGTTATATGCCAATTTGACGACCGATATGGCGTAGTGGCCAGTATACCCGCACTCCACTCCTAAGGTCGTCAAGCCTGCCGGGGCTGCGGGACTGTCCGAAAGGGTTACCGCGGCCTCTGAACGTAGCAGGCACAAGAAGGAAAATTGATGGTTTTTAGTCAGTAAAAGTCTGACACACCCTCCCGCTTCACCCACAGCGGGAGAAGGTCATTAGATGATTATCCATCCGAAAAAAAAAGCCACCTGCAAGATGGTGGAACTACAACGGTGACTTCTTGGCGGGAAAGTGAAGCGTCATGTCTGCAGTTTTGTTTTATTTTCTAAAATTTGTGATATTTCTAACATTAATGTGTAATAACGGTGGGTTATTAACCGTTAAGTGTTTGTGAACATACATGAGTGTTGGTAAATCAAACAAAGCAGTGCAACATCACGTTTCAAATTCTCTCAAGGAGTCCATGTGAGATCTCAGTATAGTCCCACATCTTTACTCAAGGGGCTTAGGGAAGGGTATCTCATTTACCATTTATCATCTTTATCACCACTCATTCTCATTTACTATGAATTATATATTATTAATATATCACCTACTTGACTAAATGTGCTAGACGCACGAAGCCATTATTTAAAATAAAGAAAAAAAAAGAAGTACAACGGTGCGGTACTGACCGACGACGGTGAGGTTGTATCGGAAGCTGGTGGTCTGCGTGTTGCGGAAGTCGACGCGGCACCGGTAGACGCCCTCGTCGCGGCGCTTCACGTCGCGCACGAGCAGCGCGGCGGGCGGCGGCGCCGTGCTGAAGTGCGCGCGCGGCCCGAACACCTCGGGCGCCGACCAGTGCCGCGCCTCCGATAGGTGCTTGCCGCGCACGTCGAAGCTGCAACAGAACCAAACGACAATCTATTACTATACAGGCATCATCCTTTTTAGTCATCATCTCAGCCCACTAACGTCCCACTACTGAGCACGAGCCTCCTCTCACATACCAAGGTGCGAGGGTATTGGGTCATACTCCACCACGCTGACCCAATGCGGATTGGCGGAGGCAGGTGTATGGCGTCCTGCTGTTAGAAATTTTCAAGCGGCCTATTTAGGCTTCTAACATAACAACTACCACATTTTAGTGATAACCGGGACCAACGGCTTAACGTGCCTTCCGAAGCACGGAAGCGCCCGATATCAAATGCCACACAAACGGTCACCCATCCAAGGACTGACCTCTGTACACTCTGCTTTACTTCGGTGATCTTTTCCGACCACCGAGCACCGCGAAGCTCCGAGCGCTTCCCTTTAAGTAATAGCTTCAAAATATTGTACGTATACAATGTGCCACGTTTGTTTGAATTGACAATGTCTACGCATTGCCGAAATTGAAACTTTGCGGCGAAGACCGGAGAGTCATTCTTCCTTTAGAAATTGTAATGGACTTTTGTATTTTTATTATACGTAAGGTTTTTTTTTTGATGATACACATCCTGCCTGATCGTCCATTGTTTTTGCACTACTTTCCGAACTTTCATAATGAGATTTATTTTTGTAAAAAAATGTAATGTTTACTTAGTTTAGTTAAACATTTACATAGGTAGACTTTATTTTTTCTCCACTTTAAAGATATCTATACCCCTTTTGCTAATTTCTGACATTGTCTTGTTTTCATGACACAATTATGTCAAAGTTTTTATACATAACAAGAATAATATTCAATCAGTAGAAACTAAATATAACATTCGTCAAATTAACTTATAGTGAAGTTGTAACCCTAAACAGTCCGCCTACACTTAGTTCCCACAGGCGTACATTTAGTTCACAACTGGGCTAAATACACGGGCCGGATGCCAGCCAGCGGACGTAATGCCACCACCGCGCCTCCGCGTGGCAGCCCACTGCTGAACACCACACCCTCAACACATACGTACATTGGAACAGCTCTCAACTCAACTATTACATTATTGATATAGTCAGCAGAACGCTATTGACAGCAGAACATAGTGATACTATAAAATTAAAGTATCTGTTATATTAATGTAGGTAGCTTACTTATCGTAAATATAATGATTTAATTTTACATAAGTTTGGTTATAAATTGTATGGAAATTACAAATCAATATATTAAGCGACAACCTCAAAAGTGCTGACAGACTCAAGACTGCATACAGTTTTCGGCAGTGAACGTGTGTCATGTGTGTGTGAACCACTGTTGACAATGAGATAGATATCGGTGATTTCAAATAAATAAAGTTTTGTGAAGGTTTCTGATGATTGTTGAAAATGTAGGAAAAACGATATCTGATAAGCTAGTAGGCACGCTGGCATAGGTGCAGGTAGAAAGTTACAAAACGTAGAAATATTCTTATTTAGAATTATTACTGAAAAAACTGGTAGAGGTTGAATTTTTAAATCAAATCAGGCTAAAAGCAGAATTTGAACTATTAAAATACAGAATTTGCGCACATATTTAGGCATCGCATTTGAACGTGTCATAAGTGGTCGTTAGTTTCATTGTAACATGTTTTGCGGAAAACACGAAGCCGTACAAATGAAAATATGGCGTTCAGCAAAAACGGAACTAAAATTTAAATAGCGCCGCGCACAATGTAAACCGTTTCAGGAATGAGACAGGAGTCGGAGATCGCCGACATCTTGAAAAGAAAAGATTGGAAACCCCGCGATACAACAGAATGAAGAAACTGGAAAGAAATAAAACACTATGGAGCGTCGTACTTTTTGCCGCTCCACTCTTTTGTCAGACACGCCCGACAGATCTCTCAACTCCTCCACTGAGCTAGAATGACTGGTTAAGTTTTATTTTGATCAAATAAACCAGAACAGGTAACGAACACCGAGGCGACAGTGAGGAATTTTAAAGAGTAAAAATATTTGTCAGCGCCAGGCGGCGGGCCGCAAACCGCACGTCAGCGCAGCGCTTTCAAACTGCGGCCCGCTGATACAAAGTTTCACTATTCACAAGGTATATTTCACGCGATATCGTGAACTGTCACACATGAAGATAGGCCATTGACGACTGAGGGGCTAGACGGATGTACTGCTGTGGGGAACTAGTTTGACAGACAAAGTTTATTGATGGCTATTGAGATAGCGGCGCGCTGCGAGGCCGCTGCGAGGCCGCTGACCGAGTTGGTATCGGCACCGCGGCCGGGTGCTCGCTCGGCGCATGGCCGGTCATAAAAGCTGCCCTTAAAAATAGTTTGGCATGAAATGGCCGGCGCGAAATAACTTTTCCTTTTTCAGTTAGGCATAAAGCGGTTTTTTTTAACTCCTTGTTTTTTTTGTTAAAATGGTGACGTATTGATGATATCATGATTTTATTATACTATAACGTGGCACTCAATAATGGGGTCTGATGGGAAGTGGCCCCCGCAGCCTATAGACACATAAACACCAGGGGCATCTTGTTGCCGACTCTTTTTAACCGTTTCATGCATCATACTCTTGGAAAAACCTCGCCAGGGAGCTAATAATAATGTTAACCATTATGCCAATCCAGATTATTATACAGTCGGTCTGGCCTTAATTTAGTGATTTGAAGAATATCGGACATACGCCAGTTATTACTAATTACTTAAAGACCAAAAAGATAATTTAAACAAAACATCATCAAAGAAAAAATATAGTTTACTGAATAAAACTGAATGTAGCCGTAATTGTCAAGACATGCCATAAATAATCTGAAGGACAGGAGGTAGCTCTCTAAATAAGATAGAATTTCACGGATAATTTACGATGAACTATAATTATAATTTAATAAAAATAAAGATGACCAGAGATAATCTATGATAATTTTATAATCTTCAACGGTAATAGTCTTTGAAAATTACTTTCAGCAGCGTGGTACGGAACACATAAAAATAATAACTTCTGAATGAAACTTTGACTATGCTTGGTTTACTACATTCCTTTTGCTTTTATAAATTAGATAGAAGTACTTAATCAATTGATAATTTAAAAGAGCCTGTGAGTTTCTTGTCATCTCTCACAGAGCCATGGCTTCGAACTGGCACTTAGATAAAAAAAATTGCATGAAAGTGAATCTAATCTTCGTGATTTCAGTGTAGTCACGTTTCGTCTTTTTATATTCAATTTTGACGTTTTCAACATATACGTGAACTATATTAATATACTTACTGTATATTTTTTAAGAACCCATTTTGTGAAAGATATAATTATATCTAAAAAAACAAATAAAGCTATCTATTTACAACATTACCTTTAAGAATAACACGTTTACATGAAACACTTCAAGGCAAAACGCTCTAAATCAATTGAAAGCTAATATTGTGCCACTCTCGCCTCTTGAAAAAGAAGCCTTGACTGGTAAAGTTAATTCTAATAAACCCTGTCTCGTTGCCGTGTAAGCCTTTTAAGAAGAAATTGGTTTAACGTAAACCTCGTTTCTCAGCTTAAAAAGTCTTAGAAAATTATCAACGGAGTCTGCCAGCTCGGTGGAACGGTATCACGACATTCTTAGTGTAACACTTTCTACAATTATTTTAAGTAATAAAGTAATGTGAGAGGTTTTACTGAAACTCATGTGATATTGCTGCCCATAATAAATAAACAAAACTGATTATTGCCAACTAAACATGGCTAGTTATAGCTATAAGTAACCATGTGGTACTACATTGTATAAAACTTTTATTTTTGTTTTATTTCTTTGTTGACGATATTTTACTTGTCTTTACTTTCAGTTTTTCCGCTTTTAGTATGCATAAAATTATTATTCAAATGTTTGTGTGTCGTTTTGAATTCAAATATGTACCGCAGCTTTGCTGGCATATTATTTTATTGTTTAGTTTAATTGTGTCTTACAATTGGCTCCTGCTGAAAATCAGTGCAGTGAGTTTGGCTCACAGACTCACTGGGAATCAGCAGAAGTCTTTTTTGATATCATGCAACAGGTTGCAGGTACGTATCCTATGTATTGTTTTCTTTAGATAAGAAGAAATAACAAAATAGATGTTTTTGTTATATCTTTGTATGTGTTTGTGTGTTATTAAAATAAATAATTTTAGATTTGACTTTGTTAACATAACTCATAAGACATTTTCAAAGCGCACTTAATATAATTCGTTTATTATTGTGTGTGCATGTGTGCAACATGAATATTTGTGAACCATTGTCAGATTCCTAAGACTTGTTATGATCGGTGTTTACTATGGATTTTTTAAAATTTTTGTTTGAAGAAGATTTATAGCAACACAATTATTCTAAATACAGTACAATTATCTTTAAGCCAATTACAAATCCTCACGTATATAAATAATGATATTATGGATAATAATAACTAAGTTATTATAAAAAAAATGTTTGTACTTTGTCTAATATCCATAGACAAATCTCTGCTTAGTTTATCTGTATATACGTTTTGTCAACATTGTATTGTTCTTATATTATTTAAGACTTTTAAATAGGAATTTGTAGGTAGTTAGTTACCCGTGTTTGAATACCGTCTACCTTAGAAACAAAACCAAGAGCGAACATCAAGTGCCTCGGCCGGCATTAATCACAGTCCTCGCCTAACGCGGTCTTAACACAATCGCTTACGTGGGACTCAAAGGGCAACGGAATAAAGGGGCTCGGGGACAAGTGCATAATCATAAAAGTGATTATGAGTCCGTAGGCCCCACGCTTACCAGCTTTAATTTTTATGTAGATTAGCGGCTTTCTGTACTCCGCGGCGATGTCACATTTTTGTACGGAAATGCAGTCGAGGAACGTGAAACGTGTAAGTGTGATGAACGCTTTCCTGTCGGCTTTTTGAGAATGTTTTGATAATATGTTTATGGGGCCATTATGCAATGTAAATTTTTATTTATCCGGAGATTCTTCAATGTTTTTATATCTTGGAAAGCTTTTTGTTTTTCATATTTAAAGCTGTTTTTATGTTATTCTAATACACATAATTTAGTATGTAGTAAGTGGTAGCGGACATAAAGTGTTTACTTTTATTGTCCTACTATACCTTGGGTTATTTGTAATTATATGAATCCCACATAAACGTAACTGTGCCGACATGCAGTCTTTTTGATATATAAGCAGCTAACTTTGTTAACTATGTAACAAAATTCCCAATTTCAAATTGGAAAGCTCAAAGCGTTCTTGTGTTATGAAAGTGTTACACGACTATAGTGAGGTGAGGACTGGTCCTTATCTGAATGGACCATACATACAAACCTACATAATGTCAAGCCTCTTCCCCGTAGGGGTAGGCAGAGATCACATCCTTCCACTTGCCACGATGCCGCCGCACACTTCTAGCTTCATCCACACTCATCAACCCTCTCATACACGCCCGTCGGTTTAGGGTACTTATGACCTGCACCTTCTCCAAAATGTTCTGTATTGAAGGTCTTACGAGGTCTTCCCCTCTAAACATACCATTCACTTGTCCATCATAAATCACTTTCGTTCAAAACGTTGTTACACTTTATCTGAATAGGACAAATGAAATAGATGTGAAGAAATTACCCTGAATGCAACGGATGTCTGCAAATAAAATGCGTTTCATAAGGTACTTTAAAATAATCACTTATTTTTTTCTGAAATCCACACAAACACATATGAGAGCAAATAAATAACACTGTTTAGGGAATATAAGCGGAGGCTCATCACGTATTCCTTCCAAGCACCGCGCACCCGTCATCCACAAAACGACGACCCACTCGGCCCTTTGTCAATTTGCCCCATTTGCCCATTCGCCCCTTTGCGGGAAGTGCGTTGCAATTCGCGCTATTGCGTCAAGCAGCCTCAATTTTGCAGCTTCCAATTCTGAGTTGATGCGAATTCACACTTTGTCAAATGAAACTTGAAGCTAAACAGAGCTCTGTGTGGGATATTTACAGCAAACATGAAATACCAAATTTTGTGGTTCGACTTTTAAGGAATTCAGACCTTACGTCCTGTATATTTTTAAAATAACAGTTTGTGTTGAATAAATAGGTGGTCGCGAGTTATAACAACGCGAAAAAGCTCTTTCGACTAAATAATATATATTTTTTGATTTTAAAAAACTGTGTTAATCCCGCTACTAATTTTCAAAATGTCTCCCAGTGAACACGAATCACTGTTAAGTAACCGATTGTCAGAATAAAAAAAGTTTTAAAGCATAATTTTACTCCATAAAATGTATGTTGTTTAGTTTGTATAATATAAGAAGAAAACAATATTGACATCTTTTTTTAACACACCTATTAACTGGAATTTAATTATTCGGGCAACGCCCAAAAAATAATATAACAGAATGAAAGGCAGCGGCCGCATCAGCCGAGTGCACTAACCACAAACCCGGGCTTTATCCGCCAATTTCTATAACGGAATCTCATGCCGGCTTTAGTTCCGCGAGGCCACAAACAACGCGTGTGAGGCGCCCTGTTACGTTGTACAGTTGGCGGGTTTTATGGCTCGCCTCATTTTTTCTGTCGTCACTAGGACTTTTGACGACCGATAACGTTGAATGGTCTGCTAGGGAACGCTCTGATGGAAAAAACTCACTGCTGTACGGCGTTCAAGAAGTTTTTGCGAATGCCTGACACAAATTGATTAAACCCATAAAAGATTACTAGCTTTTTAATAAAAAGCTTTTGAAGACCATCGCTTGAGCATCTGGTCAAATGGTACTAATTTTATTATTAGTATGAATTACCAAACACCAACCTTTTCTGGTTAAATTATTTTATGCAAATGAATAGTGAAGCTCCCGGTCACTCTAGACTTTAAAGCTTAGGGCCCAGAGTCTGCTTACTTCGGAAGCAGCGAGACGACTCCTGGCCACCGTAGGCGCTGGCTTGTGGCCATGGGTAACTCGCCGCCCGATCGCCTACTATAGGCGACAGGCCGCGTCGATGGCACGTTCGTGTTCCACGCGCGCCTCAAAGAGATGTCAGCACATTGAGGGCCTCCTGGGTAGAGGGCTAAGCCTGCCGGGGTTGCGAGACTGTTCGAAAGGGTTACCGCGGCCTCGGTGTTATAGGCTCAAGAAGGAACATGGATAGTTTTTAGTCAGTTAAAGTCTGACAGGGTGTGTCAGACTTCCACCGCATTACCCACAGCTGAAGACGGTCATTTGATGATTTTCCATCGACAACAAAGATTTTAAAAAAGGATTTGCTTACTGGCTTAACCTGACTTGACTGAAATTCTGTTATTACTGCGACTGTCGTCTGATTTGCGCAACCCAGAGGGAAACAACTTTATATTGTTAAACCAGTAAAAGCTTATTTATATAATAGTTTTTATTCATTACTAATACCTTTATTTTAAATAGTATAATATATTTGCTGTTGTCCCGATGGAAAAGTGCTCTCGTAATTGAAGTAACACGGCATCGTAAAAAATATGTTCGCAATGAAATGGAAGTCGTAAAGTTCCTAAATACTTGGTCGCGTAGGGTCTGTGGGACGACGGAATAGAGTTATTTGGTATACCAAACAGTTTCCTCTCCTTTCACTCTTTTTCAAAATAGATACAAATTATATATACCTACGAATGTTGCTTTTGTATGTGAAATATTGTTACTAGCTAAAATAAATTAAAAAGTGGTGTCCAAGGAGTGGGGTACCATGACCTAAGGAGCCCAAGCCAACCTCACCTGCAAGTGGTGCACCTGCCGATCAACGGACGAGGCTCTGGCGAACATAACAGTGCCCAGTAAGAGGCAATAGGCTCGCCACCTATTACGTGGGACCAATTATATAATTGGCGAAGTGTGGGCGTATAATATGTCTCTGCCTACCCCTTCAGGGAAACAGGCGTAAATTTATGTATGTATGTAAAATAAATTAAATATTCTATTAAAATGTTAACGAGGTTATTACCCAATTCACTTTTCCCACTGATGTCACATAAATATGAAACCGAAAACTGTAATGCTTCCGCATTTGAAATACTCCGGCCACAGCGCTGCAACGGGCCGCTTACAAGTTCATTCCCTTATGAAATTATCTGGAATGTTTCAGTCAAGCACGCGATTGAACGATTTCTTTTTTTTCTCCTTTAATTATCTACTAAATAATGTTAAAAAATATTATGTAAAATGTAAAAAAATATTCTTTAATTATCTACAAAATAATGTTAGGTACCCAAAATTACATAATGATAATAAAAACCTCTAAGGATTTAATAAAAATAAAAACCTGTGCTATCCCGAATCTACACAATTCAAAATCTAAAATTTCGATAGTCGCTGGCCCCTTTGCCAAACTACAGTACTCGGTAACAATTACCCCACATATGTCAAAGTCTATCAACATTAAGTACCGAGTTCTTATTTGTCATCATTTCCCTCATTCGGAAGTCAAGATAGCAAGATCGACGAGCAACTTTACGGCGCAGTGCAGGCCGCCCGAGGCTGGCTCCCAGTTTGAAGCCCACAAGCTTTAACGAGTACGAAATTTTAACGACAATCGTAAAAAACAGGTTATAATATTCGTAGATAAAATGGCGGCGATGATAGCTGTCTCTTAAAATCAGCAATTTATTTTGGTACTCAATTTTTCGGTCAGAGTTATGAATATATTATTTTAGCATGTTATATCGACGCGACGAAGCCATATCCAAATTTTCTAGTTCACTTTGATCATTTCTATTTTAACATTCATAAGTCTACGAGGATCTAATGATCAGCTATGATTTTATGTAAGTAAATAAAAGTATGCATAATATTTTAAATGTGAAATTACTTTTAGTTATTGGTGATTTTCCCAGATAAAAAGTAGCCCAATAACTAACAATTACACTTTTTTTGTTTAAAAATGTCAACTTAAAAACAAAAACATTTTTTTAATGCATTTAAGCACTCAATTATATACAGAACGTTCTTCTGCGAAAGCCGTCGCTAAAAATAAAGAACTCGGTATATTACTGCTATGGCATGGAAAGCCGAGTTCGCGTTCTTATCACCGTATGTCTTGGGTTTGATTTCCTTACTGGGCAAATATTGAAGTAGATAATGTCAGTGCATTCTTTGTACAATTATGTTCCTCCGTTCTGCTATCCATAGTACAAAACTTTGCTAAGTTGGGAGCTAGATGGCGCTGTGTAAAGTGTCGATGATTCTATATAATAATCCAGAACATGACCAAACAACTTTATTGATTTGAATTATATCTACACCTACCCGTTGATTCATCTAAGCTGATTGGGAAACAAATATACAGCCTTTACATTTATAACACTGGTAGGATAGTACGTCAACTCGTCGCTGGGTACAAATTTGCTCTACTGAATTTGAATAACATTCCACACCTCGCGCCCTTATGCAGAATGGATTTAATTGGAATCCATCACAAATGTACCTCGCGTCATAACGAGTTCTATTCTATTAATCAATGCTAGAGCAGGTCGGAGCACACGACTCTCGGGCGGTTCGCCTTAATATTCATAGAAACAAAAGCTGCACACTAACACACGTTCAGACAGACGGCAGATCAATCCCGCACCAGCTTCATTATTCAGGGGCGGTTTTGCGAGCGGTTCTTCATTTTCATATTTGTTTATCAAATATGGAGGGCGACATTCGTAGTTAGGGAAGGTAAGCTAGTTGAATTGCAAATTTAAACATGGCAGCGATCCCGGCGGCCCTGGGCATGAGGCGCCTGATTCATGTTTGCTACTCGTGCGATCAATCTTAAGGCCCAATTGTGTAATTTGAGCCATCTGGGCGTCCTCTGGCATTAGACCTCCTCGATGATACAAAGCTACAGTACTTTTGGAAGTTGAAAACAATATTGGTTTTGTGGGATATGTTTTTAAGTAACTTGTATTATTTAAAGGAAATAAACGTTTTATCTATCTATCTATAACGTATATTTTCATTAAACTTTAACTAAATTGAAATATTTTTTAAAAAAACTGAACAAATTATTTCAAAACGATTTTGATTCAATTAAATTCAAATTCTATCAATAAATTCAATTATGATATGAGATTGTAACAAGTGAATATGACTGTCTAAATGTTTTAAGAATAATTATGGTACTTAAGTTGCAAATCCATGAAAACAATACATTTTTCTGCAAAATTAACTTCAATATTAAAATTTGTGCAATAATAATAATAAATAACTATATAAGTTTATGTTGTACACTGAGAACATTCGTTAACTTTCGTGTTTTATAACAATTAAATGAATTTAAAAAAAACGCTGATAAGGACAGTTCACAAAATTATACATACTACATACGTTTGTCACCAACCTTTGAGTTTAATAATTGAAGCTACTTATTTTAAAAACAGGTCACATAGCTGAAAATGAAAGATGTTTGACTTTTTTTTTTTAAATACGAGTAATTATCTGCTTCATTGGACGTTTAAAACAACTACTCTTTGATGTTTTACCTTGTCTGAAATTATTTTCCAAAGCCTAATCCAGAGGGAACTCGTATTTATTTCGTACAACTGCGAAGGAACACAGCGAAATTTCAGTGTAGTTGTTCTGTTGAAGATATTAAATGGTGGTCACTTACTCACGGGCGGCATGGCGTTGCGTGTGCTGGCTGCAGTTAGCGAGCTCTATTTAAATAACGTGAATGTTTTATGCGCTTATTCATAATGCTACATTACTTGTATAACGTTAGCAATTTGTTAAGGAGAAAAATGTAATCAACTGTTAGCGGCCTTGTTGCAGATATCAAGTTTGCACGCGTTCCAGACTGGCTTATGATTCTGCTAATAAATATTATTTTACTAGTGGGCAATAATAACACCTTAGCCATCATTTTCTGTCAACCCGTAAAATTGTCAAGAGGACCACGAACTATAATTTATAATATGTTTATAAAAAAAAGAATAGTTTTCTCATGTATAATCTGTAAAAAGAATTCAAATTGTGTCTGTTTTTCGATCAGTATAGTTATGTAGAACAGCCTTGCCTTTTAGAGTTTTTAATACAAGAAAATATAGTAACATCTATTATTTTGTTTTTTCCGGAAATTGCGAGCCCTCTCGAAACAAGTTTTATTTGATGGGAAGACTCAATATACTATTGTCATATTAAACAGTTTCTTTTTCCTTTTGCCGAGGGCCTAATCTTAGCCTACAGCAGGTCTGCTGGAAACCGAGGGTTCCGTGCTCAAACCCGATAAGTGACAAAATTTGCGTTTTTGGGCTTAAAACAGTACTTAAAAGAATTTATCGGTTAATTAAAAAAAAATTAGCTTAAGAGGTTTACTTATTGGATTATGAAGTACTCAGTTTTCAGTCTTCTTTTCTGAAATCGACTTATCTGATAATATCACAAGAAAAAGCGGCAGAAATTATGTATCTGATGTTGTCACTTATCGGGTTTGAGCACGGAACCCTCGATATAGGTATATACGTGATTATTCGTGTGTATTATATTAAGAAATGGTTCAAGATCAATGTGCTGCCAAACTACTTCAATAAATCAATACTACAATGCTCATTTGAACGCAGAATAACCGACACACAATTCTATTTATTGCATTTGGAACTGATCAATCTGTAAATAAAACGCATGCGTTCTCGGGGTTATAAAATAATGTTTGTTAATTTTCCGTCAGGGTCACTTATCTGTTACTCACAGATACTCTATGAGCTGTTATTATAACAAGCTTGTATCGGTGACAGTCGGAGTGCAGCGTGCGGGGGAGGCCCGGCCGCGTGACGGATGCGTCGTCGCCGCTGGCCGGGCGTGCCACCTGATTTATGACATAGCCAAGCTGCTGGGCTTACTAGAAGCATACACATTACTATCTGAAAATCTGACCTGTTATGAATTGTGTAAGTAAGGATTAGGTTGAGGTCGTGTGGTGCCGGCCCAGAACAGTGCCACTCCCATTCATCTCACGGGGAGTCGTAAAATCTTGCGAGAATAAATATTATCGAATGATGGGCAGCAGCGTCATTTTGCGAAATGGCTGGAACTGCGATCACCAACCCGCCTGCCCAGCGTGGGGATTATGGGCGAATATCCCCAATAGAATGTAATCTATTGGGTAGGCTAATGTTCAGCAGTGAACTTTATAAGGCTGTCATGATAAAATAATAGGTTTAGTTGGACATCAAATGACGCCGCTAAGTCTAAGGTTAGAAGCGCTTTGCAGAGATTCGTGACTGATGGGAGATCAAGATTAGAGATGTACAAACTAACAAACAAACACAAAATAACAAATTTGAAACTGAAAGCACTAAAACATCACAAGTTCGTATTTACAAAAAACGATTTACAACTTCTTGAGGTCTTGAGGGTTAAGTTTAGAACTTTACTAACTGTGATTACAATTTTATTTAAATAATAATGGCAGATTATTCTAATTACAACGCCGAGATTATCTTTCCACGAATCACTTATGAGAATACCAAAAACATATCAGCTGAAAGAGAAATAAAAAAATCATTTACACGAGTGCATTTTCTGTACATATTAATTTTACTGGAAATAATTATCCTTTTGCATAACGCACTTCTCAATTCTCAACGAAGCAATTAATATTCTGAATGAATTTTATACCTTTATTTATCGAAATCATTACCGCCTCTCTGATGTTCTGAACTGTTTGTCCTCCTCGTTGGGCGTTACCAATATGCCTTAATTAATAACACATTCCGCGAATTTGGCACGGAATTTGTGTTTGACATTAAAAATGTGCTCTTAATTAATTATTCAATGGACAGCTCGTCCATGGCTCGTTTGTGGTAAGTAATCTTCGTAATTTACAAATTTTGCGTTGTGCACTGACATAAAATTTTTCCTTAATTGGCAGACCTGTCGATACTAATTGCGTCCGTGTAGCTTCCATTAACTATTTTATTACATTCCAATATTTACCACAAAATGAGTAAATCTTGCGTCGACAGTTAAACTACTGACAGTGACAAGGCACAGTTTTTATAATTCTCTTCTTTAGTACTCACAGTTATAAATAAAGTTTAGCTCACTAGCCATATGTCTGTATATCATTATCATCATCTGATCGTCAGACGTCTGATATATAATTATCATCATATCCTAGCATTATCCCGGTCGCCCCAGCCTTTAGCCCAGGGTCGGTATACTGATCCAACAAATATAGCTGAACTTCATTTATTATGCGACTGCTATCTGACCTCCATAACCCAAAGGGAACCATCATTTTATGGTTCAAAGTTAGACTTAATATATCTGCTGGACTGCTAAATCTGATACATTTACCGCACGGTTCACGGGGGTAAAGTTAAGAAAAAAGCAATTAGCTTTATACGAGTGATATTAACGTGACTCATATGAAACGATTCTCCTTAATCCATACGTTGGCAGAATTTCGCTTGTTTTCCTTATTAAAGCGAAGACAACGTGCTCACACGTCCCAACTCTTTGAAATAATGGAAAGAAACACATTGGTAGACGTGCGAGAGTCCTCTTATTGGTTTAAAACCTTCGAGGTCCTTTGTGAGGCAGGCTGCAAGTCGAGAGAGTGAGTCGCGCAGGTGACTTCAGACGGCTAGTTCACTTTGTGAAATACATGACAATGAAATTAGTTAAATGGTTTCTTGTTTGACTAATGAGACTTGAATTACGACTAATCTTAGTCAGAGATTAGCAGCGAATACGATCGCGGCCGTCGCTTATAGTTATTCCATATGTCATTGGAGTTTTAAACGATGTTTTATGATCTAAAGATTTTTTTCTTGTAACGTCCCTACGGTGTAACATTAAATTGAAAAAACGCCATGTCACAACCATTATTAGAATTCCTTTTAATCAAAGCAAGAATACAATAAAATAAATGTCATAGACAATTCCGATTCGTTTATTCAATGATTTCGTTTTTAACTATCTATTATTGAGGACCTTTTATCGCTTAAGGTTAATTGTGGTTGTATGTAATTGGGAGTAAAATAAGTTAAAATCATACATGATGAAGAGTGCACTAACTGTGGCCGGGCGGCTGTGCGAGTTGCGAGGCGCGTCACGCCGCGCGTCCTAACGATATTGACTCCGCGCTCTGAATTAGATATTTCGTCGACACATCGTGATGGATACCGCCCGATTTGTACATGTTCTCCTAAAATACTCACAAAGAACACGTCAGATAATAATAATATAATAATAAGTTTATTCAAGTCCACTAATATCTATTTACACACTTCGGTGACAACCACACTAGGCGCAGCCTGTATCGTGGCTATCAAGCTGACGTGTTTAAGGTCATAGAAAAAAAATATGTATTTTTACGAAGAGAACAAATAACAGAAAATAATATGCGCGTGTGTGTGTGTGTGCGTGTGCGTGTGTGCGTGTATAATCTACGAAATAATTTTAAGAAGTCTTTCGGTCTCATGGTAGTTTAAATTACGTAAAAAAGTATACAACTTTGGATGAGCTTCTCGCATTGTATCATGTTTTATATTACATATCGAGGGTTCCGTGCTCAAACCCGATAAGTGACAACATCAGATACATAATTTCTGCCGCTTTTTCTTGTGATATTATCAGATAAGTCGATTTCAGAAAAGAAGACTGAAAACTGAGGACTTCATAATCCAATAAGTAAACCTTTTAAGTTTTTTTTTTTAATTAACCGATAAATTCTTTTAAGTACTGTTTTAAGCCCAAACTCACTTATCGGGTTTGAGCACGGAACCCTCGATATATTAACTGTTTTATTGTATAAATAAGGGAACATATGGATTGGGAACCTGTGCGCGACAGAAGTATTTACGAATGTATTAGTTAGTCGAAAGACTCTTAAATTTAGCATTCTTGCGTAATCTGAGGAATTTAGAACCTGTTTGTGTGTGTGACTTAACGCTTTTAGTATATACAATTGTCGTACGCTTAGTATGCTTGCTTCTTGGTAGAGATGTGTGGTTGGATACAAAAATGTTTGCTATGACCTTTCTGAATATGTTCCACATTGTTAGCATGTTTCCAGTGAGCTTGTTTCCTCTCAGATTGAGATTTATTGGCGGCATAATGATTGTTATACAACAAGGTGGCACTGTAGCGTCTAGCTCAGTAGTTCCCAAACTTATTTTTCTCGTGGACCACTTTCAAAATGTTACTGGACCCCCTGCTGCTACATTTCTACCACATTCTTAAAGTCGCCAAAAAATGAAAAAGTGTCGCTTCTGAGTTCTGTCCCTATATTCCGATAGGTAAAATAAAAACGAAAAATGGTACATTTTATATCTCCCGTGGACCCCTGGGGGTCCACCTGGACCACTTTGGGAATCACTGGTCTAGCTGATGCAAAGAACAGCCTTTGGTCACTAGCAATACGTTAGGGGTTTCACTAGCGCGTTCAAAACAATATCAAAACAACCCTTTAAACAAGAAACCCGCCTTTCTGAAGAGCCCTGTGCTGTATATAATCACTCAATCAATCAATTTCAAATGAATGATAAATACTGGTTACTTTAAAATTCCTATATTATTTTATTAGGTATCCGAAATACGAGTCAAGTGTAAAAATTGCGTTTCATTAATCACTAATTACATAAACAAGATTTTTATCTTTGAACCTACACAGCGATTTCAGGTTTGTACTTGGATTACACTGTACACAGAACGAGCTGTTAATTAAAGTAATTTGTGGATTTTAAGTGTATATTTCTTCCTTTAAATTAAAGTCTCATATTCATACTGTGTAATTATTATGATTCTCGTTATAAAAATCACTCAAATGTTTGTTTTAATTGTGAGTAAGAAATAGAAAACAGACAATGTGTTTATAGTCTTAATCACAATTGTGGTAAAATACAAAATAAAAAATTAAATCGTAAGTAAATAGGTGGGTAGTGTTAAATAGACATATTCTCTGCCTTAACCGTTGTGAAATAATTAGCGGGCATTTAATGTAATATAATAAATGATGGTATACGTGCACGTGCTGATAATAATTATCATTACAGGCTTTTATGCCTATGCTGTTATAAACACGCAATTTATGGACTAACGAATACAATTTGGCACTTTATTCCATTATAAAATGTTTGCAGTTCTTGTGCAAATATTCCTAACTTAGTAAGTAGGAGACTACTGTAGCAAACAGTAAATACCGTCGCCTTAATTAAGCTCGTATGAATAGTAAGTGTTGACAACTGCAGTACGTCGCCACAACATAATATTACAGGATTCTCTCCGGTTGTGGATTGGTTAATTAATAAAGGACTTGTGGCTCGCGATGCACCCGGACGGAGTTCCAGACGAGGCGGAGGCAGGCTGGATTCCAACACGGGCTTTGGCAAGCCAATGTCTCTGACATTCCGCTTAGAATAACCAATAGTCACCCCATTAAATATATTGTTTGTAATTATTTATTTACATAAAATTTATCGCCAAACAAATAGATAATTAACACCATTCAAATTGTTACAATTTATTCATATGATTGTAAAAATTATAACATAACAAAATTCGAGTTTGATGCCATTAGACATAGAAGAAAGTAATTTCTAGCCCTTTCTTCTTATTTTAAAGTAGGTGAATTTCTATCGTAACAAAATCATTTTTACATTTCCAATCAAAAATTTCGATTCATAGTAAGTAATGAAACTCTCAAGAAGAAACGGGCACGACCAAACTACAATGAAGATTTGAATACAACTAATAATATTCTACAGGGATGTTAAATGCAATTAGCTACTTATTACCCATGCGCACCAAAACGGCGAAACAGAATACTCGGTGTCCGTCGCGGCGTATGCATTTGATTACACAGCGAATACAACTTCTCTTATTAATCATAACCAACTTATGCATGACATGTCGCGCAAAATGCTGCAAGCTTTCGAGTAAACAGCCAACCAATTTCGGATGATTGCAGAGAGTTCACAGTGTCGTAATATGAAGGTCTTTTGACTTGTCCAGTTGACGGGTGGGGGGACCTAGGTAGCCAGCGTCTCAAAGCATTGTTGACGCAAACGTTTTAAGAGGATTGTGCCGGGACGGGAATCAAACGACCTCTAATGTTCTCGGACGTAATACGGGCTATTACAGTGTTACCCACTTCGGTTCGGTCACTCAAAGGCTTTTATAACAAATGAAATTTCAAGTATATTGGTGTACTGAGAAACTGCAACATTGCTAAGAATGACGCAGCTTGTAGTGCTTCTATGAAACTTAAACAAAGTTTAGTTTTATTTTCATAACAAGTTATAAATTATCTTTTTGAAAAACCATTACAAGACTTACTTACTAATTGACTAGCAGATAAGGCCTATGGAAAGTGCAATAAGATAAGCCTGATTGCGAATAAATAAAACTGAAATTGATACTGCAAAGCCCAGTATATAAACGTATAATCCCACAAAATAATTCTTATTTGCAGGACAAATGAGTTTGCGTTTTCAATTTCGCCTGCGAGTCGCATTACACGGTATTTATTTTGCATAATTAAAATTAATAGTAGTTTTTAAGGACAACTTAAAGCTTGCTAATAGTTCCCAGTACATAGCTACGGAGAAAAGTGGCAATTAAAAAGCAATTAGCTCGCATGATAAAAGGAAATAAATCTTTCTTAATCTACGCTTGGTGGTTTATTACAGCATTTCATAAGCACCGCCATCGCCGGCAGGAGGTGGCTCCGACAGTATCGGATTTTACATAAAAATTGATTTGCAATGCTTTCCTCAGTCAGTCGACTTTTGATAGCAATACACGTAGCTTGAGAGTTACCGCAAAAACCTTGTTTCGGTGGTGGTTCTTCTACAGTTCGGTTTAATTCCCACTTGCCTGGACAAATGCATTTTACATGTATATTTGTTTAGATAGGACTGTTGCATGTATCATGAGATTAATTAAAAAAAGGTATGTGTGTATGGCTCATTGCTAGCGGGATGAAGCTCTACTTAGCAAGTTTTAAAAGCGTTTTATAAGCGTTTATCATATCAATAAAATTTATTAGTACTTGTCCTGCTGCATATTTTTTTATAAAATTGTCAAGTCGTTCTCTTGACCAATTACAGTGCTATATTAGAAAATTTTAACGAGATATTTATTATCCTGAGACACATGTTGGTAATTCCCATATTTACACATGTTTCGTTTTGGCTCGTACAAATCAGTGCGTTTAGAAGTCAATCAGCTCATATACAGAAAATAATATAACTTTGCATCGGAGCATGTTCATATCCCAGAGGAGCCTTGCACAAACATCCCGCCGAGGCGCCACGTCGTTCGGAGTCTATCAATTATGTATGGAGCTGTCCATGACTCCGAGGTGGCTGATACGTTTAGCACGGGACTGGAGATTTGTACCAAGCCTTCGTATTGATCTTCTAGTGACTTATACCTTTACATAAACGCTTCACGACATTCTTTGAAGTAGCAGCTGCATACTAGATGTGAAATTTTTAATGCACTCTTTCTTATTTGATTTCTGAGTAGTTTATAATTTTACAGTAGTACACAATACATCAATACGCCTGGGTCCCCGCGGAGATTCACCTAAATCCTTAAAGCATTTTTTTTTCTTTGATAAACAATAAGTGATTGAGTTGTATGTATGTTGCCTTGTACCAATAGCATATTGTTTTAAATTTCCATTAGTATTAATTTTCTTTTTATACATAGAATTTCTTAATTTTTTGAAGCGATTTACGTTACACACTATGTCTAAATACAGACTGGGCATATCAAATGAATAACAATTGATATTTTGTATTGACAAGCTAAGTGCAGAAGCAATCGAGAATATTCTTAAATGTCACAGTAATGTTTACGTCACTCATCGAAATACCACCGGATTTCATGTAAAGTCAATGTCGTAAATGCAGCTTACTACCGGTATTAAAATGAAGGAGAACTCTTTGAACACAAACGAAAGTTGTACGTCGCATGACCGTCTGACAGACTTATTAAAAATGTAGCCGGTAATATGGCAGTCGTCCATCGTGCATGAGCCTGATTAATATTGTAGGGTCGCGGCATCGATCTGGGCTCCTCGTGTGGCCGCCTCACCTTCACAGAAACTACTTCTCACGTTCAACTTTACTGGGGAAAATTTTAATGGCTTTGGTGGTTTAATTACGATGCCTTGAGCAAAGCTAAGCAGTATTAGGTACGATAAGACAAATGATATGTCTCAGATATATGTATGAGTGAAAATTAATGGGTTCTATACAACCAGAACAGGAAAAATATAAAAATTACAAGATTTTTTATGTAAGGTTGTACCAAGTTTTTTTTAATAACTTGGAACGACAGTCTTTTGTCTTTAGTAAAATGGTATACTTTACTTTGCCTGCCAAAATAATTCTCGATTTTTGTTTAAATTTCGCTTTACTAAAAAGTTTGACATTTGCAGTTTGGCAAGTTCAATAGAACTAACGAAATGCTATGTGCAATATACAAAAAAATGTGCAATTCCAAATTAAGGTTCTAATTTTACTACAATTACATACATACATAATATTACATATATGCCTATTTCCCCGAAGGGGTAGGCAGAGGCATATTATACGCCCACACTTTGCCAATTACATAGTTGGTCTCACGTCATAGGTGGCGAGCCTATAGCCGCTTACCGGGCACTGTTATGTTCGCCAGGGCCTCGTCCGTTGATTGGCAGGTGCACCGCTTGCAGGTGAGGTTGGCTTGGGCTCCTAAGGTCTTGGTAGGATCCGTATACACCCCTATGCAATTACATAGTTACCTAATAGTAGTTTTATAATAATTTCAGTTATGTAAAGTCCACACGTTGGCCTCGCCAATATTGAGGGTATTTACCGAAAATCGCCACGCTCGCTGGGCAGGCGGGCTGGCGATCGCATATTCAGCCAGTTCGCAGTATGACGCTGCTGCCCTGATGATCACCTGGTAAGATTTCTCTTCGTCCTCTGTTATAACTCTCCTTGAGATAAGAAGGGATGGCTCTATTCTAGACAGATACCACACGGCATAGTAGTTTTATTAACTTAACACTAGTAAAATATTTGTGTTGGTATTGCATTTTTACATACATACAAACATTCACGCCTATTTCCCCGAAGGGGTAGGCTTAGGCATATTATACGCTCACAAAGTCAAAGTCAACAATTATTTATTTCATAAACTATTATACATAGTACAAACAATCGATATATGATTACACTAAAATCACGAAGCTTAGATTCACTTACATGCAACAAAACAATTTAAAAACAATTAAGTGTAAGTGTCAGTTCCGAGCCACCGCACTGTAAGAATAACTGGCAAGAAACTCACAGGACGTGCTCTCTTAAATTTATCCATTGGTTTGGTAATTGAATTACAATCTTCATTGCAGAAAACAATTGAATGTTGCTATACAGTATAATCCTCAATCAGTTGTCAGAGTTTAAATTCAAAATACACCCAGATACATTATACGAACATAAGGTATAGTTACGTAGGGAACTCGGTAAGCTTACAGTTATCAAACGAGTTAAGTGAGCGGGCTTCCGTTTAGTCGCCGCAGTTAGTTAGCCGGCGGCGGCAGGCTCTAAATAAATCTGGCCTAGACCCGCCCGTGACGTCATTGGGCTTTATACCCGCCTCCCAAATTGAGACATGTCGAATTTGATATTGAACGCTGGAGCTGAGCGGATCCGCCGATCCCGGATTAGGTGGAACTGTCCGATTATTAGGATTGCGAGGAAACGAAGTTCTGGCCTTTATTTAATACTAACGGCCGCACACGACCTCGTCCGTTCACCCACGGGAGAACTTGTGTTATGGATACTAAGAACGGATAAACATACTTAAAAAATTTTTTTTTTTGTAAATACTTACTGAATATACATAGGATAAAACCCAGACCAGAACAAATATTCATGATCATGCACACAAAGATTTATAGGAACCGAACCTACGACCTCACCCACCCACGGAGAGAAGTGCAGGTATACTGACCTACACGCCATATCGGTCGTCTATCATATCATTATGTACTAACGGACAACCATGGGTTTAGTTTCTTTGCACATATTAATAATATCACATCCTTATATCTTATTTCGGGTTGGCAGAAATCTCGCTAAAGGGATCTTTAATAAATTTGTAGCAAATGTCACTTTTAGTGCACAGAATATTACATGAAACGTGTCATATTATAGTTGACAACCGATATGGCGCGGAGGTCAGTATACCCGCTCTCCACTCCAGAGGTAGTGGGTTCGATTCCCAAACAGGACAAATCTCTGTGTGTATAAATATGAATGTTATGAATATGTTTAGGCATATTCTGTGGTCCACTTGACGCGGTGACAGAATTAATTATGATGTTATTCTTTGCAACCGAGCTCCCGCGATGTGATGAGCGCAAATTTATAAAGAGTCAGTATTAAAAAATCTGTATATCCTATGGGAGATCCTATCAAAATCTTAGTAGCCCAAGCCAAACTTATCTGCCACTGGTGCACCTGCCGATAGATTGAAAGCTCTGACAAATATAAAAGTTCACGGTAAGCGGCTATACGCTCGCCACCTATTACATGAAACCAGAAATATAATTTGGCAAGTTTAAGCGTTAAATAGGCCTCTGCCTACCTCTTTAAGGAAACATGCGTGATGTGTATGTATGTATATATATATAAGTTATTGCGACAATATTATTTGCTTCATCAAAAACGAAATGAAACAAAGCTTTTTGTTTTTTAAGAAAATATTCGTACTAACCCAACAAACAAGTCGTTGTTGTGCTCGTTCTAAATATTCAAATATATCTATAGTATTTCTGGAACAACCATTCTATCAAGACCCATCCATATCACAGCAAATAGATATTGGATATTTGAAAAGAGCGCCAAATACTACGCGATAAATAAAGTGAAGTGTGTATCGGGAGGTGCCGCTTCGTCAGCCGAGTGGGGGTCGTCCGTAGGGTTGGCACCTTCTCAATGTCACTCAAAAATATTGTACAAGGAAGTAGTAATTAGGTAAACTCCAATATTTTAAATTACATATTACCTCAAGTCCGCATTTTGTATTAAGTGTAGTAAATATTAATTTGATAAATAATTAGGTATACATATTCCACAATATTCATCCACATTATTTTTGTGATCTTAGTTTGACTGCTCATTGCAATATATGTAATGGTAATGATAAGGTTTGACTATTCTCTCTGAGACCGTAACAAGTAAAGTAACACTAGAGTAACATCCATCCGGTGGTTCCTTCAGGTGCCGTCTGGTATCGACCCAGAGTAGTGCAACGCCCTCTCATCTCAAGGGGAGTCTGAAGAGTCGACGCAGAGGAATCGTACCGGATGATGGGCAGCAGCGTCATCCTGCGTACTGATTTGAACTGCGGTCACCAACCGCCTGCCCAGCGTTATGGTTATGGGCCAACACCCCTAATAGCATATAATCTACTAAGAAGGCCAATGTTCAGCACTTTATAAAGCTCATATTATGGTGATGATTTGAATCCACCATTTTCAAGTAACTAATGCGTATATTTTTTAAGTAAAATAATTACTAACGAAGAAACGTATGTACGAAACTTTCGTTGCGACATTACTATAAATTTTACGAAACGACAGGCACTAGAAAAGATTTTGCTGAACAAAATTTAAAAACTGTTTCATGTAACAATTTCCATTGTCATTGGCACTTGTCTGTCAGTTGGTTACCCTAAGCGCGGGTGTAGCGGAGTTTGGCGGGGGGAGGGGGCTCTTTGTTGCAGCCATTCGCCGCTGCAACTGCAAACTGGCTGAAACAAATCTCTGGCTGAACTAGGTTATCCCTTCCTGCCGCGCGGCCCGCGTGACGTGACTGATACAAGGATATTTGTGTGTCATATAACCACAGACAATGAGGGACAGTCAGTGCATTCACTTCATTAAAGATTGCGAACCACGCACTTTTTTCGAGATTAAAAGAAGTTCAACCGTAGAAAAACGAACTCAAATTTATTATTACTAAGTCTGTCCCAATGTGAGGCAAGCAGCTCACTTCCTACGTTCATCATTTTGAGCTCTTAAGACCGTAATGTTGAGTACGGACCGCCTCTAAAAAACACGCGGGACCATTGCGGTTTAGCGAAGGTAGCTGTGTGTAGTTCAGCTGTTAGAAGTTTCAAGCCCAATACTCTCTTATTAACAAGACCTAAGACAAGGTCGCTCGATATTAAATATCACTCTACTTAATTTCGTTCATATTTACCGAACACCTAGTAAGCCCTATAAGAACATGCTCTTTACAACACAAAATAAACGAAATATCTATTTTGAATAGCCTGCACCCGGAGTTTAGGGCGCGTAATGCGTGCGTTCCGCGCTGTCCTCATAAAACTGAACTACATTAAGAATGATAAATTTCATCACGTCTTAAACCTGTTTCTAAGTAAGCCAGTAGCCAGTCTGTTTCGAATAGCCTGTGCCCGAGTGTTTGGGCGCGTGATGCGTGCGGCCCGCGCTGTGCTCATAACTCCGAACTACGTTCAGACCGGTGGATCGCAGTCCGCAGGATATTAGTTCTTCAATAAAAGCGGTTTGTTTCGCCAGTTTAACGCCGCTTCAGTTCGCTCACTATGCAAATACGTTCACGCTAACTTTTCATATTTGTTTTTATGTACTTACCGTATTTGCTTTGGACATTTATAAGGTTATTTAATATGTGGAAATGTTCATGCTATTACTTTTCCAACTAGTGGTTTATGTAGGGGCGTAATTTATAGCTAGAATATATTTATATTTGTTGATATAAGTAATAATGTAGAGAAACAAGTTATTTCGAGTTTGAATGGAACTCTATGGGCTCCGTATCATTTGTAAAAGTTTTTCACAAAACGATCAAGATTGTTGAATGTATTCCTTTAATATTTTTCTGGAAAAACGGTTGTCTGATTATTAAGGTTCTAGGAATAAATGTGTGTAGCTTGCTACCACAGTAAAAATGTGGTCAGTTAAAAATCATCCTGATAATTCTAGTAATCTACACAATACTTGAATTTGTAAGGTGAAGTAAATGATTGTAAAGTGTACTTTAACTCTACTCTGGTAAATATTACTAGTTTTTCTCCTTGAAAGGATGGCGGAAGCATCGATCGAGAATCGACCTCTGACGGTGCTGAAACATAATATTACGGAGCCCAAAATATAAAATAGGGCAGTCAACATTATTAAAATATTTTGATATAATCTTCATGAGACAACAGAAAACAGACTAAGGCTTACGCTGGAAATTGTAGGTAAACGTTTTATATAAGAGAATACGATAGGCTTTATTAAATAAGAACGGAGACACCGCAAAGCGCGATAAGGCGACGTAGTTTCATTAAAATTAGCATAATGCGCGGATAATCGACGCCATATTGGATGGGGCCACAGCCGATGAGCGGGCCGCAGCCAGTGCATACCCCACGATGAAAATGCAATTTTCTTTGGTTAATAGTTCATGATGGTAGAAATTGTTAAGGCATAAATTTATTTAGTAGTTTAGTTTAATTTAGTTTCCGGTCATAATCGACATCGACAATATGCTGAGTGGGCACCATTTCAATACAAGTTGAATACTTCTTTTACTTAAGTTCTTATTGTAATTGATTTGTGTTAACTATATTTTGTACTTATTTTATGTAATTTTTTGTTCTTGCAACTTGTATTGAAAAATATTTTTCTTTCTTTCTTTCTAACAGCCTTTGTGTAATATGTCATGGTACGCGAAATCAACGGTTTAGTCCAATAAAGATATATACATGGCTGGAGGACAATCTTTAAAAAGTTTCTTGACCAATCTCCACTAAGCTCCAGGCCATAGTAAATAAATGCGTTTGTTTTAAAGTTAACGGTCATAAGATCTTATTGGTGAAATTTGGACGTATAATATGCCTCTGCCTACTCCGTCGAGGGAACAGGCGTGAATGTATGTAGAAATTCTTTGTCCCACCACTTGAGCAAACAAGTTTCAGATAAAGTAGGTATCCTAAAAGTGCTTCCATAATTTGTGCTACCGTGATGTTACAGTTTTTACTGAAAGTATACAGCCTCTATTTAGTATACTTGGTATACCTATCTATGGCGACTATGGAGGCTTATCTGACACTAAAAAAGTTCTTCAAAATAATTTTTTAAATTGTTAAACACAAATTATAACACGTACAAAAAAACAGAGTTGCATATTATTCGGTACAGGTGTAATAACTCATGGCAAAATAAACTTATTTCATTTTTATATAAAAGTCCGCCATAAAAGCTATGATTTGCAAATTTTCAACACCGAGGCGCCAGCGAGACCTACTAAACACTTTTTTATGTTATTTGCAGAATATTACAATAAAATTCCTCCATTAATTAATTTTCAAATTCAAATTGCTCATTTATATCTTCCGACACATACTTAAAACTTTTTGGGTAAATCCAAAAAGTCAACATTATTCAATAAAGCCTGCCATTTTAATAAACAAATGAAAAAAAAAAACTGCGAAATTCAAGACAATTTTAACGCCCGTTTGGCAGACCACACCTAAAAATAAACCTTTACTATTCACATAGCCTGTAACTTGTATTTACAATCAATGATTTGGTTTGATTTCTATTACTTTATTTATAAAATGGAGATATTCTGTTCCCACACAGTCTGTGGTGCTGCGCCGCTGCAATAGTCACCGGCTCAGCGCTCGCCGAGGATGTAAAGAAGCATTCTGAATCGCCACGTAAACTGAATTTTGATGACATTTTAGATGGTCTCTTTTATTACCCTGACACATATAAGATTCGTCGTGCGGGTGGATTATCGATTAAGGTTATTCACTGCTTCTCCATTGAAAGTACCGCAATGGAAATGAAGAGCAGACTAAATGAAAATAGATAAGCGTACGTTTATTTAAGATTACTCGGATACAGCTACAAAAAGGAGACGTTGTTTTTAAAAATATTGATGCAGAACTATCTCTTAGCATTTTAATGTTATTGATGTTTCCTATAGCTACAATCATATAGTATATAATATAATAGCAAGTACAAGTAATAAGTAGTGCCCAATAGCCAGACTTGCTTTTAAACATACTGACGCTACAGTGGTGACACATAGCTGTCTGAAACTCATAGTTGGTTAGTTGTATTTTATAATTTATTTATCGCATTTTATATCATGTTTTTGTATCAATACATTATATTTAAAAACCCAGTTAAAAAGAGTTAAACTAAAGGCAAAAGTAATGAGTTATTCTGTCATATTTTAAAATTTAACAACCGCCTATTAAAAACTGCACCATTTTATGTTTGGATTCATGGTTTCAGCTACCACTGCTGAGTGCAGTAAACAATGTCATAACTGCCAGGCGGGTAAAGTAAGCCTTGTTACTTAGCAGTATGGCTATAATATAGTCATCAGTAGTCGTGCAATGGAGCCGGTTGGTAGGCAGTATGGCGGTGCCATAAAGTGTGCAGCGAGCGGGCCCGGCCGCGGCCAGACTGATGTATAGCCGCCAATCACGCTTCAGTTCCCTTTATTTTGGGAGAAATAAATAGCTAATTGGTCTTAAATCTTATCGCGTAATAAGCAATTACAATGCTCGCAGGCTTTTGGAAGCACGTCTTCGTAGACCACTAACGGCAGGTTACGAACACTAAACTCATATAATGGCGGTTTTAAGTTAACGACTTAATAATGTAATAACATTTTTGTTGTAACAATTAGTTTAAATAATGGTGATATATAATGACTTATAACGTTTTTAGTACTTATCTATATGTTTAATTAATTATATGTTGAAATAAATAGATAAAGGTAAAAATCTAATTAAAGGTAACTATTAATGAGGAGAGTGAAAATTGAAGGTAGGTGATTTATTTTTCACTCTCAACGATTTAAGAAACTAATTTACATAATCAAGAAACTGAGACTGTGACCAAGAAGTCACAGCCACATAAGCTTGTGGTAGATATATATACCACAAAATAATTGAAAATTAAATAATTGGAATTTGAAAATGCCATATAGTATTTTATATAGCATTTTCATGCAGCTAGAAGCAATTCAAACTAAGTCCGCAAATGGCTCGAGTCTTTTCACTTAGACTTTTAAGAAAACTCCCGTGCAAAGTAGAGGAACGTGTTAGGTGTAGATATGTACTAATTAATGTAGGTAAATGAAACCAGTATTAAGTTCTCCACATAACTTTGAGAGTGGTTGCATCAATAAGTCATTAGTGCACTCATGACATATGCTCCAAAAAAAGGTGACCAAGTTTTCACCAGAAATGCCGGGACACATCGTCAATGCGCGGCGGGGCCGATATTTTTCTTTAGCACTTAGAAGTTGGTTCTTGTAATGAAGTTCGCGATGCCGCCGGGCCGCGCATTTACTATCACGAGTATATTCTCAAGTTCGCGTGAGCGCGTCTAGGAATCGCCGTCTCGTGCTGTTGTGCTCACTGTCCTAGATTTTTCACCGAGCTTTATTACATTGTTACTAAATGCAATGTTATTTTATGTCTTTGAGAAAGCATTGATTCCGATTTCCAAGTTTCCTTTGTTAGTATTTATCACAAGAACACGACAAGTAATTATTGGTATGCTACTAACTTCTCTATAAATAAAATAAGTCACTCACTATTTTTATGTTAATGGTTTCATTACCGGACTTGGCAACTTCTTGTGCGTTGATATTTATTTTATTGGGGTGTTTTGTAAATATTATGTAAGTATTAAATTTACAATAAATAAAATAGTTACCTGTCGACTAGTCTACATAGCTCTGCTTAGTTTGAGATCAGATGACGCTATTATTTATTTAGTTTATTAAGTAAAGTAGACGAAAATATTAATTTAGTTAATTTAACTATAAATATAGATAATTACTTAATTATTTAAATATAATATATACGCTCATAACTCCTCGTGATGTACTGATAGTATACTGCTTGCATCTAAAATCGCAATGTTTCGTGTTTCGAAAATATATGTACAAAGACCAAGTACACTGTTACGATATATATCTGTTATACTGTCAATTTACTGGAAAACTAGTGAAGCCTAACTTTCAGCAGCACTTATTTCTAAGTAAGTTACGTATGGTGTTTGCCTCAAGAGTTTTTAAATAAAATCCTATGTTCTATCTTTTATGTCAATTGATTTTAAAAGTTCTTTATTTAAATGATGCTAGTTATGATTTCTGGAATCCTTCATGAAAAGCTTTCAAAACAAACGCACTGTTTCCACAGAAGAAGGTTTTTACAATGAAGTACCACTTTGTAGTCATCTTAACATCAAAGTGGCCAATGGTTTTACTTTATTCTACTTCCTAGAACCAGGGCTTTTCGTTCCTGCATTAAAAATACTCAAAGCACTATGAAGAATAACAATGTTGCTAATTACTTTCCAGAGATTAGAATACACAAAACATAGTGAAGCTCTGTACTGCCTGTTACGTAATAGGGTTTGGCCACAATAAGATAACGCCACTCGTGCACACTGCAGACGACTTGTTAGCGATGGAGCACATTGCTAACAGTATTAAACAATATATACATATTTCAATGCTTTGTTTGTGGGGCCGCACCGTCGCCAGACACTTATTAAGTTTTCATACGACACTCTCCTAAAATTCCAAACCTACTTTTAAATGTAAACGTGCAAGATGAAATAAGATACTCTGAAAACACACTTTTTTTAACGTTGATGGAGTGCCGGTTAGAGCTTTATTTTGTAAACGCAAAAAACAACTAAAAAAACACCTTTGTGCTGTAGCGAATCAAAATATACATTAAAACTTTAGGGAACGCTGCACCGGTACGATTTGTTTGGCTGCATATAAGCAAAATGTTTGCGTTTCCACACGAATTGTTTGGTAAATCCCTCTTATGCTGTTTATACGAACTCGTAAATATTTACGTTTAGGTGACTTGTAATTTTTTGTGCCTCAGGTTTTCAGAAGTAGGTATTAAAAAGTATTTTATACAACATAATAAAACCGAAATTAATGAATAAATTAATGTGGTTCCTTTTCGGCCCTTCATGTGAAGCGTCCTTGACTTAGGTGGTGCTTAAATATGGTAACAATTTGTTATAAACCAAATGTAGGTAGTGTGTAGTAGTATCATCGCTATTAACTTAGCATATTAACGCCGCACTACTGAGCTCAATTCAATTCAATGTTTATTGCTCTCCATAATGTTTTACATAAGGTCTTACATCTACACAAGTTACAATTATGAACCCTGTTGGGCACGGCAAACTTAGGAGTGAGAAAGCATACTAGGTTCTTTCTTTACAATTTTACATTACATTAAAGTTTCCATTAAATAGTTCACAAAGTTACTCTTACAAACCAAGGTCCTTCTGATATTCTATTTTACAGACACCTTCGATCAACAGTTGTATTGTTGATCGAAGACAGACACAGTATGGATCGGTAGATGCATGTGTGAACTGTCCTGCTGTTGAATTTTTTAGGCAGCCTCGTTGAGAGTATAACTTGTCTTCACGACTACTGCATATAACTAAAACTAATTTAAGTGACCCTTCTATTTATTTCACAAGCTACGAGTGATTCAACCTATTTATTTTAATTAACTTTCATTAAAACAGGGAAGTACGTAGGTATGTGTTTTTAATTAAAATATTTTCAATGCAATCTCGACAATGTTGCATAATAGATTTCTGCTGTTAACAAAATTCAGGCCGCCAAATTCCAACCATTAAATTTAGGGTTAGAGGAAAGCTCCATTTGAGGAATGTAGTTTAGTGTACCTGTTTACTGTTGAGTATGTACCTGTATGTACCTGTGTGGGGGTGTCGTGACTGTGGGCAGTTCGTACCGCAGCCTCTGGCCGGTAATTTGATATTACTCTCATTCGGCCTCCTTTGATGCTGCTTCTTTTCTGGTTTATGGATTCATACTTTTTGGAATAGATTTCTATCCGCTTTGGTCTACGTTTTGCCTTACATACAAGAATTCTTTTACACAAAAACTTTGTCAAAATGAGAATTTATTTAGATGCATTATAAAAGTAGACTAAGTCAATTTCATATTATTCTATATTCTAAAACAAGTCCGAGAATATTATATTTTTTGTTTCATGATATTATTGCATATGCCATACATTTAAACAGATGTTAATTGGTTTATAGACCTTTATATATTACCTTTGTACGTGTTATATAACTTTTTTTTTAACTTTAAGGCGTGTTTCTGTAACAATTTTTTATATTATCGCATAAGTTATCGTTGTGCTAAAACGTATAATGGGGTATCGTGATACTTACACACATTCACATACTATCAAGTAAGATGTCGAAAAGATATTATGTTATATATATAACTCAGAAAAGACGATTTTTGAGACATCACAAAAGAAGATCTTCTAAAGAATACTTGTCCTACTTGTAAGCGCATTAAATTGATACTGATTTATTAATTAGTAACTCTGCTTGTGTTTTGAACGTTTGATTAACATTGATTCGATCTCAGTAAGAAACAGAAAGACTGTATAAGTACGTAACTCAAACCTGACCTATCTATTAATGGGTTGATGTTCCTTTAAGCTGCATTATGTAAGCTTTTAAAATACAATACCAATATAACGTCGAGAAGCAATCTGTCCCAATGAACATTATTGTAATTTTTTGTAAAACATTTTACTGTAGCAGATACGACGGAATTTAAGGTTTTGTCATATTTTTTTATTTGAATTATCCTTGACACTCTTTGCGATAAAATAAATATTCGTAGTATGTTGTCTTTTAAATATAAAATGACATTATTATCAGTTCGACGTTAAAGTGCCTTTCCCCTCATTTGTAAGTTTTATTTTTTATACCACAATACGGTAATCAAGCACACGATCCACCTGATGGAAAATGACCACAGCAGCCCAGAAACGCTCGCAATATCGCGTTACCTAAAGTAAAAGAGTAAGTAAAAAGTTTTTTATTTCATAATCTATTACATAGCACTTGAAAACATCAAAATAAAATATTGTGAAATTAAGCTGAATTTGTACAATAGGGGATGGTCACGACAATGATCTGGTTGACTTTTTATTCTAATTTAAACAAAGGCAAGTTGAAAATGTAAAGCCCAAGCTTGTTTATCCGATAAGATATTCATTAACAGAAGACTAGTGTGGTGTTTCAAAAGCCGTAACACGCCAATGAAGAGGCCCATGCTTTAATCTTTATGGAAAAGTTTCCATAAGGGTAAACGTAGAAAGGTTCAAAAACATTTTTTTTCATATATGTATTCAGTATTTCTATTTGCGACATCAAGATATTACGATCTCAAATAAGAACACATAACTGCATAAAGCGACTCTATTTAGCGGCACAGTATCCTGCAACGCGTCGTTACCTACCTGGACATGTTACATAAAAAAACTTAATTATATAGTTTCTTAATTAATTATATGTAGTGCAGATTACTATTTGCTGTGTGCCGAATTGGCAGCCAGTATTCTTCTTTAAAGTCAGAGGAGCTGCCAACTTTGCGATACTCGATTGTCGGAAGCGTCTCCCGAAGTTGAGCGCAGTTTATGAAGTCGGCCTTGAGATCTTGAAACGTTTGTATGGCATTTAAAATCGATTGCTTCCGCTCTTCGGAAGGCACGTAATGACGTCGGTCCCATTTATTATTTAATGTGCTAGTTGTTCGCAAAGTGAGAGGCTTCGTGAGCTGCTTTAATGGACACCATGCAGGCGCCTTTGCTAATACGCACTGGGTTCGCATGAAGTTACTTTTTTACCGTACTGGGCCATTGAAAGACTGATATAATGCTGTTAAAAATCCTAGTTTTAAGGGAACCTCATAAAAAACTACAGATACTATATAAAATCCATAAAACTTAAGCACCACATTTGTCTATCGTCCAAAACTAAAAGTAGCAAGCAAGCCCACTTTGGCAAATACATATGAGGGTAAGTTGAAAGCCGAGTGAAACTGTCAAACGCGCGAGAACTTTCAGAATTATATGAGCAATTAGAATATTAAGGGTGTTTGTTTCAGTTTCAAATGAAATTCGGTCGCGCTGCCCGCCTCCCCGCCTCTCGCCCGCACCGACTCGCCAACTACTCGCCGACCTTTATGACACATATTAATAATCTGTTCGCTGAACATTCGCTAGGAATACCTACTTGTTTTAATATTGCTATCAATATTCTATGGCTTGTTGATTAGCGATTTTTTTTATAGTTTATAAATTTATAGATCTTAGCCTTAAGGTTGCTATTTTTTAATAACTTTATTACTAGTGACATATAAAGGTACATTTAGTACGTTGATAATATAAACTGTATTGAACAATCAAAGACATTATAAAATTGTGCTCCATTTGTAGCATTTAGTCAAATTGATTCTCATGAATTGAAATCACATTTCAACTTAGAAAAACAATTAAATCATAATAAAGAAATATTTTTCCCCAGCTTAGGCAACTGACCTTATAAAACGATGTCCAAGTTAGATACTGCACCGGAGCTACTAAATTGGTCGATGGACAGTATCGATGCTCGCCGGCCGGCCGGGCGCCCGCGAGCCCGTTCCCGGAGTTCCCTCTCGCCTCCATTACGCCGCCACCATTACCGCGCAGTATAAATCAGAAAGTTGCCCCTCGCAGCCAATAAACCCCGCACTAATAGACCCCGCTCACGTCCGACTCCACTAATGACCCAATAACACACACTTTTTGATCACCGGCTCACAAACTGCGTAAACGTCATCTTAACACTTTTCCCAACAAAATGATGAGGTTATTACGCTGGATAAAGTAGTTCTGCGAAAACACTTGGAAGTGCTTCAGCCAGATTTAACGACGCCATTAACCGTTCAGTGGATATAGAAGAAGGTTTTGGCAATGCTCGAGTTATGGATACTTTCAAACTGTTTGAAAGAAATGACATCAGACGAGTCTATAAAATGTAATAACATTGTACGAGTGTAACTTGTATGATCAGAATGATACTAACGCTTTCAAACTGAGAACATTTCATGAGCGCGTAGATATCAAAACTTGAGACAATGAGGCATTAGCCGCGATGTTTCCTCTGAATCACGCAAATAACAATGAACGATAAGATTCGGATACTAATAATCCCTTGGGCGTTATGCTTGTCTAATACGATCAAAGGGAAGTTAGGGAACAATCGAAGTTAAGAGAATAGGAAAGGATCGAGTGGAAATTACAGTAATTAGTGGGCCACGTCGGTCGGTCGGTCGGCCGGAGGGGCGGGCGCAGATTGCGTCGCGCCAACTTTCTCAATATCGGCCGTATCAAGCGCACCGTGCTCGATCCCTGATTTATGTCCCAAGTAATTCGCTCCGCAGTTAAAACACCCCGAATGTCCTCGATTCATCAAAACGTGACTTCAAATGATGGAGAGCCCAGATTTCTTTCCTAGTAAACTGCTTGATTTTGTTGATGACTAATTAAGTTTATGCATGCTCCATTTAAATCAAGCACTTGCTGGCTATTGCTGCTAAGCTAGTTTTAGCTTTACAGCATCAAAACACCGCTGGTTAGCAAAGAGCAAGTTTTTTGAATATTGCCAGAGTGATAGAAGTCCTAGCATATAATCTGCTGTATTAATAACTACTGCGAATAGTCACTTGAATGAGTGGTTATTGGTCGCCATTCTTTTACTTACGTTTTAACGTCGCGTTCCCCGTTATGCGACTATTCGGTGCAGCGAATTAACCTTAGCCTGACTTTCGATAGTAAAGAGTAGTACATCATTACAATGACATGTAGGTACATCTAGAACAATATGTCAGATCTAGACAGACCTGGAGTCTTTTAGAGGTGCAAAATAAACCAGTTCTAACTTACATTAGTCACAGTAAATTTAATTTCAAGTTAAGGTTATAAACAGTGTGCGGTGATTGAAATTAAAGGTTTTAAAACATTACACATATAAAATATGTTAATATTATTAGATAGCTTAGACGGTCATAAACTAAACAGAGCTGAGACTACGGTTCCAGACAACTGATAAGCATACATAAATATCAGGCACTGAATACACGCATAACTATTCTTATTATTAAACTAATGACATAAATTGGCAAACCCGTATATATTATTGACGCAACGCCTCTTGCAACTTTGTTTCGCCTGAAAAATTTAAAGTTCTAGAGACGCTCTGTGCTTTCTTCGCCATATTGCCGACGAGCAATAATGATAGTGCCCCATTAGTTTTATTACTGGCAGCTGCTCTCGGCTCGATGTCCCTCTTAAAGCCTCTTGCCCATGACGCTTTCGACTATAACTTCTACTATACTTGACAAGTTATTGCTTTTCTTTTCCTTTCCAACTATGAGAATGCTAGCTCTAAAAGAATCTAGCTATCTTTAAAACATAAAATATTTTCGCTTGCTCCGTGCCATGGACAGCACGCTAAGCCGTTGGTCCCGGCTGTCACGAATATCTATGGTTATTAAGGAGTCAGTACCTTCGAACATCCTGACAGCTGGTTTGACCATAGAATGAATTTCCCTTTGGATTACGGAGATCAGTTGCCGTTGCTCCACGTAATAACTGACATTCAGCTAAATCAGGTCAGACCAGTGAGCAGACCCTGGGCGCTTAGCAAGTCTAGGGCAACTGGGATAATGCTAGGTTATAATGAAAATTGCGCTTTCTGTTTAAAATCATTAAAGCGCCACGTTTTAGTTTGCGATTTGAAACTTCGACTTTCCTAAAAAGAAGAAAACATTTTGATACCATTTTGTACACATAAAATCAGTACCGCATGCAGAAAACTAAAACAATAACATGTTGGAAAACAACAAAGATATTTTACAAGGTTTTAACGTTTCAAGGAAGACGAAAATCATGAAATTCCGAACGTAAAATTCCAGTGAGGAGAAAGCAATATATCACACGTTCAATGGAATTTCCTGTGAATGAAGAAACAGCTCCCGCAGATGTACAGCTGTTTGCAGACGGAGGAAAGAAAGGGAAACAATGTAATCAATTAAGCTTGACGAATAACAGCTCTGCTTACAAACTCGGGGTCGTAAAGATAATGCTAATTCCGCTTGCAGCTTTATGGGAGCCGCGGCGCGACGGGACAGCGTCTCGCAACTTTGTATCTCCCAATGGCGATCTTAAGCACCCCAGGCACTACTTAACTTTATTAAAGACCATCCGCCGCATATAAATCAACTTTGCAACAATCTCTTACCTGTTCTTTGTTGATGTCTCTTAAAGGATCTAGCTAACTTTTTTCATACAAGTTTCTCTCTCCAATATCCGTCGTTGAGCTAACTCGAATTGAATGCAGTTTCCGCGGTGATACCTGATGGCAGTGCTAGGAAATTAGTTCGGTCGAGCACGGTCGCTGCGAGCCATTTGAATGTCCAGCTTAATGCATACTTGTTAGATTTTACATTACTGGCGAGCTCCCAGTATCTATTAAATGCAGCAAATCCCATTGAAAATACAGAGTTAGTAATTAGAAGGTATTATGTAACTTGGCTTCGGGCAGTGCGCGCGGTGTTCAAAGGTGTTCACTTGTGGGGACTTCGCGTTAAAGAGGATTAACATAACCCTTAGTGCATTAGAGAAATATGATTTACTTAATCGAAATAGCACGTTTTAATGGAACTGGCGGTAATATAGTTATGAGAGAAGTTAGTTGTATATTTGTGACATTTATGGTACAGGTCAGGTCACCATTTATGTTAATTGAGATGGATTGTATTAATTATATTATGTATTATTTTTTCACCCCTTACATACTGTGTATAAACATGTGCCTCGTAATTTAGACTGTGTATGTACAAGCCTTGCCTGGTAGTTTCATTTTTAATTTACCCATTGTTTACTTCAATATTTATTAAATATTACTTAATTAAATATACAGTTTAGTTTGTCGCAAATTTCATATTAAAATCAAAATGTTTCCTTTTTCTCGTCCAACCAAAGTGATGTATGTAGTTTATAAAATTCACAACAAGTGTAGGGAAGGCACTAAATAAATAAAAATCATTTCACGGATTTAAATCGCAGCTTCTAGTACACTTAACTGTTATTAGTAGTCACAGAGCGATTGAGATGGAATGTGTCTACATTGTTTAAGGTACAACTTTTGAACTAACGCCACTAAACCATCAGTTAATTTTTGCACACATGCCGGTTTGTGAAAAACAAGCTCACGACTTACATAGTAAAATATCATTTATTTATGGAAACGAAGTTACTTGCAAAATTAGTCCAAAAATATGTTGCTGAATTCATGAATACGAAATTTCTAAATATTTTCCGCTGGTTAAAGAGTAAAGTTTGATGTTTCACTCGTAAATCTATAAATAATAATAACCCTTAATAGCGCTGTCACGTTTTTTATAGCTCGAAATGAGGTCAAGTCGGCGTTATATTTCAAGCGGAACTTAGTGAGGTAATAAATAAAACGCTTAAAACACACACTGAAGGCTCCTCGTTAGGGCACCATAAAGGCCGCTCACTTTACGGACCTATAGGAATTCGGCGATTTATGGGGAGAGATTATTTTTAATAATATCCACTCGGACGCCGCTGTAAAATGTGATACTCGACGTGAATGCCTTTGAGAAGTTTTACAATTTTTTCACGTATATTAAACTGGGTTGTAACTCGTTAGTAGGTTGTAATTTTTTTATACGACTTGTTATAATGATGCAATACAAAAAAATTGGGCGATCCACATCTGGAATAAGTATAAATAAATAAGCGCTTCTTCTCATAATGGACTGAATATTCATTTTCACGCCCTTATTCATAACGCCTTGGGATCACCTACCTCAGAAAATTTTGTGATCATCATCCTTCCTAGCAAAATCCCGTAGGCCCTAGACTTAAGCTTAGGGCCCACTGTCCACTGGACTAACCAGATTTGGCTGAACTTAAGTTATCGCATAAAACGACTGCTATCTGACCTCCGCAACGCAGAGGAAAACATCATTAAATGGTTAAACCAATGGTCAGGATATAAGACGGCACTGACTTCCTAATAACGACATGACAGCCGGGACCAACGGCTTAGCGTGCTTTTCGAGGCACGGAACAAGCAACTTACGCACATAGCTTTGAAAAGTCATGCAGCAGTAAGAATTTTTGCTGAGCTTGCCATAGCAGTTGTGATAAGTAGTACCAAAATAGGCTCTGTTCTCGTCTGAAGTTTAACAGCGCTCTGTGAAATGTCCGGTGGTTTGCATGTAATTAACCGTAACTGCTGTAAAGGTAACACAACCAGGACCGGTATTACAGTGAATCATAAATCATACTATTTATTATAATGAACAACTACTTACAAAACGACCTAAAAGTATCCAACTCCTGCTCGATATAATAATAAAATTATTGAGTAGACCAGAAGGCCAGACCGGAGCAGTAGGCACTATTTCTGACTCCGAAGAAAACTTGGTGACGTCCGCTATCAGCGAGCCATCAGTTTGAAACTCGCAATAGTTTTCCGACTGGTTAGATAGCTGGGCGAGGGGGTGAACCGTGGGAGGAGGTGGGAGGGGGAGGAAACAAGGGAACTTGTCTAGCGATAAATACCAGCAAGTTCGCGATGACAGTCGCGGCGGAGTACTGCTCGAGGAGCCACTGCTACAAAGAATTTCGGCTTTACGTAGTTTACCTAAGTAAAACCCAAGCATTGTTATTAAGTTGATATTTTTGAACTCCGGCAGGTCTGCAGTAATTTGAAATGAGATTAAAATACAAATTCATATTCATAATACTATATTCATCTAGGTTTCTATGAAAATCATGCGATAAAGTAGTTTATAACTGAAAACATCAATTCTTAAAAATACTGGAAGAATCTCGGCAGGTATCTAGAGACATTTAATCTAAATATTTTTGACCATTAACTTTGGAATGTTCTACACGAATGATCATTTATTGTGCCATTTTGAAACAATATCTTTAGAGTTGTATTTTTTTAAAATGTTTATTTATCCGTTTCTGTTATTTAATTTAATTTAATTGAAGAAAAACTTGACAATAAGACTTAACTTAGCTTAAGCGCCATCTTTACTCGAGGGTCTAAATAACAGCGAGAATTGTATTAAGATATTGGGAAACAAAAGTCAAGCTGACAAGGTGTACTCGTGCAAAATGTAACTTCGCTCATTTCAAGCAAGACAAGGCAATGTCTTTAAGTCAATCATTGTGATGTTAAGTACATAATATGTTGACTTCCAAAGTTGGTCGTACATGATCTCTTTCTGTTCAGGCCCGGAGGAACATATATCCGGCAATATTTATGGGCCAAAGGCTTGGTATTTACGTGCCGCCTCGAATGTGTTCTTGACGTGTACAATGTGTAAATACCACTCCGAGAGTTTCCCCTTTCTCTTATTAACCGAATTCACAGTCACATTTTTGTCCTTGTTCAAATAAATGTTTGGTGCGCGTATTCTATGAATTTACTGTAAAGTACAAATGGAAATTCACAACAAGTCTTTCATTAGTACTGGTGTTTTATACTAATATACCACCATTATCTACTAAGATAAATCGCGATTAACTAGAACGGTTATGTTGTTGCCGATTTTATTGTTCTTCAACTCTTGTAAGCGTTATTGAGTTTTTAAAATACCCTAATAGATTAGATAATTAATATATTCAATACCTACGTATAGAAAGATATATAAGACTATTATACTATTACGACTAATATACTTACTGTATTGACTAAAGCTATAAAAAGAAAAATAATTTAAAAGAAACGCCTATGTAGGTTGGTATACGATCACTTATAATATGCTTACTTGCTTTTGTTTTTTATTGTAACTATAGATAGTAAAATTATTAGGTTTACATATAAAAAATAAATTTGGAAAAGAAAGAATTACCACCACGGGAACCTCGATTACTGAACAAAAAAGTTTGACTTCGGACCGGGTTAAAACCGTTAAGATTGTCATACTCCCCGTAGGATATAGCTTCGGAGCCAGGCTCAGCGACCAATCACACCCTGTCGACACGCTGCGTATCCCTGTATGGCACTAAACCGACTATTTGTGACAGTGCTATTATTTATAAACTCAGCGATGTAAGGCAGAATCGGATTGTTTATAAAAAAAAAAATTGTATTATACTCTCAGTTGAAGAACAGATGGAGTCATCGAATCTCTATACATTTTTTAAGTAGAATTTTCTGGATATGAAACGAAAACTCTGCTCTATTAATACAATACTAAACCAATACTATACTCTATTGATATAATATATTTTGTAAATAAAAATGCGGAATGTTTAATACACTATGAGAAAAAGAAAGGAAAATGCAAAAAATTATAATTGCAATGGTTAAATTTCTAATTAGTTGAATTATAATCGTTAATCCACATTTCAGTACCATAGACTGAGTATACTATATAATGTGCACATTAAATTTCTAAAAATCAAATAAATGTTAAAGAGAACTGTACTTGTAAGTGTTTTGTTTAAAAATGATTTTATTCTTTATGTGATTTGTGTACATACAATAAACTTGTGTGCTTCGTGACACAGCAATTCGACAGCTAATGCAGACCAGTTCGCCACGTAAATTTAATTATCTCTATACGTATATTATTGTTAATACTAATACGGAATTTATCATTAAAAGTCTTATAATTTCACGGTGACTTAATCTTTATTGATTCTGTCACCTCAAATTGAGATGACCGTTACCTAAAAGCTCATATAAATGGATCCATATATTCCTGTATGATTTATTATTGAAAACGATAAAAACAATAGCATTTAATATCGATAAAACATTGAAGAGCAGTACAAATCGCTCCCAAATTTAGACTCAATAAATATGTCGTATTTTTATTTCCTTAATTTAGATTATTCCGTTCCGATAAAAATTAAATTCACTTCCAAACACGTAAAAATGTTTTGGTGTCCAAAAAAGCTTAATTCTTTAACGAACTTAAAGGTTAATCCACTTAAGCCTGATCGTTCGTTCCGAAACAACTTTGATTTGTAATTGTTGGAAAAACAACGTAAATCATAATTATGTGAACTAAGAGACAGACAGGGCGGCCGTTCGGTAACTAAGTTGTGTTTTTTCACTTCGGGGATTATTATCGGGTTCGGCTAATGCGATTGCGTTGTAATCCGTGCTCCGAATGGAAATTTGTTATGGTGTATAAATTTGAAATGTTTTAATCAACTGTCGCCGCCCGGTAAAGGTTACGGTGCTTGATCTAAAAGGGCACATGCTGTTAAGAACTGATTGGTGGTAGTACTGTTTTAGTGTCAGACTGACTAGCTTACCACGCAGGATAGCCCGTGGATACGTATGTAAAACGTATGCGACCTACCGGAAGGTACTCAACCCCCCCACCACGACAAGATAGAGACGAGTCGGGGGGGCAGTGTTTGCTCACTGGTCTAACCAGATCTAGCTGATTTTCAGTTAATACATGGAGCGACTGCGGTCTGACCTCCGCAACCCATAAGGAAACATCATTCTATGGTGGAAACAGCTGTCAGGCTATAAGAAGGCACTGACTTCCTAATAACGAGTGCCAAAGATATTCATGCGGGTCTTTTTAGGGTTCCGTAGTAAACAAGGAACCCTTATAGTTTCGCCATGTCCGTCCGTCCGTCCGTCCGCGGGTTAGCGCAGAGACTATTAACATTAGAAAGCTGAAAATTGGTGTGGGTATACATATTAATCACGTCGACAAACCTGTAGAATAAAATTTTCAAAAATATTGTTTTTTAACGAACCTCCCCTACACGTAAAGTAGGAATGATTTTTTTTTTCGAGTCTATCTTATCATGTTGGGTAACGTTAGAAAGGTCTTTCAAAAGTAATAAGAGTTTCTTAAAACCATTTTTCGATTTAGGGATCCGTTTTCGAAATATTAAGCTTTAAAGTGGAAAAAATTGATAGAGTTAAGTACTTTTACCGCAGAGACAGCACAAAGTTATGTCCACCCCACTGTTTCCTGCTCCACATAAGGTGCCAAGGAGGTAACAGAGTAACCTTATCCGCCGTTGGCCCTGCACGCCTGTCCATGTCACAGACCCTTCTTAATTTTCTTTTTTCAACAATTGGTTGATCTCCCCCTGGTGGCTGCACACCAGGAAACATGTTCATGAGGGCCAAGGGCATAAAGTGCTTTCCAAGGCACGGAGCAAGCGATAATTCCGCACATTACTTCGAAAAGTTATAAATGTGCGCCCAGGGTTTTTAAACCCGGAACTCTCTGAATTTTAAATCTATGGGTCTCGCCTGGAATAAACGCGCTTAAAAAAATTTGTATCTCCTGAAAGTACCTCATCTTAGGATCTCAAATCATCAAAATTTTACAGTTTTAATGCAAACACATTTTGATAGTTTTCTGAGATATTTATAGTCACTGATATTGATGAAGGAATCAATTTTACCTTATTATTTAAATAATTTTTTAATATGTAAAACACACTTTGAATTCCTCTTTAAATGTTGAATTAACATAGCTGTAGAGCAGGATAACAGGAATCAAATCGCTCTCCACTGTCGTTGGCAAATGAAAGCAGGCTCGAACGCGTGTAATTGGGCCCAAGTTTTAGAGCGGCCTCGCGCCTGCCGGGACTGCGGCCGGGGTAGTTGGACCACCAAATATATACCTGAAGAATGTTGCTTTCACATATATTTTTTTTAATTTTGTTGGGCGGTAATATGCTTCTTCCTAAATATTAGTTTCGTGAAATTCGCCTAAGCGCATATGGAACAAGTTACATGTAGAATTTGATACATTGAAAAATGTATAGGTTTGTGTCTCAAACACGGTTCAACTGCTGAACGGAATCTGTGGGATTACCCAACTAGCAAAAAGTGCCCTTAGAACAGTCTAGGGCACACTGATATAGTTAGATTAAAATATACGTTGCTTTTTTCCGCGGAAAAAAGTCAAATTCAAAGCTGGGATCTGCCTAAAACAAAATAATTATTTGAATCGAAACCTGCTTTTTTGTTATTCTCATAAAAAATCATCAGATTGAAAGACAAAAGAAGTCATACTTATCTTTCCTAGGAAGTGGTATAAGTACTTTGTAATTGCGATTTTCTGACTAAATTCTGAATAAATAGTATGCAATCATCTACATACGTCTGGTTTATTAAGCTGTACTCATAGCCGGCATTCTGTATGTCCTTATTTGTGGCAGTAGGAGTAGGCACTAACCCGGATATAAAGTTCACGCTAGAATCGTCGCAGATTATGGTAGAGTAAGTTTGTTGAGAGCGACAACTGTGTTTGAGTAATGGGTGTGATCAATTACCGACACACGTCAATGCCTGTAAATTAGGTAGGCACAGCCGCTTCGTAGTAGGTCGATTGGGACCTCTATAAACTCTTCACTGGTGAACGATGGCATCTCATACTCGCATAGGAGGGCACATTAGAAGTTTAATTACTATTAGTTACATAGAGTAATTTCTGTTAGAATTTTATATGGTTTAGTTTATCGTTATATACTGCATTACCAAAGATCAATCATATATTTTCTAAAGTAAAAAATGCGAATTTGCTTGCGTTATTGGTGTGCTTGTTGGTTTTCAAACTTTACTTTATACTACAAAAAAATTAGGTTCTGGAGTGATTTTCTTTTTTAGGGTTGTTTGTCACACAAGTTACACATTCGTGTGAATTTGGTATTTCATAATAATAATAATAATAATAATAAATGTTTATTCCTTTTTCTACAAACTTGTGTTCACTATTTACAACTTCTGCCAAACTGCATAGCAGTTTGTTGGCAGATGTAGGCTCATGCTTATTTACTGACATATTACAAAGTTTGAAACATACATTCTAAACAAATTAAATTAATCACCAAATACACTAAAAACATCAAACAATAAATTAATAGTTCATTAATATTTAATTACTATTACCTGAGAGATAATAAATAATTTCTAAAAGTATGTAATAAAAAATTCAATTTAATTCATATAACATAAAATAAAAAATAAAAAATTAATAAGATGAAATTAATTCGTACAATAATCATAATAAATAAATTGGAAATGAGATTAAAAAATCATAAACATTATGAGAGAACAAAAAATAAAATTAATAAAAATCTCAAATTTAAAAGTTAATTAAAAGTCAATTTTAAAAGTTCACAAATGCAATAGTTGAATATGTTGTGCATTCTACATAATTCATGGGATAAGAAATCAAATATTATCAATTTATAAATACATTTCAAAATCACAAATACATTACATAAAAAATCAATTAACAAATAAATAGTTGGTTTAATGAAGAATTGATAAAAAATCACAATAAGAAATTTGGCATTTTATAAATAGTTGGTTTAATGAAAAATTGATAAAATATCACCATAAGCAATTTTTATCGACAATCAAAACGATTTATTGAAATTGTAGGACTAATTGGGATAAAATAGCCTAAATATAAACTCATGATTCTGAAATTAATTTATTGTCATAATCATTATACGTTGTACGCTTATTTGCAGATGCTTGGTCATTAATGTACTACTATCTTATTTGAAATAATCAAAAGTCTCAAGTACTTTAGAGTTATTCCCGGTCACGGGGAGGCTCAGATGACATTTGTCTTAATATACAAAGTTCCATAATTATAAATATCGTTACAAAATCATTGCACACGTTCCGATTCACGGACAATTATAAATAAATAAATAAATAAATATTCTCTTACAATCACACCAATTATTTAGTTCCAAGATAAGTATCACTAAGAACTTGTGTTATGGATACTAAATAACGGATAAACATACTTACATACTTTTTTTTTTGTAAATAAATACTTAATATACACAGGAAAACACCCAGACCAGAACAAATATTCATGTTCATGCACACAAAGATTTGTCCTGTGTGGGAATCGAACCCAGGACCTATGGAGTGGAGTGCAGGTATACTGACCTCCACGCCATATCGGTCAGCTATTGTGATTATTAGCGGACTGCGTGTTTGTGTAAAAATTGCATAAACGGAGGACACTCCTTGGCAATTAACACAGTTTTAAGAAACGTAAAAAGAAGCAGAACCATCCAATACGAGCAATCCTACATGCTTGCTGTGTTGCTCTGGCCACAGAATAATATTTTAATCTGTGTTATATCGATATAAATATATATATTTTCAAATACAGTACGTGAAATAATACCTATTATAAATATTTTACTAGTTTCTGAGATTGATATGTAAAGTTATTTGAGTTTATACTCGATTGGGAATTTCAATACGTAAGACGTTGGACTGAATGTCAAAGTTTAAAAATGAGACAGATGTAATTACGGCGTATCTATTAATAGGTGACTCTATAAATAATTTAAATGTCAATCACAACATTGAGGTTATAATAAGATTTGTCTGAAATTTATACTAACAATACCAATCAATTCTCTCCTAGACGCAATTTTGTACATAACTGTTATGAAAGTCGCCGCCTCCGCCCCCACCCCGTATTACTCTATAATAATTTACTGCAAATTAATAAAACAGAATAATAAATAGGACGTCGATCAAAAGTCAATTATGTATCTGGGTGTCAGTGGAGGGCGATCAAAGCGCAAATGGCGCGAAGCGCGTCACAGGCGTGCCCTCCAATACCAACATTGAATTATGGTGAATTATGGAGCCTAGCGCTCCGAGGAGCTTGACATGTTCTTAATTCATAGCTGCTGTTGTTATTAGAGGAACCATGTTCAAAGTTATAATTTTGTATCATATTGGTTTTTGTAACGAATTGACCTTTTTGTTTTGTCCGCCAATGACAATCTCATGAACAGTGTAGATAGTTTTAGTTATGATAATCTGAGTAATGACTACATATGGTATTAGCTAAGCCAAGCTAGTAAAATGGTTTGAAAACGACTAAGAGCAAGACGCCATCCGCATTTCTACACAAATATGCAGCATGTGGATCCACGTGGGGATCTTTGACCTAATTTTTTATAATTATTTTATTTAACAATTTATGCATATAAGGAACATACACAAAGAAAGAAGTTATGAAACGATACCTTTTGTCTCTAAAAGTAATTTCTTCCAGCAGACCGAAAAAAGGAAAAAACATATACAAAGTAGACACGTGCACAAAATACGTTATAAAAAAAAATAACCTCAATTGTATTTGTAAAGCCTAAACTTAATAAATAAAGTTAATTAGTTTAGATGATGATGAAGCTATATATTATTTTGCAAATCTGTATTTACCAGAAGTCGAATTGAGAACTTTTTTTGTCAACAAAAATTGCAAATTGATTTCTGATTATTTTTCAATCGTCTTACAAGATTGATCTATCTACAACGAATAGTAACGAACCACCAAGCACATAATACTTAAATAGATATGCACAAGCCTATTTCCAGGCAAACAAAATCGAATGACATATTGAATTCGGTATTTTTTGACTACCTTTAAATGTTAATTAAGCATTTAGGAAATCGGCCTTACAGACGAAGTTCGTCGGCTTAGCGATCTCAGATTGAACATCGAAGTACGTCAAAGAAACTCATATCGTGGAGACCAAAGGAGCTCCATAAATTAATTCCATTCCAGGATTATGAAGCTCAAAATTTATCCGAAACTGTGAAAGTTATTGCCAGAAGATTTAGACGTCGAAATTTCGCAAGCCTCAGGAGCGGTACTTTTGGGATTATCCCGGTCATTAATTTAGCGGGACTAAGCTTCTTGGTCCGCCTGCGATTCGATTATGTATTAGGGGGCTCAATCTCCCATTTTTCATACTCGCGGACGGGCCTTCGAGCTCTTGTTATGCTACTTCAATTTATTCGGCAATTCTCCGACGGCGACAGGTTTGCGGTCATATTCTCACTGGATACAAATACATTTATTTTTTACAAGCGCCATTTCCAAGGTCACAATATGTGCATTCCATTTCTGAAGTCGTGGGTTGCCTGTTCTACAAATGACAAAATGTTTGTGCGCATGGATACAATAATTTTTCCTAGCCAAGGTGTTTGATATGTATGAAATACCAATAAAAAGTGTCTATGTACAAAAATAAGGTATGTTTATTTGTTTTCTGGTACCTGCAATGCAAGCTTTACTTCGTTTTGGCCTAAAAGCAATGTGTGAGATTTTCTATAAAAATAATATATGTTAATGTGTTTTCTTCCCAATACGAATCGCATTGACAATTCAATATAGTAACATATATATTAACAAAACAAAAAAATGTTCATCTTCTTATGTCAAAAATAGTTTTGATTGTTACTGCTGCAGAACTCTAGAAACGATGTGAAACGATGTGATTAAATGCACTTTCACTAATTCTACAATATACTTTGGTGGATAACTTGACGGGAATTTACTATCATATCGAAAACATTCAACCTTTGATTTGATATTTAAAACTAGTGTATGTTCTACGTGATACGATGATAAATATTTTTTCATGACGGTACGTCATACCAACGCCTGCTTAGCTTGTTCCAAATAAATTATTAAATAAAGACATTAACTTACTCTGATTTAATATGCATATCTTTGTGTGTCTCGACATACAAATGAAGATTTTGATACATATACGATAATCTCCTCTTCTCGCTAGAACTGGGAATGTTACACAAGTTCAAGTTTGATATTACGTTGTTGTATGCATTCAAGATTATTTGAAAATTCGTGAGTGTGTCGGAATGCAAGCTGGTATAATCTTAGATGCGGACAAGATACAAAAAGAATCTACACAATTCGCGGAAACTGTATCATTTATCTATGTTATGTTACATATTTTTGGTCACTTTGATCCGTTTTTCTTGACAAACGAGGACAGAAACATGAAAGATAGATGATTGGTTTTGTTGAGCAGATGTTTCCTATCCGTTCCTACTCAAACTTTTCTTTCCGATTCTTCCAAACGCCATCGACATAGCTGTCACAGAGGAAAAAAACGTTGAACTGACAAGTGATGCTATCAGCGGGGCTCATAGAGCGGCGCTAGTGAGCCGGAGAGCTCGATAACGCGACAAAAGCGCGCGACAGTCGCCGAGACAAGTGTGTGATATATTGTATTTTTGCGGTCCGCAGGGCAGCGGCCGCTTTGTCTCGCCTCGTTAATCATCGGGGGCGATAAGCGGACGCGGCGTCGACTGCGGGACGCCTTGGGCTACATTTGGATTACTTTTGTATTCAATCCTTTAGGCATTCAGTCGAGTTCAGAGGGCCTTGTGAATGAAACATTTTTACAGGCGATTGTCGGCAATAGAATGGATCATTTTACTGACGGGGTATGAATTCCCTAATCTGATTTATTTGTAACGGTTGGTTGGTATTAATTTTAGTGTTAAAAATGTATAAATTAAAACACTTAGCAGGCAAAATATAAATCATAACGTTACGTAAGGAGCACTGTTTTGAGCTGAAATATTGCATTATGTTTTATTGTTGAAGGAGAGTCTTTTTTATCTCAAAGTTTTTAAAGGTTCGGCGTAATCAGCATTGCTCTTGATCTATCATCCACATTGCACTGAGCTGCTTTCTTTTGTCTTACCTGCTAAAGCTATAATACATTTATAGAAGCTTGTGTAAACTAAAGACAATAAACACTCCCTTATTCTTATTAAAGACATAAAGAAACAATGAAAACATAAATTGGATCCCTCCCCGAGGTCAGCCACAAAGAGCCGACTCCTTGTCCACAGCTCATGAAAACGAAAGAAATCAGACCGCAATTTTATGGAGGTCCGCGATGAATCTATTTACCGCTTACAATAGTCAACTTCAGCTTTGTCACATCAAGAATGCCTTTGGGCCGCCATCAAAGGAGAGAAAAAATATACAATTCCGTCATCCGTTGGTTCGCGGCGCGTAAAACAAAGGAAGTGCCATTTCCGATGCGCGCTTGACCCTCGTTACCGCCAAAACACATGACGCATACGTAACTATACCTTTATCAATAATCAAAATTATTTTTAACGAACTAAATGGCGCGGAGATCAAAATGTACTCATTCTAGCACGAGTGAATGAAAATATTGAAAGAATAAGACAGCGTTAGACCTTCCATGACCGTGTTTAAAAGGTTTTAGAGAAAGGGCTGGTAAACAATATAGTATATGCAAAGGTTCGCGACTTCGTTCGCGTGGAATAGTGACTTACGGCAGATTTTTGGTTTTAACCACATAGTTCCCGATCTCGTGGAATAAAAACTAAATCCTATGTCCTTTCTCGAGTTCCAAACTATGTCTGTACCAAATTTCACACAAACCGGTTCAGTAGTATAGTCGTGAAGAAAAAAGAGACAGACAGACAGAGTTACTTTCGCGTTTATAATATTAGTAGGATACAACATATGTAAAAGTTTATATTGTTTGTTAAGTTTGCTTTTGAATATGTTTAAATACAATTTCAAAAACGGAGCACAGATAAGCCAGAACTTAAATGAACGGTTTTTGGCTGCTAAAAGCTTTTTAGCTTATCTGCTAAAACACAGCTAAGCTTCAATATGAGTACGTTATGTATAAGTTTTGGTGTATAGCTAGTTAGTTCCCGCTAATTGTTGACAGTGCGCATTAAGCCTGCTTACCTTGGCTTAGCAGCTGTGCTGGAGCGTGCGTGTCAACAGCTTAGCGCTATACCGATTACGAGTATATAGCATAACGCTCACAGTAACTTGGGAGGAAGCTATCGGCTAGTTCCCTCCTCACGCAACGCACTCAGTAATTTCAAATCTATTCCAAAATCTGAAAGATAACTTTTACACACAAAAAAGTATTATCTATAAAAAAAGAAATATAAAATGATAAAGTATGAGTGTTTAGATATCTCTCGTTATAGCGTTGGTCGTGAAGACATTGTTGTTCTGAGGCTGTCTGAAATCATACTTGAAGATGCACTGTATAAGACCGAAATACGTATCGAGTCAAATTGTCTCTTAATTTTTCAGGAAATTACAGCTGCGCGGGAGTTGAAACAAAGTTATTTCTTAAACCATCTATTTTACATGAATTTTCACAGAATAGCGCTCGAGTCAATATGTTATCTTTTTTGCCTTTTTACAAAAAGCTAAGCCTGCTAGTGTCAAATATGAAAAAAAAACAAACACTTAAAATATAAAAAAAAATTTAAATTATTCAAATACCAACAGCTGGATTATAACTAGATAACAAAACGCAAATAATATTTATATGTTGATATTATTATTCTGGGTTTTTAATGGCTTAAAAAATAGATTGATGCCTTAGTTAGTGCCTTCAGGACAAGCGCGCTAGATGCATACTGGTTATAAACCGTCTGTTCCTGGTAGCTTGGGTAATGTCTATGCACGTATAGGCGGTTCCCACGGTCTGGCCGCAGCGGGTCGATCGAGGACGAGGAAATTGTTACTTTCACCAGCGACGCGACTTTAAATAGCCAATTCGGGGCATAAGGCGAGTGCTTGTCATTATGTTATTTCTTTTACTGCGTGATAGTTTTCTTTAAGCCTTGGCTAATCAAATATTTTGCCGGTATTTTTCTTAAAAAAGATACACCTGTAGACAAGCATTATGAAAAAAATCATCAATTTTTCCACAAAAAAGAATCTATTTTTATTATTTAAGCTTCAATTTGAAGCACTTTGGAACGTCAATAAAATCGAATAGAAGAAGGCAATAAGCTGGGCAAGTTTGAAAGACTGAACCTTGCCAATAGAATAGGCTGATACAATGCCATTTGGCTTCCTTACCAGTTAAACGTCTAGTTCGTCTTTCAACTTATTAAAAATGAGTAATCCGTTATATTATAACATATAGAATCGTTGTGAAATTTACTGGAGTACACTAACTGGAGTTAGAACAGTCTCTGAGACGTAAAGCAAATGTTTATGTTAGAATGTCAATATTGTTTCAATACACTCAAGGAATAACGCTTCCTTATATATATTTGCGTGTGCTATTATTATGAAAAACATTTAAATATAAGATACAGATCTCCGAAGGTAACTTGTTCAGAATATCATATTACAAAAGAATCATATAATGGCAACGAAAACGGTACCACAAAATCCTTGTAAATGAAAAGATCAGTATTAGAAGATAAGAAATAAGGTATAAAATGTTATTACTTCCAGATTTGGCTCGTCCAAAACCGTTAATGCGAGCGCGGTTTGCGTCTCCGCGGTAATAAACGAAAATTACATTACAAAGGAAGTATAAACAAGACCGCCCAAGTAGCTGTCGGGCTTTTTACTGGATGTCAGCGCCGGATTATTGGACTTAACGCTGCTCCAATATTTTGTAACGGTATACAGGCTATACCTTATTAAAGCTCTGATGCTTTAATTTTTTATTTTTTATTAGGTGCTATTTATTTAGGTGTGTGGGTGTTTAGGGATCCTACCAAGATCTTAGGAGCCCAAGTCAACCGCACCTGCCGATCAACGGACGAAGCTCTGGCAAACATAACAGTGCCCGATAAGCGGTAATAGGCTCGCCACCTATTACGTGGGACCAACTATATAACTAAGACTCTTAAGCCTAACCTAATAATATTTGTTTGTATTGAATTTTAGTATTTGGGTATATATTTAAAAGTTTGTCAGCATAATTATAAAGTCTATAGATCCTCGATAGCAAATGAACTTCTTGGGAAAGGCTGTGCGAAAGCTCTCAGGCATTACTTTTAATGAAAAGATATTACTGATAGTTAGTATTTACTAGCGTACGTAATAAAATATATCTAACAGAGGTTAAGAATTTAGAGGCTATTCAGTGAAACATAGATTTAATAAGCAACTAATGTCGACCGTTTTGTCGTGGAGGTCGGTCCGATTCGTTTTTACGCCCCAATAGCCATAGGGACAAATATTTGTCTGTATGAACATGATTGTTTTTCTTGGTCTGGATATATATATATATGTGTATAGGGTGTATAGGGATCCTTTTAACACCTTAGGATCCCATGCCAAGCTCACCTGCAAGTGGTGCACCTACCGTTCAACGGACAAGGCACTCGTGAACATAAAAGTATCCGGTAAACGGCAATAGGCTCGCCACCTATAACGTGGCTCCGCCAACCCTTTTAAAAATAAAAAAGACGTGATTCTATAAATGTATGAATGTATTTATAAAACAAGTATTTGTATATCTTTGGTGTAAATTGTAGGCACTAGACATAGGTTTGGGGTACTTTATTGATTCAGGCGTTACTTTACGGAAATCCATTGTAAGCAAGAATTAAAAATATCTTTGTAACAATTAATTGAATTTGTAACAATCACCAATTGTAACAATCAATTGTGTTGAATAGTTTCTCGATTTTTCGGGAAATTATAGTAGCGCGGAAATTGTTACAAAGATATTTTTAATTCTTGCTTATATTATAGGTTTGAGAATAAATGGTTCTGTGTGAGATCTCCAAAAAATTTTTTATAATATGTGCAAACCTAGCCTCCACTTACAACTAAATATATGTCGCTTATAAATAAAGAAATAAGAAATAAATATTTCTGACACTTACACCAATTATTTAGTTCCAAGATAAGTTCTATCATTAAGAACTTGTGTTATTGATACTAAATAACGGATAAATATACATATTTTTTTTTTTTTGTAATTACATACATAATATACATAGGATAACACCCAGACCAGAACAAACATTAATTTTTATACCCACAAAGATTTGTCCTGTGTGGGAATCAAACCCACGACCGACAGTATAGTGCGGGTATACTTGCCACCACGCCATATCGGTCGTCAAAACAAGCTTATACGTGCTTAGGCTTACAATCATCATAAATACAAAATTTGGATTTCTTTTAGTCCAAGACACCTTAAAATTACTACATGAATACACAATTTTTGTGGATGCTGTAAGAAGAACAGAAGACAGATTTTCTCTTGTAAAAGTGCGTGACCCGTTGGATGAAAGCTCGGGGCTCGGGCGTGGCGGAGGCCTCGATAATTCAATGAAGCAGAGCCGGTAATCCCTACACGATCGGCCGACCCCCGCTGGCTGATGGCTTTAACATTGTGCCATTTGCTCCGCGGAACGGGGGTCTTATCCTATCACTTTCCTTTCTCTTGACACTTTTCTAGATTTGCTTTCATCAGAATCCATGCTTGGAGAAATTGTACAGCTTTGCAATAGCCGATATATAATCTCAAATTTCTACATGTATTATCTTCAGTTAATATGTGATATTAATAAAGGTGTATTATAAAGAACATTCTTAAAAAATACTACGAGTATGTTATATAAATAAATATTTTCTGACAATTACACCAAATATTTAGTTCCAATATAAGTATCATTAAGTACTTGTGTTATGGATACGATACAACAGATAAACATACTTAAATACTTTTTTTTTGTAAACACATACTTCATATACATAGGAAAACACCCAGACCAGAACAAATATTCATGCACACAAAGATTTGTCCTGGGTGGGAATCGAACCCACGATCTCTGGAGTGAAGTGTAGATATACTGACCTCCACGCCATATCGATTATTAATGTCGTATGGATTAACAATACCCGTGCCGAAGATCAGTACATTGACAGCAAACTATAAATCCCGACCTTGACATAATAAGCATAGTATCGTAAATCCTTTAAAAAATATCGTATGGAACGATTTTTATACCTATGTATGTGCAAGATAGCTGAGATCAATATGTTTTCACTTCGCGCTTATGGTCGTCAATTCGATTCCAACATGGCAACATTCATCTCTTTGACGACCGATATGGCTTGGAGGTCAGTATACCTACACTTCACTCCAGAGGTCGTGGGTTCGATGCCCACACAGGACAAATCTTTGTGTGCATGAACATGAATATTTGTCCTGTTCTGGGTGTTTTCCTATGTAAATTAAGTGTATATTTACCAAAAAAAGTATGTAAGTATGTTTATCCGTTGTTTAGTATCTATAACACAAGTTCTTAATGATACTATCTTGGAACTAAATAATTGGCGTAAGTGTCAGAAAATATGTATTTATCTCTATCACTCCGTGTCGAGGTATAAAAAAGCTGTGATGTTAATTTAATAACTACGTAGTCATTCTTATACCCTTTAACAAATATATGACATACCGTCGTACAAGTTCTGTCAAACCTTTTTATCAATCAGTCTGATTGGTGACTTTTTCGTATTTTTGAAAGGCTCTTATTGGTATCGAAGTTCTGATTGAGCGAAACGATGCATCTCTCGATTCTCTAGCGAATAGCATCAAAATTTTAAAAGCACTTAAAATATAGTTACGTGGTGATAGAATTTAAACGACGTTATGTAAATAACGAAACGAACCAAAGATTGATGAAGCTATTAAAACAATCAGGAAATGAAGTAACTATCTTTCATATCAAAGTAATGTAATTGCTATAGATAGATGGCATGTCATGAAAGGTAGCAGAACGAAAAACGGTCATGTGAGCACGCAAACTAATTCACCGGCTTATTGCGTTTGACAATTCAATTAGCCAACCAATCTTTTACGAGTTGGCTAGTAGTCGGCTGCTTTTCGAATCAATGTGGAAAGTTCCGAATGGTTCTGATAAATTTACAGGTGGCGAATAACTCAATGTGGATAATTTTAATAAGACACGAAAGTCTATATTCGGAACTAGCGATATGTTATTGAGTAACGTTCTACATTATGTCCAAAAGCAAATTAATAATGACAAGACAAAAAATATTGTTTTACAAGGAAAGGATAAACATCCAATTACAAACTTCCACAGTAGTTTTAATCCTTATTGGGTTGTTTTTTCGATGAAAAACAAGCAGTACTAATCGCAATTACTTTTTATAATTATTTGTTAAGAAATGTATCCATAGTTTGCTTGATTATCCCAGACTCCTAACATCCAACTACTGGGCTTATGATTTTTCTTTCAAACCAAGCTGTAAGGTATTATGGCCATTCTCCATCACGTGGACCCAGAGCGGTTTGGCGAAAGGATGTCTGTGGCGCCCTACTGACATTTATGTTTTCCATGCGTTACATAGAAAATTGACTTCACGTTACTACACATTCACATATGTCACATTGGTGACAGCTGGGACCAATGGCTTAGCGTGCCTTTTGAAGTACGAAGCGCTTGATGTCAAAAGCCACACAAACGGTCTTGAATCCTTACTGATTCCTGTGAACGGTACATTCGGTATTCGTTTCCAACAGTCTTGCGAAACAACAAGCGCTTTACTAGAGAAGCACTGAACTAAAAGAACACTGGTTATAATATCTATTACATTACGAACAAAGTGATTCATTTCACCCGGAAACCAAACAGCAGTAGAAATAAAAACAAATGACAAAAAACAGAATAAAAATGAGGCTGTCGCGGCTGCCCGCCGCCCGGCCGCGTCGCCTGCCCATAACAATAAGCTAACAGCTATTCATTACAATTAAGCGTCGTATCACAATCCGGCTGAAAGCGTGCCGCTCCAGAACCGCCTCTAATTGAAAACTCAGCCGGCTGTCGTGAGTGATTCATTGTGTAGGTAAGGGTAAAACTATAAAAAGTATCTTTATAAACTTTTTATCAAAATACTTTTAATGTCTACTTCTAACAACTTACAGATATGCTAGTGCTTTTCGATCTAATCGTGCCCTCTTCTTTCCTCTTCCGAACTACACGTTCTGGTTTTAGGAACCACTGTCATCCTGTGCGGTATATCAGCACTTGAATCATTAAATTTTGGTATGTTGTTCATGTGTAAGATAATTTAGCTGTGCAATGCCCTGCTAGCGCATGTTTTCCAGCCACTATAGTCCCGAGTCTTTTAAACGGGGCGTGAAACGTATTATACAGGCCGTCCTGAGTTGGTGCGCTTGTTACCGTTTTTATTTCCCCATATGGATCGGTTTTACTTTAACTTTTCTGGACTGCATCGACTGTTATCATAAAGTAGGAGGCATGAAAGATTAGACCATATAGATAAATCAACCACACATACAAAACAACCACGGCCGAAATCTAGATAAAAACCTTTACAGCTGAATTACAAATCACTTGTTACCCATACAGGCTTTTAGAAATTAAATTTATTCATTCTTTGTTGTTCCAGCTATAAGCCCAAAACCTAACACAATCCTTTAATACGTATTTTAATAATACATGACTCAGTCTGGGAAAATTTACTTAGGTCACTAATAGTGACTAAAGTCTTTTTTTCTTTAATATGCCTTTAATCAACAAAGTAATTTCAATGTTAATTTGGCTATAGCATAATTTACATCGGTAATTATCCATTATTAATCAGTTACTCCAACGTTATCATTACTTCAAAACACAGTCAACAAAGCGCAGGAAGTATTAATTAAACAATAAACGCATTCAAAAATAGAATACAGAAAACATAAAGTGACTTATATAAATTCTCCGAGGCGGTACAAAACTACGTATATTAATGGCGAAGCTAAGCCACTATCTAATCGGCTTGCGTTCAAATCTGAGCTTTGAAAACGTGAATTATTCATATCAAAGTCGGCGAGTGAAGTCGGTTAGTCATAATAGTAACTCGCTGAACGTTCATTACCGAAATGAAAGAGCCGATGTGGCATTAAGTAATTACTTTTAAATAAGTTACCCATTTCGAGTCGTAATTTTAGTTGGAGTTACGCGATGCTAATTGTTTGTTTACGATTCTTAAACGGCAATTTGTTTTCTGTCGGGACTGCTATAACTGCTTCATTTACAAAATCAAAATTCCGAGCTTTTACTCCGCGATACTATACTACTATACAGTTGGTCGGATATGGATATTGAAATAAGGCAGATTACACAAAAGCCAGGAAAAAATGGTCAGGAACTTTGATGTTTGTCGTTCGATATCAAGTTTCCGTGCTTCGGAAGGCGCGTAAAAATTAATAAGAGGAAGAGCAGTGGGTTGTTATTAAGTGGTTAAAAAAAAAATTATAACAGGGCCTCACTTCTCCACCCCTTCTCCTTGTACATTGTTAATAGCAGCATTCAGCGGTGTAACGGTTGTGTCGACCAGCTACAGCGCACCAGATATGAAGGCAGTAAATGGATTGCGATGCAAACAATTTGAATGATTACCCGCTACCTGCACGGTGCAGTACCGCACCGCATCGAGCGGCAAATACGGCGACCGGGGCTCTCAAACTGTCTGTCGCAGTATTTATGATTGTGACTTCTAAAACGTTATTTTATAATATTTTATCAACTTCTGTGAAAAGAGTTTTTTAAGTTAAATTCTTTGTTGTCATATTAAAGCATTTTTTTCTATAAATCTACACAAATAATCATTATTACATTACTTGTACACTTATAATATAATTATAACTTGAGTCTGGTTTTGTCTACAGATATTATGAGCCAAGTTGTTAAATAAAATTCTAAGTGTTTTAAATATTTAGTTGAGATATATAAAACATTGTTTTGACTCTTGTTTATTTATAGACCACCCGGAACCTGTAGTATTTCGGTTAGTTGAGTTGAAATAAAATTAAATATAATTATGTTAAGACCAGAATGTAAACTGAAATAAAAATAAGACTAGAACACTGAATATAATATAATAAAATAAACGAAATATTTTTTATTTAATTTAATAAAGTGAGACGCAATTAAAGTTTCAGAATGGCTGGCTATTGATTTAGCGTGGCATAAGCCGCGGTAATCGGCCGCGCCGCTCCCTCCTCTGCGGACAATTAAATAGATCACCGTCAGTTTTAGCCCGTCCGTGATAAATATGTAATGGCTACTTTATACCCGGCCATTATATCTGACGGCCGTCACGTCCGGTTTGCGCTACAAAGTTATTTGTGACACTTACGAGCTATACTGGGTTTAGTTGTGTATGTGTAGTGTGGATATAATAGAATTGTGATTGCAGGTTTTATTCTTAAAATATAAATAATAAAATAAATAATAAATAAATATTTCTGACTCTTACACCAATTATTTAGTTCCAAGATAAGTATTATTAAGAACTTGTGTTATGGATACTAAATAACGGATAAACATACATAAATACTTTTTTTTTTGTAAATACATACTTAATATACATAGGAAAACACCCAGACCACAACAAATATTCATATTTATACACACAAATATTTGTCCTGTGTAGGAATCAACCCCACGACCTCAGGAGTAGAGTGCGGGTATACTCGCCACTACGCCATACCGGTCGTCGAATATGATAGATTTGTTTCAGTTTTATTAATAATCGATCGTTTCCATGCTTCGAAAGGCTCGTCAAGTCATTGGTTTACAGGGATAATTGAGGTAGAGCTTATTGGGCAGTTGAAAAAAATCTAAAGGCAGAACTCCACATATCTAAGTAAGTGATGGATTAAAAATATCTTTGTAACAATTCCCGCGCTACTATAATTTCCCGAAAAATCGAGAAACTATTCAACACGACACGTGTTTCACCCTTACACAGGGCATCTTCAGGTAAGATAGGAGCCTCAGAACAACGATGTCTTCACGACCAACGCTGAAACGCTGACTCTCGTTTTGCTCGCGGGAATTGTTACAAAGATATTTTTAATCCATCACTTGCTTACAATGGATTTCCGCAAAGTAACGCCTGAATCAATAAATTACTCCACATATCTGCCTGCGCCAACCCGTGTTGTAGAGAACGACCTAAATTCCTGTCACCTAGGTTCGTGAGAAGAGGTCCATGTTCAGTAGTACAACCGTGCAGCAGGAACGACGGCAAACATGACACGCAGCTCAACTACAAATAATTTCATTACATAGTACCTCTGAATGAAGTAAAGTTTAATTGCTACAAAGGCTTTTGAGGCGTAACTGAAAGTATACTTACTACCTTAATTTATTATAGTGTATAGGGTGTATAGGGATCCTACCAAGACCTAAGGAGCCCAAGCCAACCTCACCTGCAAGTGGTGCACCTGTCGACTAACGGGCGAAGCTCTGGCGAACATAACAGTTTCGATAAGCAGCAATAGGCTCGCTTATATAATTGGCGAAGTGTGGGCGTATAATAAGCCTCTGCTTACCCCTTCAGGGAAACAGGCGTAAATGTATGTATGTTAATTTATTATAAGCATTTCTATAATACCAATGCAGTGTCCGAGATTCTGCTGCTAAATAGGAACGCTTGTTTTGTAGCCTTTCAATGAAATTGGTTATGTAAACTGATGTGACTGCACGTGCGATGAAATTTACTAATAATTAAATCCCTTAAATCTCGTCACCTATTGAAAAAAACCAGATATACACCGTCCATATGTTCAGATACTCCTTGTAAAAGGTTACCTCAATAAAATAGAACACATTTTAATGTACTTTTACACGTGGAACTAAAAAGTAAATAAGTAATTCAAAAGCCTTCCACCTGATACAGCAGTAACTCTTACACTTCAACTAATTTACAGTAATGGACTGCGGAACCCGAGATGAGTAATACACACCGCACGCCTCACAGCTTTGGCTCCCATTACATCTAATACTTCCTTCCTGAGCTCACCCCCGCTACTTGCTGCACTTTTATTATTTAATTTCGCTTCGGCAGCGCTAACTAGCCGGGATTATTAGCTGGAAATATCTGATCATTTTCTTCGTTGGCTCATAAAATAATGATTGGTTTTGCTTGCAGTTGGAAAATAGGTTAGAAATGAGAATGAAATATATACAGAGTAAGATGTGCCTGCGTTAGAAAGTTCTTGATACATTTTCACGATGTGAAATAGTCACTGCACATTACGAATTTACACAAAACAAAAATAAATAAAGTTTGTAACACGATAAAATTGTCCGAAATACTGTATACGGACGTTCGGGGTCACCAATGTAAATGTATGACTGCGTGTATAACAAGGTCTCTAATTACTCGTAGTAGTAAGCTTTAAATAAAAGTTGATTTATATACGTGTTACTTTATTGGTGGCGCGGGACGACTGCCGCTAATACATTAATTTATCATACGCTAGGTAATCTGACACCTTACGAGGAGTTCCCCACACAGAGTACTGGTATTAGTACTACGTGAGACTAGGAATGGTAACTATCATTATAAACTAAGCATCCTAAAATGGGGTACCGCGTGTGTAGTATTTTATATCAGGTGTCAAATACTACAGTAATTCACAGGGCTCTTTAAACCCTTTTGTCTTGGTTGTCTTTATCGAGGTTGTCGAGTCAATCACGCGCTTGAGCGAATGTAATAACAAGCTATGAAGACAAAAACTCTACACGTCTCTTGATTGACATTAAATAAATAAGTAAATATTTCTGACACTTACTCCAATTATTTAGTTCCAAGATAAGTACAATTAAGAAGTTGTGTTATGGATACTAAATAACGGATACACATACATAAATACTTTTTTTTTTGTAAAAACACCCAGACCAGAACAAATATTCATATTTATACACACAAAGATTTTTTCTGTGTGGGAACGAACCTACGAACTCTGGAGTGAAGTGCAGGTATACTGACCTCCACGCCATATGGGTCGTCAAACATGACACTAAAATTACATTTCACACAATGCCATCAAGGCTCAAACGAAGCTGAGTGTATACTTTATGTGATCATCATCATCATCAAATCAGCATTCTTAAGTCCACTGCTGAGCATCAGCTTCCCCAATAGATTACATACACTTGCCCATAACCACCACGCTTGGCAGGCGGGATGGTGATAGCAGTTCAAGCCACTATGCAGGATGTCGCTGCTGCTAATTACCCGGTAAGGTTTCTTTTAGCAATTCTTAAGAAAGCAAGTGGCAGTATTTTAGGCCTGAAACACAAGTCACCTATTATATGTACCTACTAAGAAATAGCAAAACATACAGAGATGGCTTGAACCCGACGGAAAAACAATGACAAGGACAAAGACAATTATTTGCAACAAGGAGTTGGTTCCTTGCTGCAAATAAATAGACAGTTTCTGTAGCTCATAGATGAGGCTGCGGTGGACAGTAAGTATGTCTATCTGTGACGCCATCTTTCGGAGGCTTTGTTGAACAGTCACCGGACGAGTACAGTCCGCCGCGGCCGCCACGCCACATAACTCATACCGGCGACGCGGCTTTTGTGCCCATTGTACTTTTTCGGCGTTCAAGCTCGCAACATGATTGTTTAAAATCACCGAGCGTGTGCCCTCTGATAAGATTTATATACTGCGTCTGACACTTAATTTCGTTCGTGTTCGCCCCTTGGCGTTCGTCGCGAATTATTTCCCCCTGTATACCTTTTCATTTTGTTCCCGATGTAGGATTAGGCTTTTCATGCAAGCAACGTGTCGAGATTTGCCGCTTAGCTTACATATTTTACAGTCCAATAACTATTAAGTAGGTGAAGTTAACCATTTTTTTGGGATTGCTATTTTTTCTAGCAAATGTAAAATGGTAAGACTGTAAGTAGGTATAATGCTTAAGGCGATAGATACATTCAATAGCTATAGTTCACACCTGGGATATTTTTACTAAGTTTTATTTGTAGCTTAAAAGGTAAATATGTTGATAAAATCTCACAATTAAAAAAAACTTACCGCAAAAAGAAATACCGCAATGAAATCGTTTATTTGTTAATTACAAGTTAGTTTCGGGAAATCTTTTATAGCTATTATTTATTGTAATTACTTATTTATAAGCACGCTCTTAAAAATAAGGAAAATAAATTAACTTTGTGCAAATAATATTTCTAATAATGATTAGGTCTTTTACACAATAAGCACATAATTTTTATTTTGAACATTCAAATAACTTTTGTATTCCTTTGAAGCTTTGCTTATTAATTCTTACCAAAAAATATTTCAAAGGAACCCCCAATGTTTATTAAAAAATATACCATGAAAATAGAAGATCCAATTCGTAATTAAAAAAAGCCCAAAAAGAATCGCATAATAGGTCCCGCGTGTTACGTCCCGATTCCTGTCCTTTGCTAATTAATACGTAGTTAATTATGCCCGCGAGCGCTCCTCAAAGCGCTGCCTTGCCCGGCAGCCTCCTTGCCGCCACATCTTTTGTTTCTAATTCTAATTAAATTCTTCTTTAATTTCTAGAAGGCAGGCATTATCCGCAGCCCCGACTCGCTGACAGATAATTTCATTAATTGATGAAGTCGTTTCACTTCATAATTAGTCTGCGTTACCATTCGTTAAGATGAGACTGTGTACTGTCATTTGTGTATTGTTGCTAAATTATAATTCGTATGAAGGTTTTACTGAGGAATTAATAAAAGATTATTTAATTAAGGTTTTCATTCAAAAATTATAATTGCCATGTCTTAGCGTGAATTGTATTACGTGAATGAGTTTAATTAAATCCTTAATAGAATATAAATTAAATCAGTCTACAAAGATCAGTGCTTGTTTCATAACACAAATCTAACTAGCGTAAGCAAACAAACTAGATTTCCAAACCGTTTTGCAGCAAGAGTTTTCGAGCAACACTATTACTGATTATCGGCTCTATAAAAGTAGTGGAATAACTTACGAAGCATCCACTCCTGCGGCGAACGAACGAATTATGCCAAAACTTCGGTTCTTGGCTAAAAAGTAGTGCAACATTTGCATGTTGGCGCTGCGTTAGGGAGCACTTTGATTTCAAAATGGCTGCCGACTTCAAAAGAACTTTACGCCATGACAAATGCGATTTCTACAGGCTGTAGGTGTAAAAAGTTCCGTGCAATATCAACGTTGTAAGGTGAATTTAGTGGGATTTCGTGGTGAATTGCTCCTGTAATGTATTGCGTACATTATTTCCGGCTCTTGAAGGGGCGATTATAAAATATATAAAGATTTAGATGGTTTCGTGCACGGTGCGCTTACGGACAATGATTCGGATTAAATTAAAACAATAAGAAAATATAAATGTGATAAAATATTTTCCTTAAAATATAGACTTAAGTTTTAATTGCATTCATTTCTTAATTTCATCTTATTAAATTGTTTCCTTCTTCAATTTGTTATAAATTAGTAGATATTTTCATCACCGATCGAACGCAGTAAATGTGCCAACCCCTTCACTGCGGACGTAATTTAAATTTAAAGACGGATTATAAAGTATCACATAACAGTCATTTAATTTTACTTACAACGGAGTGTTCGAAGCTTCGTGAGGCAGCTAAGAGAGAAGTGAAGCAGAGTTACAGAAATCAGTCAGTGAACCCTTCAAGGACTGAAGGTTTCTTTGACATTGGACGTTAAGCGCCTCCGTGCTTCAGATGGCACGTTAAGCCGTTGGTCCCGGCTTTAACTAGTTATCAATGTCTGTTGTAGTCGGCCCCATTGGCAAATGGAAATTTTTCAAGCTGCTCAATAAAATCTGTTGGGCAGCTTGAAAAATTCTTACAGCAAGGCTTATATACTCCGCTAATGAAGAAATTATTCAGATTATACTCCCCTATCGGCAAGTGGAGTATGGCTTTTTGAACCTCCATATTTGTTATAATTATATGTGTTTATAGGCCAAGTAGTCAATGAAAATGTATTTTAGATTCATTGGAATTTTTTTTAGGATTTTCCATCAGAAAAATATACACAATTGACGCTTTATAATTGTATTATCGTTATAATTACTGAAGTTATAAAGTTTATTTCAAAATGTATAAATGCTTTATGAAAACAAAAATAGTGATCACAAATCATTAAAACGCGCCTTCGGTTAGACAAAGGCGTAATTGTCAAAAATTGTGAAATATAGTATCCCTCACTAATTAAATAAATTATTTCTACTTAGTGTTAACTACTTGTTTTAAATAACCTTAATGTATAGTTTATTTCATGCAAAGGAGAATTACTTTAGAGTAATATTAACTAAGCAAGATCGCAAAAAAAATATTAAAATGGCTCCACTGTAAAATTGCAAATACTGCAATTATGCCCTTGTGTTGCCGAAGGTGCGAAATGTTATCCCATCAAGTCCATGTCAATATTTCATTGATGAATAAACAAATGGGAAAATGTTTTATAAAAAGGAGCTTTCTTAGTGCATAACACTAATCGTTACCTTATAAATCACCGCAGTATTAGCTTTGCTTACCTGAAATGAAAAAAAGACATAAGTTACAAGAATATTGCATTAGAACCATACACTTTTTTGGCAAAAGTTATTAACAAAAAGACAATCTCATTAAAAATTCATCGTGTCTAGCTTACGAGGCTTCTGTTACAGCTAATAATTAATAGTCATCATTATATCCTAGCATTATCCCGGTTGCCCTAGACTTAAGCTTAGGGCCCAGGGTCTGCTCACTGGTTTAATTAGATTTGACTGAATTTCCGTTGTTACGGAGCGACTGCCGTCTAACCGTCTGACTCTTATTCTATGGTTAAACCAGCTTTCAGTCTGTTAGAAGGCACTGACTTCCTAATAACGACTGCCATAGATGTTCATGACAGCCGGGACCAACGGCTTAACGTGCTTTCCGAGGCACGGAGCAAACGATAATTATGCACATAACTAACTTACGAAAAGTCATAGGTGCGCCACCAGGATTTGAACCCGAGATCCTTTGAATTTAAAGGCAAGGGGTCACGCCACTGGGCTATCGCCGCTCACAATCTGATATTAAATTCAGACTTAAAGAAGACTTAAATTCAGTGTCCATTTCTGTATTTACATTCAAAGATGAAATCTCAATCGAAGTGGGACAACTGCCTCAAATAAATATTCGGATTATTTCGATTATAAATTTTTAAAACTGATATAAATTTATAATTTATTATGAACTAGCGACCCGCCCCAGCTTCGCACGGGTGGTATGTTAATATGAATAGTGACGTATAATACATAATTACAGAATGTCTCTATATAGGCCGCGAGTACCTACCACCGCCGCAACCATAATTTTTCGATTTAGCGTAAGTTTATTCGTTTGATATCTTGTAAAGTACTGATCGAAATTACATGATGTAAAAGACAAATTTAATTTATGTCTAATGTCCAAGCTTACTAACATGTTTATTTAGATAAGAATTAATGTCATATATACTTAAAATGGCTTCGTTAATAAGCCATTATTTTTAGTAAAAAGTAAAAGATAAAATTGGTTATTGTGGGGTATTCTTGAGAGATAGACATATACCATCGCGGACTTTTTTGAAGAATTTTATAAGTTGTACAATATTGTAGTACATTATTTTGATAAATCTCGTAGGGTTTGGCCAGCGTTTGCAATATAAGCGCAAAAAAGTGAGTTGAATTACGACATCACATTAGAAATCTCAAAAATTGACAGTGTTCCACTACTATATTATGCATGTATTATACATATAAACATTCCTTTTGAATCACTCTATCTATTGGAAAAATACGCATCAAAATCCGTTGCGTAGTTTTAAAGATTTAAGCGCACATAGGGATATAGGGACAGAAAAGGCGACTTTGTTTTATACTATGTAGTGATATAATACTATGAATATCTTATTATATAGTGTTTTAAAGATTCTTCATTAAATATAATGTAATCATTTGCTTTTAAACCTGATTCCGCAGTTTTAAGGACCTTTGCAGTGCTTAACTGACCAAAACCACTCTCATATTTAAGCCTTCCGCCAATGTCTGACCATGCCATGTCAGCGATAAAAAAGTTTTCTTGCAGAAAAACTATTATATTTTAGTATGCTTAAACTATGACAGCATAAAAAATAGTCTCAGAGCTACGCCGTAGCTCTACTGACAGCTACGAGATGCTACGGAATGCTACGAAATGCTACGATACTATTGTTATAGCTTGAGCGCTGTGTTACACGAGGCAATATTAAGATGCAATTCAATGATTTTTTAATAATATAATGAATATTGTTGAGCAATTCACATCATTAGGTCTTAATTTAGAAGCACCATATTCCCGTACTCTAAATATTAGTCGTTTGAGAAAATTAAAAACTTCACAAGTATTTAAAAAAATATATAAATAGACTTATAGATCATATTATATGATAATATTAGACATACTAAAGGTATATAAACTTAACTTTATTTTTTTACTGAATTCAGTTAATATTTTTTGTAAATAGTCCTGTAACTCGTCGTGTTAAGTTTATTAGTTTTGTTTTACGTGTCTGTCATTTGAGCTCGGTTAAATAAAGTTCGGTTGATTTTGAAAAAAAGTGTTTTTAAATAAATTATTTCTGCACGTAAACAATGTCTTCAAATCAAATGCAGATTTAAGTAAAGGGACAAGAGTGTACCCTTTCAGACCTCAAGGTTAATGGAAAGTGGTCAGGCGGCCACGCGGTCGGATTTACATGGAGCCCGTAGTGGGAGCTCGCAGTTTGGACTCTAATACATAATTCATGTCCCGCGGCTGCCGGCGGCCGTTATTTTAACCGGCCGAAATGGCTGCTATGGTGGTTGTTAGCTATTTTAATAAATATTTTAATCCCAATTATAGTCCAGGCTAAAAGTAGTTGACATGAAAAATATATTGTGACAATTTTATGTTAAAGGACTAAGGTCCCCTCGGCTTATAAAACAAGCGGCCGCCTGTGACCTCAATTGCATGGATATCAATGGATATATTACGAATTTTGGGGCTTGCAAGTGGTGTACCTGCCGATCAAAGAACGAGGCTCAGGCAATATAATAGTTCCCGGTAAGCGGCAACAGGCTCGCCACCTATTACGTGGGACCAACAATATCATTGGCGAAGTGTGGGCGTATCATCTGCTTACCCCTTAGGGAACACAGGCTTGATTGTATGTATGTATCCATGTATGTCACTTTTATACAATTTATACTCCAAAAAAGTCAAAATACGTTTTATTTCATAAACTATTACAAAGTACTTGAAAACGTCAAAATTATAGAAAAATAACAAGAGCAAATAAAATATAATTATACTAAAATCACGAAGCTTAGATTCACTTGCAACCAAACAATTTAAAAAAACGTGAATCTAAGTGCCAGTTCCGAGCCACCGCTCTGTAAGAAGAACTGGCAAGAAACTCACAGGCTATGCTCTTTTAAATTATCGATTGGTTAGTAACAATCTTCATTTGTCTGTGACGCTATACAATGCAACATAATATAACAATATTCATGCTTTAAGTCATTCATATTAGACTAGCCTGTAAAAAACGGCAACTTAATCCCAAGCATTTTTATCAGCCATATAGTCTTCAATAGACATGACTCCTTTAATGTTGTTCTCTCTTCGTATTATTTAATTTGTAATATAGTAGTGTATAATCAAAATGCTGTGCAATTTATAAAATTGCACAGCATTTTGACGTTTATAATTATATTTATTACAATATATTTTATTACACTATAATTATCAGTTGTAGGTGCATGATCTTTTCAAAGCGATCATCTAACCGTGACGTTGCAGAGTGTCACTGAAGTGCCACCCTAGACCTAATTGCTACTGTAATATTTATGTGATTCGCAATAACTGATTAGAATTTATAAGAAGAACGAGATAAGATTAACAGACAAACAACAAAAGGTTTTCTTGTACGTTTTTTTTTCCTTTGCCTTTAAAAATTATTTTATTATGTCGTTGCAAACAGATACTTCCCTTTAATTTATTTTAAAAAATAACGATGCAAACAATTTTTATCATTTTAGCTTTAGTAGTTTTAAATTTGACGAATTATCGGTAGCGTATCATTAAAATAAAAAAATTGGCAACTGAACTCAATAGATGCTCAATCAATATTTGTTATGCACATTCAAATTACTTTCAGAGATTCAATATATATTTCGTTATATAGGTAATGACGACCGATATGGCGAGGTGGAGAGTATACCCGCACTACGCTCCTGAGGTCATGGGTTCGATTCCCACGAATGAATATTTGTTCTGGTCTGGGTGATTTGCTACGTATATTAAGTATGTATTTACAAAAATAACAAAAAATATGTTCATCCGTTATTTAGTATACATATAACAAGTTTCTAGTGATAATTATCTTGGAACTAAATAATTGGTGTAATTGCGGAAAATATTTATGTAATCATATTTAATTTTTAAATAAGCATAATATCATTAAATGTACCTACGTCAGGGTATTATTATGACATAACAGCAAACGTGACAATAATTCCTCCCAGATAAAGTTATTTCAATTTAATAACATAATTTAATCGGATTACTTTAACATTGAAGCTGAGTTTCGGTCCCCAATGCCAGAATGTAAGCCGATTAATACTAACAAACGGTTTCTGTGCAAAAACATTTTTAATAAGGTGAAATTTGTTCTAAAATTAAATATATAATTACTCAAATTTTAAATACATTACGATTACAAAAGTACGTCAGGTTCTTTAGGTACCTACTCAATCTCGCAAAAAAGTACATAATGGGCTTATATGACAAATGACACACAGACGTTTTATTGTGCTTTTAAAAAAACGTTTTTAAAAGCACTTTAAGCTGGTGGTCTCGTTGTCATGTACCTGGGTGTTTTCCTATGTATATTAAATAAGGGTTTACAAAAAAATGTATATTTATCCGTTATTTAGTATCCATAACAAAAGTTCTTAATGGTACTTATCATGGACCTAAATAATTGGTGTGATTATCAGAAAATATTTATTTATTGATGTATGGCAGTCGTTATTTAGAAGTCAGGCCATTCTAATGACTTATTTAACCATAGAATGATGTTTCCCTTTGAGTAGCGTGGGTCAGACGGCGGTCGCTGATGTAATAAATGAATTCAGCCAAATCTGATAAGACTAGCGAGCAGACCCTAAGTCCTAAGCTTAAGTTTAGGCAACCGGGATAATATATGGATATGATCTGGTCTTAGGTATAATAGAAAACCTATAATATGTCGGTCATTTGGCGTACAAACACTTAGAGAATATACGATATTAAACTCATGGCTATTAAAATTTTAATTTAGAACTTTATCAGCATACTAACTTCCCACTACTGGGCTCAAGTCTTTTGCTCACATAAAGGTCAGCAGATTTTAGGTCATATTACTTGCGAATTGATTTCAAAATGTTCGTAAGTAAATACCTGTAGGTATTCTACAGAAAGGTTTAATCTTTTTATGCACAGCCTCTTGACTGAATTGAACCGCTTAATGTGCTCTTGCACATCAAAACATAACACAACACTTGGTCCGAATACAATACCAATTTATTCAATTTGGCCTTTGTGACAAAGCTCTCGTAAGTGTCAACTTTAGCCGCGCTATTCGCAAGTTCCAGATGTGTGTTTAATCGCGTTCCTCAGCTTAAGATGGCGTGTATTGCCTGTTTTATCTATGTTCGTAATGAAAATTTAGATTCTATGTTTGTAATAAAAGGTAAGCGCTCGTAGCTACGCAATGCTCGCTGGTCGGAAACTATCCCCGAAGTAAAGCCGAGTTTACAGAGGTCAGTCCTTGGATGGTTGACCATTCGTGTGGCATTTGATATTGAGCGCTATCGTGCTTCGGAAGGCACGTTAAGCCGTTGGTCCCGGTTATGTCTAAATGTGGTAGTCGTTAAACCATGTTAGAGGCATATTTGAGCGGCTTAGAAAGTTCTAACAGCAGGACGCCTCCGCCGATCCGCACCGGGTCAGCGTGGTGGAGTATGACCCAACACCCTCGCACCTTGGTATGTGAGAGGAGTCTCGTGGTCAGTAGAGGGACGTGAAGGGGCTGAGATGATGATGAACAAAAGGTTAAATTATCTTAATATAATAGTTCGTATGTAATTATCATTTAAGAATCATAGTCGGGGTGAATTTGCTAGTTTTAAATAATCAAAAATTGTAATACATTTATAGGCAACAATGTAGAAGTTAAAAAAACGACACTTTATTTTGGTCCGACAATGAGCCATTATATATGTATAATGTTATACTAAACTGACCATGCTATTAAATTTGTATCTAAGTTTGGTACAAATAAAATCAGTTATCTCATAAAATATTAACTTAGCTTTGAAGGAATTTAATTCAGTTGTGTTTAGATTAAAGGTTGCTGTAGATGCAACTATAAACATAAAGCCTGCAGTAATTGTTTCACAAACATCCGGCGAGGAACGAGCCCCACAAGGACACGTTTAATTGGCGTTCCATTGAGACTAAACCGCCATTATTAACACTAAGGACCTCGTATAGATAAATGAGTCACTCAGCTCCCAGCGCCAGCAGCCACTCGGCCCCATCTCACGACATACATTGTCCGCCAACTGCGCCGCGCGACCAAAGAGCTGCTCACGGCACGAGCAATGTAGTTTGTTTAAAACAATAGCGTACAAACTCCGGGGATGTTTAAGTAGCTACTGTCTTCACACGAGAGGACGTGCTTGTAACCGATCTAGCGCCATTGCACGCCTTGTCACAGTTTCCATTGCTGCACTGGCACGGTTTGCAACAATTTGAGCCAAGTTTTGAAGAGGCAATGTATATTGTAAAGAGCGAAGTGTTGTTCCCAGTTACGAGTTGTAGCGAGGTGTCAGGGAGAGCGCGTCACCCGGTTTTGTGGTAAATGGTTTCTTGGAGGGCGTTCATTCAGTGGAGTTCTCCCTTTATGTTCGCTTTGGCGCAGGCGACGTGTATAGAGAGGGCATGACGAACACACCTACACATTGAACACTCCACACAAATTTTAGCTGTTATGTACACATTTCGATCACATATTCAGTAATACACTAAAATTAAGGGTCATTCCCTAGTTTAGAAATCATATTTCACACAATTTTAAGTCCGCGGCTTCATTCGTGTTTTTAAAATAAAATATACTGAGTTATTATTCAGAGTTCTACTAGCTGATGTTGGTTAATTTACTCGATAAGGCATAATTATCAATATTTTAGCCCATTATCGCTCTACTACTATAAGTCATACTCCACCACGCAGACCCAGTGTGGATTTGCGAAGGAAGGTATGTGGCGCCCTGCTGTAATGGTTTATAACCGCCCAATAGGGCCCCAACCATGGCTTACCGACTACCACACATCGAGATTACCAGGAACCATATCTCAATAGTTCTTCCGAAGCGCGGAACCGCTTCGAAATGTCACACAAATGGTCACCCATTAAAGGCATGACCTCTTTGAACTGTGCTTTACTACCCTGATTCCGATCACCTAACAGCGCGTACTGAGATTGTGACGATCAAGTAAAACAATTGCACAGTTGGGGCAAAAAAGGGCCAATTGATGTGGAAATATGTGAGGAGGTGAAGAAGCGGCGTGGTGCGGACGTGGTGAGCGATGGGGCCTCGCGGGCTCGAAGGCACCCGCCCTCCTCGTTCACAGAAATCAGGTCTCAGCACCGCGACATTTGTTATAGCTTCTTACTTATGTTACAGTGAACACGCTAGCAGTGATGTTACTATGCCTTTTTGGCTAGTATCTAGGGGCAATAATAAATTGGTTTTTTTGACATTCTACATTAATCAAACAACACAATGTTTGGCCAGTTTTAACAAAATCAACCTAGTAAAAATTTCGGAAGGAGACTAATACACAAACTCACTTTTTAGTTTTTAGTTTTTAATATTTGATATTATTAATATTTTCGATGGCTCCATATTGAATTCATATTTATTGTTGGTTTATGTCTATAGTTCAAGAAGGACTCTATACAAATATGTATTTGTGAAATATAGACCTTTGATCCTATACATTTTAATGCTTGCAACCGCTATTTGTATCCAATTTGTACCAGATAATCTTTCATGATAGAAACTTTCAATATCTTTAAATATTCACTGTATTGTATATTTGAATGATAATAATTTAAAAGAGCAAAGCCTGTGAGTTTCTTTTCAGTTCTTCTCACAGAGCGGGGGCTTGGAACTGGCACTTAAATTCCATTACACCTAATTTTTATTTATTTGCCGACGACCGATTTGGCGTGGAGGTCAGTATACCTGCACTTCACTCCAGAGGTCGTGGGTTCGATTCCCACACAGGACAAATCTTTGTGTGCATGAACATGAATATTTGTTCTGGTCTGGGTGTTTTCCTATGTATTTTAAGTATATATTTACAAAAAAAAAAGTATTTAAGTATGTTTATCCGTTCTTTAGTATCCATAACACAAGTTCTTAGTGATACTTATCTTGGAACTAAAGAATTGGTGTGATTGTAAGAGAACATTTATTTATTATTTATTTATTTATTTGCATGTAAGTGAATCTAAGCTTCGTGATTTCAGTGTAGTAATATTTAGTATTTTTTAATTTATTTTTTGTTTTCACATTTTCAAGTGCTATGTAATAGTTTATGAAATAAAAAACTTTTTACTTTATTTTACTTATAGGTGAGAAATGATACTGCAAATCTGTTGGTACACTGTGTAGAAAATGTAGTCGAATCTAGCCGAAGCCGTCGCGCAACGCCGCCGCGACGCGGACGCAACGTCGCCGGTGACAAATGGCCGCCACAACCGCCATTGTCTCGACAAATAACTCTCGAGCTTTGTTTTGAACACCTGAACTCGACGTCAATACTTTATGCGCAAGCTTGCCACTATTCGCGCCATCCAGATTTGTTTTATGTTGTTTACTGCTGAGAAAAATGACTCTGTATTATTTTGTCAACCGACGCTTTCTCCAACTTATTATGCGACTAGTAGCGCGCCCTTGCCTGGCTTCGGTAGAAAATTTTATTAAATGTTTTACACTTTGGGTTACATTATCGCACTTTTCGTAGGGATCTAGCTTTCTATCAGTGATTGATTATTTTAAATTTATCCGATGGCTTAAAAGCTTATTCAATATGAACAAACAAAAAAAATCTTTTTGTTATTTTAAAACTTACTTTATGTCAAAACAGTAATTATTGTAATATAAGTATGATATTTTTTTCAACAGACGTTAAATCTGTTGAGAATTAACATTGAATGAGTAGGTAAACTAGTAATACGCTGGGAAGGGGGGTTGGTGATCGCAGTTCAAGCCAGTACGCAGGATGGAGCTACTGCCCATCATCTGGTAGGATTTCTCCGACTCTTACGGTTTCCCGTGAGATGAGAAAGGGTAGCACTATTTTAGGCCGGTACCATACGGCACGTTTGTGTGCATTGACATAATTATTTGTTCTGGTTTCGGTACTTCCTATATATTTTAAATATGTTTTTATAAAAGGAAAAGTATTTATGTATGTATGCCTTTTTGGAAGCCTCGTTAGAGTCACCGACAGACTGACTGACTGACGGACAATCCCCTCCCTCCTTTAGAATCACGACAGGCTGACTGACAGATCCCCCCGATGAGAGTCACCGACACACTGACAAATCTTGAGAAAAACCATAACAAACAGATAAACTGACAAACCTTGACAAATTCTGACAACGAACCCATTTGCTTTTATTTCTTCATTATTGTACCGCTTATATCTCTTTCATTGTTGTTAAAAAATATATCGAATTTCCATTTTGTGTGTGAATGTTTGAAAATCTAAATGATCATGTTGATCTTAAAGACAATAAAGTATACATATATTTTTTTATCCATTATTTCGTATCTGTAACACAACTTGTGTTTTACACCATTTATTTAGTATATTTAAGGAATCTAATAAATATGTCATAATCATATCCCAGCATTATCCCGGTTGCCCTAGACTTAAGCTTAGGGCCCAGGGTCTGCTCACTGGTTTAATCAGATTTGACTGAATTTCAGTTGTTACGTGGAGCGACTGCCGTCTAACCGTCTGACTCTTATTCTATGGTTAAACCAGCTGTCAGTCTGTTAGAAGGCACTGACTTCCTAATAACGACTGCCATAGATGTTTATGACAGCCGGGATCAACGGCTTAACGTGCTTTCCGAGGCACGGAGCAAGCGATAATTAATCATATAACTTCGAAATGTCATTGGTGCGCCACCAGGGACCCTTTGAATTTAAATACTATCTTAATTATAAGACTATCGCCGCTTTTCTATCTAATAAAAATGTAGATACAAGGTATTGACAAAAAAATAGCACTTAATACCGCCCTTTTCAGGCACAACAATATTATGACCGATATGGCGTGGTCGACTTATCAATTCTTAGCTTCAAAAATCGTGGGTTGAATGTAAACAAAAAATTACTGAAATGTTTTGTAGTTTGGCTTGACCATGTAAAGTATAAGAATGCTATACAAATGAATATATGAATATAATTACATACAAAATTTAAAATACTGTATATTATATCCAGTCGCCATAAATAGACTTCATAAATTAATTTATCACCTGGATGCATGTATTACAACAAACAAGACTAATTTGATACGATATTTGCAATTGAAACATGTATGAATTAAATGCATTACAGAATAAACATGAGTCAATCATTATAAATACAAAACACGCAGCGATCAGCTAATCACGGAGGCAAACATCAATCAGAACACTTCATACATAATGTGGGACGTAATCAGTATTAATTAATTAGAGAGAAGCCGTTTACTCATTTCAAATTTGACTGCTTGCTTTACGTTTGCTGATTATTGCATTGTTTAATTAATATAACGAATGTGTAGAGAGGCCGCGCTGGCCGCATGTCACGCCGCACCGCTAACGTGTGCTGGAGTGATACGCATCGGGCCATACGTCATAATGCACACGGCACACGTCACACATGAAACTCATATCTATTCCATTGAAATAAGGCGACGTAGATACGGAACCCCTGGAGCGGGGCTGCGGAAATTAATACACTAGCGAGTAGCGGCCGCAGTTTTAAACAACATTTCGGAAATTACTTTATTAAGTTCAGTTTTATTTAATGTGACGTTGTTATCCAAAAGCTACATAGCGAGTATTTTATGTTATGTTTGATGAATATGAAGTTGATTAAATGTTGGCCCCTGAGGAATGGAATGCACTTCGACCGCATTTGATTCGCTTACAGGATAAATATTTGAGTGATTGAATATTTGTCCAGTTCTTCTGTGTGTATTTTTAATTAAAATGATTTGATTTTTGACAAACCGCCGTTAATACACATAAACGTTCGACATATCACAAATTTTAGAAAATAAAAATAATACATGCAGCAGACATGACGCTTCACTTTTCCGCCAAGAAGTCCGACATGACATTGACAATCTTCTTCTTGTGTTCCTTTTATGAATGGTTGCAATCTAAACAGCCTTATAATTTATTATTTAGATGTATTTTTGTATGTTCTTTTTTTTTGTTTTTTCTCCGACGATGTTTTACTTGTTGTTACTTTTAGTTTTTCCGCTTTTAGCGTGCATATATTTATTATTTAAATGTTTGTGTGTTGCTCCTGCCAAGATCTGAGAAGCCCAAGCCAACCTCAACTGCCGGTCCATGGACGAGGCTCTGGGCCTACCCCTTCGGGGAATCAGGAGTGAATGTATTTATTTATCTTTATCAAACTTTTGTCGTTTCAATCCATCACACATTCTTTCTTAGATCCCTCTCCGACGTCAAGACCAGTCCGGGGGGGACATTTCTCTTTGATATCAGTTACAGCTATTTACAAATATCAACAATATCCATAAAAACAGACAAAATACGAAAACGAAAATTAAACGTGCTAGCTAAAATCAAAGTCAACAAAAAACACAGCTTTTAATGGGTTTACTGCTAGTGAAATAGATACAGATGACACAAACACGATTGGACCCGGCGTCACGGCGCGCGGCCTGCGGCCATCCATCAAAAGGTGATAATGAATCCGTCGCGTCCGCTAATTAGGCAATAGGCTCCACGCGTTGTGTCCCATCGGCAACATCACGCTGTACTGATTCGATTCATCAACAAGGGAAAGATGCGTTTAGAACAGATGTGTTGAAAAACAAAGGAAGTGAAAGTGATCTGTTTTTTATTTAATTCTTTATTTATCATTATCATGTCAGCTATATAAAGTCTACTGCTAAACCTTGACTTCTTCAATCGTTAATTATATTAGGTGATATTTGCCTACACACACCACACCAGGGGGCCTACCGCCGAACTTGCTGGTAGTCGATTATTAGGCAAAATCGATTTCGAATTGATTCTGTCGTACCGCCGAACACATGGAACTCGAAACAAGATGGCGTTCTCCATTTAGGCACATATTTTGAAGGACGTGAACAGACAGTCTCTACTTGTGTTTTTTTAATTATACTACAAATTAGTAATATTTAGGTAAACATGTGTCATCGAAACGCAAATAATAATCATTTAAGTAATTAGTCGCTTCAGTAGTCTGCCAAGGTCATGAATAATCTATGGCTTTCGGCAGATTCCCCGGTACGGATTAATGAACCTCAGAAAATTTAGATCTAGATGAAATAGCTGAAATTCATCGAATTCGCCGGTAGGGCGAGTTGGTGATTGCAGATCCTGCCAGTACGCGGTATGACAGAAAGGTATGAATGCGTGCGTGTATATCTTTATGTAACTTGTGTCTATTACAGTTAATTTTATTTTAATAGTATCCAATTAATTTGTTTTAATTTTATCTGACTAAGTTAATTATTGTGCTGAGTTTAGTTTTGTAAGTGTTGAATTGTATTTTTAAAATTGATTGTTATCTTTAATTATTGTTATTGGTTTTATACGCCGTTTTAATTAAAGTAAAATAAATAAATAAATGACACGATGATCTGGTTGGATTTCTCTTCATGACTCTCACAACTGCCCATGAGAGGAGAGGGGGTGATATTATTCTAGGCCCGTACCACTCGGCACAATTTTATATTTACTTAAGTCAATGACTTATATCAAAATTTCCAAATAAGTTTCAGTTGCGTTTACATGACTCTCGCTAGTGTAAATACTCTGCACATAGAAGTCAGTATATGCAAACCAAACTTGTGGATCAGGCCCAAAGTAACACAAAAATATTCAAATATGAGTACAACATAAACACAAGGTACATCCATCATAGTGAATAAATAATGAAATAATAAATGAACATGTCATATTACCTGTCAAAACGGCGCAACATAAGCATATTATCGCTGAATCTACTGACACAACGTTGGATTTTCTGCAATGCTCTTTCAGGTTTAGTCGTTTTTTTTAACACGAGGTGGCACTGAAGTAGAAGAGCCATCTGGTGAAAGTCGCAGAATGACGACACTTTTAACAACAGGAGGGAAAAACAGGACAGCCATTTTAAAACAGCTTTACGGTTTTTTTGCAAAGCAAAACTCATTCAATTCCTTTTCACTATGAAACAGGCGGATATTACCTGGGGTGAATTAGAGAGGTTAAAGTTCAAATTTCCCAAACGTATTAGAGAAGAATTCGATAATTTGTGAGGTAATTTTAACAAGCATTACTACATTGCTTTAAGTGTTAAGTTGGGAATCCAAATTTGCCTTCGATAATATCTCACAAAAGAGTTGAATTAAAAATATTCCTTATAGCTTTCTCCCTAGCAGTACCGATCAGTAAACAGCCCGAAAAAGTTAATTGAATGCCCAAGCAATTACTATTTCAATGGATTAAATTGATATCTAATTGCGTTATAAGAAAATGATTTAATTTTCAGTACAATTATTCATATTGAAATCTGTTAATGTAAAAACAGATAGTTTCTTCAAACGAAACAATCAGAAGGCTACTAAGATGACATAAAAATGTTATTCCACTTGCGTCTGGTTTCATTTTGTTAGCAATAGCTATCGAAATGCGTCTCTAATATAAAACACAAGAGCTCCCATATAGCGACGCAGCCATCGAGCAACTGGGCCGCCGCCGCCAATATAATATAGCTTTCTTTGTACTCTTCGTCTATCCGCGGCAATAAAGGGCCCACTCACTGAGGGCGTAGATGGAGCGCGCAAATTTCCCACTTTTTCCCCGAAAAAAGAATAAATTCGCTTAGGAGCGGCGTTTTTTCCACATTCAAATTATTATTATTGTGCCGGCGTATTAGCCCGGTTTTTATTGCTAACGCTTCACTCTCCCCTTTTTAGGCAAAGGGTTTTGTGTTTGGGAGCAATTGCTATTGACGTCATACTTCGCCGCCGCGAGTTCTGGGATGATAGTTTGGCCAATATTTCTTTACAAGTTCTTTGTCGACAACATTTACGCATCCGCGTTTCTTGGAATTGTTGTTACGAACTTGTTAAGTATGCCAACAGTTTGTAAATATAGAACTTGTTCAAATTTGATTATGTTATAATTTAATGGGAACACAATATATTTTTATTTAGGTTTTTAATCATTTTAGCCGTGGTTATATAGAATGTATTTTTTTAAGTATTTTGTCTTGCGCTCTCGTCGGCCACTTAGAGACTAAGTTAAAGTTAATACGTCTCCAAGTAATTTTTTGCAGATAATTGAAGTGGTTTTAAAGTTGTAGATCGATTATAATTTCTGATTACTTAAGTAATTAGCCATAGTAAAATGTTGAAAAGTAATCAAGATAAACTTACGTTCTAAAAATATCAGAGCATAAAATTCGTGGCGACTTTAGACAAACTCCGGACGTCACATTGACGTAGAATGTTAATACCGGAACAATGAAAAGCACCCTTTCCCGGCGCTAAAACCAAATGGCAAAGAAAATTCACTACACAGCCGGGCGGCGGCGTTTATCTACAAACGTTGGCAGTTTTTCTCTATCGGCTCTCTATTTGTCGCTGTCCCCACTCGTCCGGACAAAAAGCCCATCAAAATCTTTGCTAACAACAGTTGGCATTTACTTGGAACATACTTTTATTGTTTGGAGTTGGTTTAGACACGCTTCCCTGCTTCTTACGTGGCCTCAGTTTTTGCGTTTCTCTGTGTACGTATTAATTTATGTTCGGTTGGTTTTTATTTATAGAATTGTTTCGGTCGTTAAACAATAAAACAAAAATACTATAAATATATGTTTTGCTACAGACTATCAATTCGATAAAGGACCTGTTGTAGGACTTCTTCAAGGTTGCATGAAATAATCAATAAACTAAAGCTAAATAATTTATTGATTCAGGCGTTACTTTGCGGAAATCCATTGTAACGCTCGCGAGCGTTGGTCGTGAAGACATCGTTGTTCTGAGGCTCCTATCTTACCTGAAGATGCCCTGTGTAAGGGCGAAACACGTGTCGTGTTGAATAGTTTCTCGATTTTTCGGGAAGTTATAGTAGCGCGGGAATTGTTACAAAGATATTTTTAATCCATCACTTGCAAACTAAAGCTACTCATTATTTCACTTAAATTCAACTCCGCTCATTCGTTTCTCCTAAACTTCACACGACATTGTAAATGCCTGAAACCGACGCTTACCTTGTCTGATGAGGTAACTCTTCAGCTACAGTATTCCATAATATTTTAAATTGAATTATTGTACAACAACACTTTGAACTTACTAAGTTTATTGATTTTGCATATCCCATTAACTAAAAGTCCAACCAAAAAGTTTAACTTAAAGTCCTTTTTGTGTTTTAGAGTAATTGATACTAAATAAGTCTTCAGTGTATTGTAATTTCTGCGCTTTAATCCTCAATAAAGATTGAAAATAAATATTATTATTAAGAGGTAAAACTAGCGAAGTGATTCATGTAAAATTAGTCTAAGATATTTGAAAATCATTTAAATTCGGAAATGGGCTTACAATTTTGCTTCCATAATATTCTAGAAGTTACAAACATATTATAATATCGACAAGGGTTCAGCGAATATGGCAGTAAACATTCAGTTGAGTCGTAAAAAGGTAAATAATTCTGAACAAGTATTAAGAGATTATGCTTTTGATCATAAATAAAACATAAAGTGCCTTTTAGCGAGCCATTAAAACAGGTTACACATTTAGTTTGTTAATGCGGAATATTAACTCGGTTTGTTAAAGCTTTAGTTGTAGTCAAAGTTAACGCTGTTTAAAGACACGAAGCTTTTAATGAGTTTATCGAACAGTGAGCACACGGAGCGAGCGAACTAAACAAAAATGTACTATCAAATTTGGCAGAGGACCACTGGGTCTAACTCGCCCACTAACTGCGCCTCCGTCTCAAAAGCCATTGAGGCCTAATTAATAGGCTTTCAGATTAATTCGAAACTCCAGATCTGGACTGGCCGCAAATTGTAAGGGACAGGAAGGACAATTAGTGAAATCACCCGCATCTTCCATTCAGGCGAGTGGAGTGTGACCGGGAGTAGTGGAGCAAATGACGGCCATAAGTCATCCCGGGCGTGCAGGTGTGATCCCCCGGCGTCGCGCGGCGGCCGGCCAGCCTCTCCGCCCATTCATATTCTACTAGCCCCGAATTGGAGGAGCTGAGCAATTGTTCAACATTATGTCTATTTTATCACGCTTTTGGGAGTTGGGGGTATTGAATTACGAATGTTGAATTTAGCAATTCGTAACGTTTAACTGGATTCGCAAATGGTTATGAATTTTTAGGCGCTTTCCTATGAGAAAAACGGTATCCTTATAGTCTTGCTACGTTTGTTTGGCGTTTATCATTTATAAATATGGTTCGTTTTTTTGCATTTTTATGTGTATGTTTATGTGTATTTTTATGTGTATACTCCCGAGTATTGAATAGCACATAACAACTGCCGATTGGTACGTGTGAGACCACACAATACTTCTAGACCAATTAAAAATAGGGGGTAACAAGACAACAAACATAAATACTATCAGGCTATCCGTCTCTGGAATTCCTTACCTGTTTCCATTAGACAGGATCAGACATTAAACTCTTTTAAGGAGCGGGTGAAGTCTTACTTTCTGAATATATCTGATTAGTTGTTTGTATCAGTTTTTTAAATAATATATGTATATATATTTTATGTATTTGTGTATTTTATTCATATTTCACAAATAGTCTTTGTGTTTATCTTTTTTAAAGTTTATGTGCTCTGCCTACTGCTTTCCTGTTCTCTCCTTTGCGTCGGGTTGTCGAGCGTAGTAGGGCAACTGAGATATTGCCAGAATATGATAATAGTATGACAATGTGAAATATGAAAATAAAAATTATCTGTTATTTTAGTATAATCTTCTCAACTGCGTATTTCAAACAAGTATTTCCGTTGTTTTATTAATAAAATACCCCAAACTTTTTATGACTGGGAAAATGTCCGCAGTAGCGTCATAAAATATGGAATAATAACATAAATCCCGGATAGGATAACATTATTTAACGAATTTAAATAAAAATGGTAAAGGAGTTAAGTTTATTAAGGGCTGTGGCAATGTAGAAGTGAGCCGACCCGCCGCCTATAAACCCCACCTTCATCTAGGGCCGTAAAACCCTTTTTTCATCATTTCGCGTTTACGAGACGCGTATAACACGCGTGACACCGAGCCTCCAATGGCTCCAATACACCGGAGCTCCATTCACGGCGACATCGAGCGACATCGGCCTTATATACTTGGCAGTCGGCGCGGCTAAATGGGCCGGGTATTATGGTAATGTTGTACTAACTAATATATGTAAGTGCCAGAAACTGTGCAATTTACTGAAGTTCGCAAGTGTCCCGGCGGTGTTACGGCATTGTTAATAGTTGGGCTTTGTATCGTGCGGTTAATAATAGATGGTGATCTCATTCCCTCGAATACTTTGTTCGGCCGAGGTATAATTTCTGGCGGCGGAATGTTGGCGGAAACTCGAAGGTCGCTTTCATCTGCGGCTTTGTTCTTAACCTGTTCTTTGACTGAATCTTCATTGTCTTCCCTATTCACGCGTACACGATTCTCGTCATTTGTGTTCACTGAGGAATATTTAAGTTGCCATGGACAATTACTGTTTGTAAAATGTATTTGTACTAAGATATTCGTGTACTAAAAACGAATATCTCAACACCAACTACCTCAAATTAAATAACCAGGATAGAGAACTGAAAAAATATTGTAATGTAGTTAAATTAAGATTATATGACTATAAATAAATTATGTAAAAACGTATTTTGTTCAATTAGAAATAAGGCAACAAATGATCAATATTTCGCAAACATTAACCCCTCGAGGGAAGCTTATAGCGCCGGAATACTCGTCGTAGTGTCGGAGAAGATTAAACACCTTACCTTGCACACTAACAAAAAAAGATAAAAAATGTCTTGAATACTGCAAATACCTACTAGCTACTCTAATTAAGCTACTAAGTACTTTAACATAAACGGAAAATTTAAAAAAATCACGATATACAGATGAAAGATTTTTTTTTATCTGAATCTTTATTTTTGAAGTTATTGATAATATTTTGATTTTTTTTATTTGTATCTATTTAATTTCGTCTATGTTTTAAAATAATTTTCCTCACTAATTAACACCCTAGTTTGTAGTAATTTTTATTTATGTTTACATGCAGTGAATGTTGTGTACATCTGTTAGAGATATACATACAAGTTCTCTGTCTCGGCCATAAAGTTAAAAAAATTATTTTTGTGTATATTGTTGATGTACCTTATTAAATAAATAAAATAAATAAATAAATAAATAAATATAATATGTACTAGCTGACCCGGCAAACCTTGTTTTGCCATATAAATAACTTTCAAGTAATTTCATAAGAAAATTTGGGCTGGACTACCCCTAACATTTAGGGGGATGAAAAATAGATGTTGGCCGATTCTCAGACCTACTCAATACGCTCACAAAATTTCATGAGAATCGGTCAAGCCGTTTCGGAGGAGTATGGGAACGAAAACTGTGACACGAGAATTTCATATATAAGATTATGTGCTAAAAATAAGAGAAACTGCCACTTGGTATATCGGCATAAATAATTTAGACGTTTTAATGTTGTTGAGAAATAATGACCTTCTCAGATAATAATAGTAATTTATCTAAAATTCCTTGTAATGATTATTGACTATGCAGTCATGTAAAAAATAAACAAAATTATCTCCAAATACTTGTACTTTCTATAATGCCCACCGATTTAGGTGGATATTAATTACATTATTATTTTGTTATTATGTACATAATGTAATGTTACTCGTGCGTGTTAGATACATATTTTTTGTATAATTGATGATTGCTGATACACTTTTTTGTGCATTTAACAAAATTTCAAAATTTATTCGTTTTTACACAATTAAAATGGGCAATTCCATTGTTTTTAACGATATTTGATCAGAACTTCAGCGCAATAATAGATGGATGCTGAAAATAACAAATTACATCCATTACAACAGTTCGACGAGTTGAAACAAAGTTGTGTGACTAATGGTCACAAAAACATGACTATATGCTGAATTGGAACCTAATTGATTAGATTTGATCTCACACAAGTTATTACCCATTCAGCGTGAACATTTAAACCACCATCTATCGCTTATTTTATTTCAACCCTTTTATTTAACATACTCACAGGATCTTAAGGTGTGTACGAGTACAGATTAACCGTTAATAAACAGATTTTAGAGTGTATCCTATATAAACAAAAAGCTGTATAAAACGCTAACTTTTTTTTCTTATTAAATGATATTAAAACTGCTCAGGCATGAGTGACAGTTCATCGCGACCCACCGAAACCACAAACTTTTTTTATAACCTAATATTCTATCGATTTAAATGCAAAATTCCAGCAAATCGACCAGTAATTAAGATATAGCTTCACAAGCAAATTTATTTCCTTTCCACCTAGAACAAAACACATATTCGTATTTACCTGTGAGGGAAGAGAATCAAACCCATTAAAATTAACCTTATAGCCATATGAGTCTCCAAATTACTGATAAGGATTAGATGGAGACAAAACACAACAGAGAATAGATTCAAGTCCCATCTGTACACAATAGCAGTGAATCATTGAATTATTGGTGTGTAACTGTGCGTCGTTGAGCTAGACACACACGCCTGCCGGACGCCGGACGACTACCCCCGGACGCCGTATGACTACCCCCGGACGCCGGACGCCGCGCCGGTGTACGGAGAGGCAGTGGCTCCAGCTGGGGGCACAGTCTGTCTGTGGCTTCCTTCGCCGGGTAACGTACGGCTTCAAACATTGCGGCTTGAGATATATCAGTTTTAGTGGTTCAAACTTCAGAAAGCTGAGTGTGTTCTCTATATTAATACTTATATTGCAAACGGTAACATTGGATAACGGATTACATTTGAACGGATTGGATAACATTTGATACAATTTTGTTTAAAAAGAAAGTAATAGTATATGTTTGTTTGCTGGCTGGTTCTCCTTGACTTTCTCTCACTTCGCTACTCATTACTATGATAGGTTTTATGTTAGATTAATCTTTTCGAAGTTTAAATAGTTACCAGGTTCGTGTCCAATTGTAGATTTATTGTTTATCGGAATTTTAATCCAGAACAAAATATTTTTTTATTCCCCTATCAATATTAAAGATATATAAAACTATGTTTATTTTACTTTTGAAAAAACGTAGTAGTAATATTTAATTATTTTATAAACTAATTTAATCCGTTAAGTATTTTATTCGTTCGTATTTTAGCATTGATATTATTATTTTTATCTCTTAATTTTTGACATATATGAGTACCTCTTCATTTCATGAAGCATGTTAACGTTTGATTTCTATCGAGAAGTACTACCCAGTAACTGCGGGCAGGAGCTAAATAAAGAAGAATGACAAGTCTAACCATGGTCTAGTAAGACCCCATGAACAGATGTTTTTAAAATAAAAATCATGCAATTTTCAATGTGTTTCCTTGACGGTTTTAAACTATTTACGCACCAAAGTTAATATAAGGAGCCCAAGCAAACCTCACCTGCAAGTGGTGCTTGTGCCGATCAACTGACGAGGCTGTGGCGAACAAAACAGTGCCCGATATGCGGCAATAGGCTCGCCACCTATTACGTGGGACGAACTTTATAATAGGCGAAGTGTGGGCGTATAATATGCCTCTGCCTACCCCTTCAGGGAAAAAGGCGTGAATGTATTTATGTATATTCATTAGCAAAACAGTTCTATGTCTCGCTTTATGTCATATAGAATTTTGACTTGAAGGATGATGTAGCTAGTTATGTTACTGCGCATGTAGAACTAAACTAAATTGTACTGTTTTAAAATATAGGCCTTAGTAGTTTATTTGATGGTTGAGGCGTGAATGTATGTATGTAGTTAATATAAATCGATTCAGCGGTTTAGCAGTTTTGCATTCATAATATGTCCCAGCTGTCTCCACTGACTTCCTGTTCAAATATCTAAGTAGTTCGAAACAGTTTGATGTAAGGAAGCAGTGGAGTAGCGCTTTCTTGAATCAGTTTGGCATAATTTTCCATACTCTCAGTTTTTCCGGAATTTCTATAAAACTTTTAGAATTCATCTCTCCACGTAAACCAATCTCCGACTAAATATTAAGAATATTTTGAAAAGTTTTCTACTACCACAAAGGAACAGAAAAGAAGATTACATATACTTGTTAATTAGTCAAAATAGTTCATTTAATTTGGGTATAGAAAGTTCTAAGGTGAAGTTAATAAACTGAAATTACCGATAAAAACATTCAATCAATCAATCAAATCATTTTATTGTCAAAACACAGGTTGTTATGATAAGTAGGTACATAAAAATAAATTTCTTGCCGTGTTTTACCTCATGGGCGTACAATATTGTATTAACTTAAAAACTAACTAACTTATAAACTAACATTTAAAAAATTGATATAATCAAATCTATCATAATCATTAATTCTACATTATACAAAATTCTAATTCTACTCTACAGATAAGGAACAAATCGGACCCAGCCTTAGTAGTCATGTCATATGTCACATTGCGTTGCTATGACAATGACACACGTTTGAGCTCCTGTATTATTTTTATTTGTTATTGAAATAAAGTGTGATTTCACTTGAAGACGGTTGGAAAGTGTAATGCACTTCGGAATATCCCACTGGCATCGTTTGTGGCAAGTTTATTCAGCGATATCACTCCGGAAAGGCACAAGATAAGTCAATATTAAATTAAATCACTCTTGAAAAATGCCATCTGTCAAGATCAACTGACACGTCATTTTTGATATTGACAATTGATCAGTGTTTCCATTCGAATAAGTTTTGGCCTAACTGGGATAATTTTGCTGTTTTTTCGGGCACTCTGCCGAAACGACACAAGTAGCTGTATAACTGCTCCAAGACTTCTGCTCTCCTGGTGCTTAACTTAAGGTATTGTTGGAAATTGCCTGTTTAAGAATTTTCGACACTCATTATGGAGTGTGCGGCTTGTACAACGGAAATTGTAGAAGAGGATGGCTTGTACTGTGCTATTCTTAGCTGCGGTAAATCCTATCACTCTCTCTGTGCGGGAGGCAGCTCAATTGATAGCATCAGCAATAATTGGGTGTGTCCTGAATGTCGTTGCTCTTCGAAGAAAGGAGGAGACAACAGCCTCACACCTGTTGGCGCCTCGGGAGCGGGGCGGTTTCGGGATAATTCTAATATTACCTTCCGCAAGAAGATATCCTCTGATACTGTTCGAAAAGTACACGTTCCACAGGGGGATACTGAATTGTCTGGTGAAATTAAGAGCTTGACACAAGAGGTGCGGAAATTGCGGGAGCTACTTACAGACGCGGTTTCTCTTATAACTCGAACCATGGCGGCGGATCCTAAACTGATGGAGTATGCTTCCCAAGCACAGGCTCTCAGTAGAACCATCATTAGTAGCAGCAACGCGGCAGGCTCTACAACGCTCGTTCAACCTAAGTCTCAACCACAGCGGGAGCTACAACCTGAACCACAGCGGGAGCTGCAACCTGAATCGCAGCGACAAGGCCAGTCAAAGCCTCTGCTGCAACTAAGTTCTCCCGCTGATGAAGCTGAAACAGTTGTTGTATCGAGTGTTAAGAAATCTAAACAGAACAAGAGAAAGAAAAGAAAGCAGTGCACAAAAACAGTTGATCAGTCGCAATGTCCTGAGATTCCCATTGATTGTGAGATGCAGAAATCTGTGGAGCAGAACCCTTCTGATATCGAGGCGCAACCATGGATGGATGTAAAGAGGAAGAACAGAAGGCCACAATCCCTATGCGGGACTGCTGGTCCTGCAATTACAACACTGAAAGCGGTGGAAGCGAGAAGATATTTGCACCTCTGGAATATGGAGTCGAGTGCTGCTGAGATCGCTGATTATCTCAGTCAGCTTTGCTCAAATGGTACTTGTACTGTAGAAGAACTAACCCCAAAAGGTACCTATAAGTCTTATAAAATCGGCGTCCCGGTAGCTGACTATGACAAATGTTACAGCAACGATGTCTGGCCAGTCAACGCGAGAATAAAAGCGTGGATTACCTACAGGATTCCTGTTGGCTCTCGAAGGTTGGCCCAAAACTATCAGCGGTCCTTTCGTAGTCCAACAGCGACGCAATAAGAAAACCACTATTAAAGCATACTACCAAAATGTACGCGGCCTCAAAACCAAGATGCGAGTGTGGAGAAATGGCTTGGGGTTGCTGGAACAAGATTTAGTGGCGGCCACTGAAACTTTTCTCGACGATACTGTAAATGATGCTGAGCTATTGACTGGAGATTGGACCATGCTAAGACGAGACAGAAGTACACCTTGCGGAGGTGTTCTCCTCGCTGCGCGTGCTCCTATTGCACTCCGCAGAAGAACTGATTTTGAAACTGATACAGGAGAAGACCTATGGGCCAGTTTCTCATGGGGAGGTCGGCCGGTTTATGTATGTGTAGTGTATATTAAACCAAGTGCAAGCGATGAAGAATACATGCTATGGTTTTGTAAGGTAGAAAGTGTAGTCACTATTTTGAATGGGCCCTTAATAGTACTAGGTGATTTAAATATGAGAAGTGCATCCATTAATATCATTACATACTATTGTTACTTTTTATCATTTTGTAGTTTGTCTGAGAGAAATGAAGTGGTGAATACGCATGGAGGAGTGTTAGATGTCGTGCTGGTCCAGGAAGGTGATCTCGCGCGCGGCGTCACAGTTACTGCTACGGAAGGAATAGTTCCTCCCGATGCTTATCATCCACCTTTGGATATTGAGGTCATAGTTGAAACGGCTCACCATTCGGACTGCATGGCTGCTAGTAATATTAATCCTTGTAAAGATTGGAATTTTAAGAAATGTGACTACAATCAACTTTTCCATTTACTCTCAACAAACTCTTGGGATGATGTTCTTCAGTCGAAAGATGTAGTCAGTGCATCTAAAAAGTTTTATGATTTAGTTTATTCTATCTTCGATATTTGTATGCCAAAAAAGCATCGGCCGAAATCCATGAGCCGTCGCTACCCTGTTTGGTTCACTCAGGAAATAATCAAAGACACACAGTTAAAACTTAGGCTACATGCTAAATGGAAACGTACGAACTGTAAAGACTCCTATAAGCTGTTCTCACAACTCAGGCAAAGTTTAAAATCTCGCGTTGCTCTTGCATATGAGTCCTATATTGCTCACATTGAGAATAATATAAAATCCAATCCTCGACTTTTCTGGCGGCATGTGTCGAGTTTACGGTCAAAGGGGGGGTTTGAACCGAGTATTAAATATAGGGGTGTTTCTTATTCTGGCCCAGAAGCTGCAGAGGCATTTGCAAATTTTTTTGCAAGTGTTTTTCTTTCCGAAGTACCGGCACTTGATGCAGAAAAAACAAACCATCTTGATTATTGTTCCAACAGTAATTACATTAACATATTTGCATTTACACGGTCCGATGTAATCTCTGGGATAAATAAATTAAAGTCAAGCAGTTCTATAGGTCCGGATAATATTCCATCTATTATAATAAAGGAGGTTAAGGAGGAGCTCTGCACACCCCTTTGTCATATTTTTAATCTGTCATTAGCAAGTGGTATTTACCCTCCCCAATGGAAGATTTCTAGGGTAACTCCAATTCAGAAGAGTACTGATAAATGTAATGTTGAAGAATATCGTCCCATTGCAATTCTATCGTGCCCGGGTAAAATATTTGAAGGTATTCTTCATAAACGAATATACGAGCAGGTCGAAAGGTACCTTTGTATGGAACAGCATGGGTTTAGAAACAAACGGTCGGTGAACAGTAACCTCCTTACCTTGGTGAACTATATTGCCAGTTGCCTCGACCGTGGAGGCCAAGTAGATGTCTTATACTTCGACTTCCGGAAGGCCTTTGATAGGGTTAACAATGATATTCTGCTGGAAAAACTATGTGCGATTGGTTTCGCTCCTAGTCTTCTTCATCTCATTGCAGACTATCTTCGCAATCGCCAGCAGTTTGTCAAGCACGGTCTTTATGAGTCTAAGCCCTATCATACGCGTTCTGGAGTGAGTCAAGGGTCAATACTTGGTCCCCTCCTTTTTATTTTAATGATCAATGATTTGCCGTCAGTCGTCCGTTACGCTAGATCGCTTTTATACGCTGATGATCTCAAAATTTTCATGGAAATTAAATCCATTGAGGACTGCTTGTTGCTCCAAAGGGAAATCGACGCCGTTAACGATTGGAGTGTCACTAATAAAATGGAATTTAACTGTGCCAAGTGCTATGGAATGACTTTCGGACGCATGTTTCACCCTTTTGAATTTCAGTACAAATTAGGCCAAAATTTAATAACAAAATCTACAGTCATAAAAGATCTAGGGGTAACATTCGATCGAAAACTAACTTTTCATGACCACATAACCGCTGTCGCATAGGAGTCGTACCAACGTTTGGGTTTTGTATTGCGAAACTCACGAGACTTTAGGACTGACGGAGTGGTGAAACTAATCTTTAGTGCGCTGGTCCGAACAAAACTTGAAGCCAGTGCAAGTGTGTGGCATCCACATGAAAGCAAATATACACTGCTTTTGGAAAAAGTTCAGAAGGCATTCCTTAGGTTTTTGTATAAACGTAGATACGGTTACTACCCTTATATGTATCCTACCAAGTTTCTCCTTGGCCAATTAGAATACAATTCTTTAGAGGTGAGAAGAGCCTGTGATCAAATCATCACTATAATTAAAATTTTACGTGGTAGAATAGACTCTCCTGATCTTCATGGTGAGCTGTGTCGACTTTATGCACCCGATAATTATTATAGGAGCAGGAAACATAAACTGTTTGCTGGGCCTACCTGCCGAACCGTAGCCCGCTCAAAATCACCCATTCCGCGGACACTCAACGCACTTAATGCCATCCTGGATGCTGCACCCGACTGTGATTTGTTTGCGGATGGATGGCCTGAGATTTTGTCAGTGTGTCTGAGGTATTGTGAGAGAATGGGATAAAAGAAGTTTTTAAGTGTGAGATTTTAATATTATATTAACTTTTACTGTTTTTGATAATTAGTGTAATTGGTTTATTCCGTTCTAATTAAATAAATAAATAAATAAATAAATAAATATGGTTTTGTCATTTAAAAAGTCTGTGACACTATAATAACCTTTCTTCAAAAGGAAGTCGCAAAGATTGTTTTTAAACAGACTAACACTGTTGGTGGAACGAATTTCTTTAGGTACTTTGTTATAAATTTTTGACATTCATTAAGTTCAAACGTCAACATATATTTTTTTATTCCCTCCGAATATAAAATAATAATATGGGATAAAAGAAGTCATTCAGTTTGCTAAAAAATTAATGTTTACTTTAATTAAAAACTGTTTAACAAACGTTTTATTATAAAACCTGATACTAAAATAGTAATTAGTATCATAAATTCCGCCTCCAACAGCCAGTCAACACAAATAGACGAGAAAAGGGTTGGTTGGTACAAATCTGACTCAGCCATCAGCGGAGCGATCTCGGCCGGGACAAAGGTCTGTGCAGTGCAAATTTGACGCCCACCACAATATTATTACAGGAACCCGACTCATTTGGAGACAAAGTAGACATTTCCCCGTTATTTTGTGCCTCTGGACCTTAACAAATGGGCATACCTTCCCCTCGGTGAAGAGATTCATGTTTGTGCTGCTTTGGTCTGACATTAATGCGACTAGCTAGTCCCTGATATAATTTAGTATAGTCTGAATTTTCCGCTAGATTTATTAAGTTGTTAGTTATTAATTTAACTTCAAAGAACAAATTTTAAACATCCAAGTGGATTTTACTCCAGTTACAAGTCAATTACGAGTATAATGAACAGTCGAAGGTGAATTCTGAAACAATTATAAGATCTTAATGGAGTTCATTTTTATTAGCTGTACAATACGTATATGTAAAAAATAAATAATTTAATATTATTGTCATTAACATGAAGCGTACTAATTTGATTTTCTATTTATCAGTTTTATCAAATTCAAATTCATATTCATTTATTCAAGTTTGGCACAAAAGAGCTCTTATGAACGTCAAAACTTAAAAACTAGCGCGCCCATTCACTGCGGGCGGGAGCTTGATCGTAAAAGGACGGGCAAGAAAATCGTCAAGGTTAGTAAGGTAGTAAACGGTTAAAACCTATTGTGAACTATGCAGACTGTAACATGAATTTACTTATCATAGCATAAGCTTTTGAAGTTTAATGTCCTAGTGTTTGCAGAACCAGCGGTTAAATTTATTACTATGTTCCCAAAGGAGTTTTTTTAAGACTTATTTTTATTTTTTCGTAAGGATTAGGATGCCTATCCTATACGTTTTATGTTATATCAAACTTTGAAGCTTCATATTTGTTTAATGTCAAGTAGCATATCATCATATCACACTCGAAGTAATCCCGGCCCTTCCGCCGCATCGCAAAGACCCTGTTTATCCTTGGACACTGATAACAGGCTGCAGATAACACACAATCTAGTGTCCCGAGTCAACTTTACTAAATTACTACCATTAGTTCAAGAAACTTGCATCTATGTGAATCCTTTATTAGTTAAACAAAGATTTATATTATGTAATTATGGGAGGTGGTAATATTGAATAGAGCCGCTATTTGTTCAAGTTCAGTAAGTATCTTGATCACGTGTAGCTAATATACAGTTTTTCTGAGAAGAATGTAGAAAATACATTTATTTTAAAATAGAGGGTGAAATGTTCTATATGCACATTTATAAGTTTGGACTTAGAGAAATGAACCTGCTTTATACCATAATTAGCCCGCTCCAAATAATATGTTGAATAATTCAATCCTCTTTGTCACCACTTTTGCAAAATTTAAGAAATAAATTAACTCGTATATATGTGCCCAAATAATTCATTTCATTAAACCAACAGCAATGCAAACCTCCGTTAAAATGATCAAGTAATTGTAAATGTTCTATCGCTATAAACAAGCAAGTAGTTCGCGTAGTAAGTCTCTCGTACAGAGCAGCTAAACAATATATCCCGCCAACTTCTATAACGTATCAGCCATTATTTCCCACTTGGCGGAAATTTTCAATTTAATCTCTCAAACTGGTTAATATACCTGGGAGTAGGTATTGTGTGTCGACAATGGTTTCTCCGGAGTATTGTGTCGGAGCTCGCACACTTGGCATCAAAATCGATGCTCTTACAAACTTACTGGATTTTAATTTCTTTTTGGAAAGTATTTTCTTGTTGGAATTTGAGCTTTGCTGAGATAGAAATTGAAGTAAAAAACCGGTCTAGTGTATGGTGCTTCGCGCAATGTCTACTATAAACGTCATTACCTTGTATATCCATGCCCAATTATAGCTTTTTAGTACTTCAGTTTTTGAGGAAGGTCGCAGACAGACGGACATCTCGTTTGTGGCCCACCCTTATATACCCTTAGTATTGCAAGCGTCCTCGTATGCCAAAAATTTCTAGAAAGGTCAGTTTAATACAACTGTTAAGACTGATCACATCCAACCAAGTACACTAACAAGACTATCTAGCATTTTTGAAAATGAAATACCTATCACAAAGCATGTTAGTTTGTTAAAGAATGTTTTCTAAATGCAGACAGTTAAACGCGACAAGAGTTAGCATTGAAAAATAAATGTTTTAGTATCTCTCAAACGGCTCCTGTTTCAAACAGCCTTAGTAATTCACGAGTCGTGTTATATTAGCAAAGTTTCGGATTCCCGGTATTCTGTCCTCAGAGGTGAGGTGAGGTGAGGTGAGGTGAGGTGAGGCAAGGTTACCCCTAACCAGTGTTTCGGATTGTTATACTTAGCGAACACGGAACTTGATTATTTAAAGTTGACATTTAATAACTTGGAATTTTAGCTTCCCTTTGTAACTCGTATTAAATTCGATATAGCAATGAAGTCTATTTTTAACTTAATTATAAAGTCCAAAATAAAAATATTTACACAACTTCAAAGCAATCTTATTACAAGACGAATATTGTTAGATAAGACGGTATTTTATTACAAATAACACATCATAATGATCAAAAAATATTATAGAATAACATGTCTTTGAAGTAGACGAGCACTAGAGATATTAAGATTGAAATCTTAAAACTGGTCGATTGGCTGGGTAAGGCAATGGCGGAAGGATTCCACCCTCCTTCGAATATTACTTTTGGGAAACAGACAAGCTCAGTTCGGCAACCAGTTCTTGCTTAGCCTTTTCCCTAAGATTGCCGCAGGATTTCCCAAGTCAGCATAGCAATTACTATTGCTCAATGACATTAACGTGATTTATTCATTAAGAAGATGAAAGATTGTCATTGATTTTCATGAACTCAGAGGAACTAGGATATGAAACCTTCGATTTCAAGAAAAATTAACAAGCCTGCAGCATTTTACACTTGGAAAGAAAGAAACGTTGCCATAGTCTATCGATAGTTTTGACGACATTAAGGCATTAGATTCGCCATGCTAGTCTATTGCTTGATCCCATTTAGAATATTACCTGTTGACCTATTGGATTTTGAACCCATCATGGAGCAAAAAGAAATAGATAATGAATGAGCTGAGAATTAATTATTCGCTCAATCATCTTGCACTTGCACATAAGGTACAGACAGCTATGCGTCGAATATGGGCTGATTTTGAGCTTACTGTGGCGGCGGCGGCGCCCGCGCTTGCTGGCTGTGCCTGTGGCCAGGACCAACCTACTGGCGAAAACGCCACTTATTCGCGCGTTCCATATTATGAACACGGTTCATGACACGGTGGATATATTTTCATGCACTTTTAGTGAATTCGCCAGAACTGCGTTAAATATAATAAGTTATCAGTTACGTTAGATTTAGAACTTATTTTGTAAATATAGGATGTAATACTAAAGTTATATATCAGGTAGGCTAGTTTAGTTATATTTAAATAATATTGTAGATTGATAATTAAAAAGATAGAATATTGTATTTATTATAAAAATTGCTATGCTATCGCATTATGTTAAGACACCTGTAATGGTAGCATAAGATTACAAATAAATAAATAAAATAAATATTTTTTTTGGTTATGGGTTGTATGTCCGAATGCGGTTGGAAGAAAGAAATGAGACGATAAATTGAATATTCGTTAATTTAAGAATGGCAAACTAGGGACTAAGATCAATATTGATAGCCTTGAAGTATAAGTCGATTCAACAGGAATAATTTAAGTGTAAAGTTCATGAAAGGGTTAAAATGAGGCTGACCGAACCCGGAACAAGTTTGGAAGGTGGTTCCGAGGTCGCCCACCACTTTACCGACAATGAATGAGGCTTGTATAATGAATGCGAGGCGTGAATAAATAAACTCCCTATTATTAACTATTATTAAATTAACATCATTATGTCACAAATAGAGCAAATTTATGTTAATAACTACTAATATTCTCAGTGTCACTGAATCTAAGTATAATTTGAATTAATTGTACAAATTCCTTTATTTTAATTTACAAATTATTGACTTGCTAATTTCATTAATTTCATTTAATTCTTAATGAAATTTTTATAGACATTTTTATTTTGACAGTATCAATAATATTGTGGTTTACTTGTTTTTTTAAAAATTATTATAATAATATATAGTTTTCTTTTAGTTTTCTTAAACCGAGAGAGCATATCCCCGTTTTGTTCACCGCACTGCGAGCCCCGGCTTCGTAAAGAATATCACAGATTTGTTACGTAAATTCGTGAACTAAGACTACTTCTCCAGATTATCTTTTCTACATTCCCTCAATATATTTAATTCGCTACTATTCTATCATCTTCCGTTTGCTTCTTTACCGATAAACAATAAGGAAACTATGAATATATATGTATATTTTAGAAGATCTATGATTTCATAGCATACATACACATTGAAAGTAATACATACATACAAACACGCCTGTTTCCCCGAAGGGGTAGACAGAGGCATATTATACGCCCATATTTAGGCAATTATATTGTTGATCCCACATAATAGGTGGCGAGCCTATAGCCGCATGCCGGGTACTTTTATGTTCGCCAGAGTCTCGTCCGTTAATCGGCAGGTGCACCACTCGCAGGTGAGATTGGCTTGGGCTCCTTAGATCTTGGTAGGATCCTTTAGCACCCTTGAAAGTTATCTTCAAGCACTTTTCGCTTTTTAAGTGTCATTTACATAATAGCTGATGAAACATAATACCTTAATTAGACACATTCAGAACACTAATTAGATGTACTGGCCATTGGCAGGCGTCCACGCTTCGCCTATATTTGACGAGCTGTTGTGGTTTGGTAATAACTGGATGACATGTGCTGCAAAACTGAAACCCAATAGATGCATTATAAATCACATTTGATCCTATTTAATGAAAGTATTGCCATTTGTTCTAAAGTTACTTACCCCCCTCCCTTTTCTTAATGATTTACTCAATGATGCAGTGTGAGTAACAGATATAGATCAAGGAATCACTAAGTCAAATTCCATTATAATTGAATGCAATTTCAAAGCTAGCCATATTAAATAAACATGTTGTCAGCCTTATTTTCAAACTGCTTATGTCTTTTTAGGAAAACTTTGTAGGAGGAATTAAAAACTGTTTTTTTTTCATAGAAAAGGCACTAATTGAATATAGGTGTAATTCCAATTCGTTCATAACCAAAAATAAATTAATTAATGGGACTTGAGAGATATTTCAATCGATTGATCTCGAAATTTTATACTAGATAGCATTAAAAGCCAAATTTAATATTTTTTGAAGATATGCAGCTTAAAAACTGTCTGACGATATAATACATAACGATGGCATCTACACAGATAGGCGTGTAAACACATTAAACCTAAAAAATATAAATGTAATATGCCAAACAGACAAAATCATCGTCATGTCATATATAAAATGATCTAATAATAATTAATGAAGACCTTTGTAGGCAGTAGGGATTAAAATTAAATATCAGGAGACAGGATCAAAGACACAATTAAAAATTCACAGTCCGCCTGCGAAGCATCTCTGGAAGGGGTCGCAAGTTATTAATAATGGCTTACACTTGGAAAAGGTCAAAATCATCTTTTTGTTTTTATTGGAATTATTAATGACACAAACTGACCAAATGCCCGTTGAGTTGTGGCTACTATACTCGACTTTATAACGGAATACATTTTGGACAAAATTGTCGAACAATGATGGGAATAAAAAAGAGGGCGAATTTAAAATGTGTTGCAAATATAATTTTGTAAAAAAATTGTTTGGAAAGTATATTGTACGTAAAACTTTTTCTACTGTCCTTAAAAAGAGTTCTCAACATTGTTATTATCTGAATTCAAATATGCGAACTCACTAAAGTGGAAAATGCCTCTGCAAAGCAGAAAATAAGAAACGCGACACGGGCAAAGTAGACAATTTTAATCTGAATAATGAAAGAGGTAGAATTCCGCACCTTAACAAGTTCTATGTTTGCTTGAACCTAATCCGAAGCTCTGATTGCCCCGCACTGTTCCAATTAAACTCGTAGCATGGCCCGAACATTTAAATTAGCTTCACTGTCTACAGTTTCTAACTTTCTTATATCGGTCCTCGTTACAACTATTGCCATGCACTTACATTCCAATGTACAATAAGAGCACCGAGCACCATCACTGCGATGATATTACCGGGATATCGTGCAAGAGAAATGGCTAATTGAAAAAGTTTCATTTACCAGTGAATACGTGCTTTATAAAACTGGTAGTAGACCTGAAGTGGTTGCGACTGGGCGCTTGAAAGCGGAATTAAATTGAGAGAAACTGTGATTTGTTGATATAGTTGTTGTGTACGGGCGGCGCGAGGCGGCCCAGTGCGCATTGTGCGCGCTGGCGAGCGGAGACCGTCGTCGGCGCTAACTTACTGTTCATTAAGAACCTTTCTATTTGCACGGCGCCTTAGTTTAACCGAGCCCAACTTTGAACACAAAGTGTGCACCAAGTTAATGAAATTTTCTTTGCATGAATGCTTTGTTGATATGTGAGGAAGTTTGGTTTGGATTTTTTACTACTTTTCATTCACCGTCTCTTCTCTAGAATGTAGGAGTTAGGTGAGAACGAAGTTATGTTTTCGAGTAATGAGGCAAGAGCTAAGTTATGTTTTGGAGAAAAAGGTGATATGCAATTATGTGGATAAACATTATACAGGTGAAATGTGTTTAGAGAGCATTAAAATGTTAGTGCATTACGTACCTTCCGCTTTCCCTCTGAATGTACGACAGTGTTTCAACTGTTTCTACAAAATGGTTCCTGCTCGAGTATACGCTCTTTTTAACGTGGGGATCGCTTGTAATGGCGCAAACACATGTCGTAATCTCATTCTTTTGATGTTCAGGTTTTTTTATCTTTGTATTCTGGTGCGCGTCTTACAGATGGAGAACCGGAGATACCTACTGAAGACTACTTTTTTTTAAATATTGTCTTCGTGTGGTTTGCACATTTAGCCAGTGTCAAGTAAAATATATATTAATAACATATAAATTATAGTAAATCAGACTGAGTGGTGATGAAGATGATAAATGGTAAATGAGATGCCCTTTCTCTAAACCCGTTGAGTTCTCAGTAAAGAAGTGGGACTAAACTGAGATCTCACATGGAATTCTTTAGAGGCTTCGAAAACTTATGTTGCACTGTTTTGTTTCATTTACCAACACTCATATACGTTCACAAATACTTAAAGGTTAATAATCCTCCGTTATTATCCATTAATGTTAAAAAAAAAAATTGTAGAAATTAAACAAAACTGCAGATATGACGCTTCACTTTCCCGCCAAGAAGTCCTGAAGACTAAGTACTTATGCACCTTTCGCATCCTGTTTGTTGTTTAGAGATAAGAATCGAAAAGTTGTTGACATCTGACCCTAGATGACTGGCTGGCCGATCAACTTGCCAGTTTGATATACAGCGATGAGTACAAAACCGACATAAAGCACCGCCAGACGCCTCGCTTGTGGTAACGAAACCATAACGATTTATTGTCACTTTGGTATGAAGAGGAAACGCAATACTCAGAATAAAATTATTGAACCCATACAAGTGTACCAATACTAATATCAAAGTATATTTTAAATCCCACCAGGTACAACAGCAACAGGTTAAACTGGCAGTTGGTACAGATATTAATCTTGCTGACTGTGTAGGAAAATAAAAACGAAACCTACTTATTGAACTTAGCCCGAAATGACTTTATTATGATAACGTAATATGTCAATATTATAGACGAATGACGTAGTTTTCAAGAGCGGTTGTTATATGGGTTGGTTCCCTGAGACGATCATTTATTCATATTCCCTATAAATTAGATAAATAATATTTCTCAATTTACTAGTTTAGTTAACCGAGTAAACATTCTAGAACTATAATTCCCGAGACACCGAAAAAAATATTAGTTTTATGAGAGCAAAACAGAACCAAGTCATTAAATATTAACTGCTCATGAGATATCTAGTAACGTCTATTTCAAAAGGCTTTTTAAGCATTAACGAGGTGCTCGACACACTAGAATACACAAGCAAGCCCATTTGCCCGCTCACTAGATAACAAGATACAGAGGAGCACAATAACATTATTGCCGGCCATATAAAGCGCCGGGTCGTCCAAGGTTCGCCCGTGTCCGGTACCCTCTTCAGATTTTATGGATGCCTGGACTTTCGTTTTAGTTTGCTCATATTTGTATATGAATGGATCTCCGCGACGGCTGGGATGTTGCTTGACTGATTCTCTGGAATCATTGTCTGAGTGATGTTTGCGAAAAGTGTTATTCTTGTGTTATGTCTTGTTACATGAATAACTTTCCGATGGAAGATTTGCGAGGTTCTTATGATTTATTTATAGGTTATCTTAAATATATTTAAGTAGATATAAGATGTGAAGGATGGAGAACTGAATAATTTTGTTTTTTTTTCGTTTCAAACTCTTACTGAATGTCTAATAAACTATATGGACGATAGCTTTGTCTCTGGCACTACTTAAGAATAAATGAAATCCCACGCAATCTTCTGGCTAATAGTATTAATATGACAAATATCTTATATTAGGCGTACTTAGTTTGATACTTGTACTGAGTAATTCTAATGTAAAATGGTATGTCTTTTATATTCCTCATTATAAATTTTTAATTTAACATATAGGAGAAGGTTTACTTGCATAACAAATTACTTTATAGGAGAAGGAAAATAGATAGTGGCACTCTAACATTCGGATAACCTGATTAATGCGTGCAGTAGGAACATCAGTAGGACGTTTTTTCTGTTGTAATAACTTTTTAAGCTCTTTTGAAATGTGGATTTTTTAAACTATGCAACTCTCTGCTAATAAACATGAATGTTTATATATGATTTTTATATATTTCATAGCCGTGTGGCCTCCTAGAATTGATCATTACTATACATAAAATCTCTTCCCTTGTGTGCGTCATGTGATATGTGTACATTTCAGTGAATTGTTGAATTTCAGTGAAAAAATTGGCTACCGAGTAATCAGACAGTAGGCACTGTTTCGCTTTGTTAAAAGTATTTTTATAAATAGCTGTATTAAATAATAATGATATAAATAAATCAATCGACTTGAATAGTTGTTGTTGCATTTATATATATAGGCATCTCATATTTTTGACAAAAAAGCGTGCAAATGTTTTACAAATATGTGTCTTAAGATGTTAACGATTCTATTCGGGAGGCCAATATTCACGAGTGGACTTAATAAAACTGATATAATAATAGCTATTATTGTTAAAGATATTTATTCTCAAAAAATACATATACAGTCACTTGAATGAGAACTTAGATTAACATACAAATAATTATTAATTACATCGTCGTCACTTAAAGATTACGCTCGCCCATCCAATGTTTTTAATTTAATAGTTAAGAGTAAGTATCAATAATAACATATTATATTATTATATGTTTGTCAAGAAATTATATACGTAAATTTATTTTAGTACCCTAATAGATCTACTATGTAGTTTGGGGCTCACGTTCAAGGAAGTCGGGATTATAACTCCGTGTTATTTCGACAGTCATGTTCAAGTTACAGCGTCACAAAGCAACGTGCCCGCCAGTTTCCGACTTATTACCATTTGCATACCACACGCATAATGTGGTTTTAGTGTTCACCAAACTCATAAACCAGAAGACCGGCGCGGAATCGAAGTGGTCTAATTTAGATAACAGCCGAGCGTATCGACATCCGCGAGCCCACGAATTACGGTAAACTACCCCCGATACAAGCACAGTTAACTCAGAGGAGTAGGGCGACTCTTCGATGCATAAGTCGTCTAAATCTTCATCAGACATGAATTTTGTAGGACTGATTATTTCTTCAATCTTTATTGCACACAAAGAAAGTAATAAAAAGGCGAACTTAATGCCGAAGGCATTCTCTACCAGTTAACCATAGGGTTAGCAGAGAGGGTTAAAGGTTTATCACAGTCTATATATTAGGTCGGGGAAAAAGTCTTTTCGCATAACGTAGGTATAAACTTATTATAAATTTTTTTTGACTGTACTATTTGTGTCTGGCTGGTTTTGGTAACATTAAAAAGGTTCCATTATAAAGAAAAGAAAAAAATAAAAAAAAGTTGTTTCCCGCTATTTTTCATTTGTTTTTCTCTCCGTAAAAATGAGTGAATCTAATGAAGAAATTCGATACATTTTAAAATTTTATTATAAAAAAGGCAAAAATGCAACTCAAGCAGTGAAAAAAATTTGTGATGTTTATGGACCTGATGCAGTGTCAGTAAGAGTAGCACAAATTTGGTTCAAACGTTTTCAGTCCGGAAATTTTGATGTTAAAGATGCACCTCGCTCTGGTCGCCCTGTTACGAATAAAATGGACGCCATTTTTGAAAGAGTGGAGCAAGATCGGCATATTAGTAGTTACGATGTAGCTGAAGAACTGGGAATTGACCACAAAACAGTTTTGACCCATTTGAAGAAAGCTGGTTATACAAAAAAGCTCGATATTTGGGTGCCACACGAGCTCACTCAAAGAAA